>JAZKJV010008022.1:0-327969 GCA_037367405.1 Ottelia alismoides | reverse complement strand
TTAATGACCGGTTAAAGTTCGATCTTTTATCTTGTCAATTTATTAGGTGATCAGACAGTCTTTCAGAGTGATTAAACGAGCAGTTGGGAATCCAACACTCCCAGGAGACTATTCCCGATCCTAAGGCTAGATCTTTCCCATCCAGTATAAGTCGTGGACCATTTACCGGCTACCCGATCGACTCGCTCTGTTAAGGATATTGCAGTCTGCTTTACCGGAAACCAGAGCAATCCTTACTGGAGAACGACTAACCCGAAATCAGTAGTCTGAGGAGAGGTCGGATGCGGCTTTATCCTTGTGTGTGGGTCACTCTCTCACTCATCCAAACCATACAATGAGGGTATTGCTCTTCCAAGACAAGTTTTTTAAGTGAGGTGTCTTTTAGGGTCAAGTGTGTCTTAGCAGTCTCAATTTTATAGTTTTTTTAGGTATTTTCAAAGCAAACAATACCTAATGAAATTTTCGGTTCTCCTGGTTATTTTAAGTCCTAAAACAGGGGAGAAATTTGAAAAAGCTGATGCGCGATCAAACACTATGATGCATGCATGCAGAGTAAGAAATGCGTACTTGACTCCAGCTCTCTACATGCCGAGTAATCTGCGCATAAAATAAAAGATTGAAATAAAACTATCTATATGATGCAAGAAGAAATCGGCCTTAGACAAAAAAATTTCTACTCACGAAGAACGATAGCTACGGGTCAAAAAGAGGGGTCGGGTCCGGTCTCTGATGCCGATCGGTGTCCGCCACAATGGATCCTGCCAGTGCTATATACAGCCTCTAGCGGCACATGACCCCTCAGGTGACCGAGTTAACCTTTTCTTTTGTGATTTAATTAATAAGGTCCAATTATCGATCTATAGGAACAGATAAGCAATTAGGACTGGGCCTTAAGTAATTACGTCACAATCAAGACAAAAATCCTAAGTCTAAGGGACAAAAACTTTGAGAATCAAAATAAAAGAAAAGTGTGATAAACACAAAACCGGCGAAAAATCTGCGGTGAGGCCCCCTGAGCACAACAGTGCTCGGCGAAACAGACCCCGAGATCAAGCCAAGTCCGAGTCCTGAGTTCTGTATTATTACAAAAAATAATAGCAGAAATAAAACTAAGTCTAAACTAAACTACACTCCCAGAGTTCTGCTCCTCCTCTCTTATGCTTTCCTGCAGCTCGATGTAGAAACGAGCTGCCTCCAAGTCACGCGGGTGCCTCGACGCTCGAAGATCGCCACCCTCATTCGTCGGGCCCTCGCAAGAAAGGGAAACAAAAACTATGTCAGGCCACATTTATTAAAATAAAATAAAATACAATTAAATGAAATGAAATAAAATAAACAAAACAAAATAAAATAAAATAAAATGAAAATAAAATCAAAGAAAAGAAATAAAAAAAATTTAAAAATAAGGAAAAGAAAAATTAATGAAAAAGAAAATCACACAAAAACCACAAATGGAAAACCCAACTACTAAGTTGTGCTCCCTGGCAATGGCGCCATTCTGGTGAGCGAGCCGAGCGGCCAAGGCTAAATGGTATCAAAGGTCGTTGCGACCTCAACCACTCAGACCAAACTCAACAAGAAAATCAGACCACCAATAAGACAAATCAATCAATCAAACAGAGCAAGCGGCCTCGCTAATTTATTTTACCTGTTATAGCTACCAGGGTCGATCACAAGGAGCACGGGATGGAAAACCTACGAAGTGGTCGGAAAACCAAGAAAAATAAAGAAAATGGCGTTTTTTTTCCAATTTTTTTTGTAAATTTTTGATATTCAGAATAAAGGAAAAGAATAAAAGAAACTCAAAAATCAACACTCAAACAATTATTTAAAGCACCCAAAAATACTAAAAAATTTCGAACAAAAATATTTTTGTGTTTTCTAAATATTAAAGTGTTTTTGTGAATTTTCTTGGATTTTTTCTTATTTTTAAATAATTTTCTAAAAATGAAATAAAACCAAAAACATCAAATAATGTAAAACTGGATCTAAAGGCAGATTAAAATTACTTAAGAAGCCTATAAAATCCTACCAATGTTTTTATGAGAAACTACAAAATAAAACCTAACTACAACAATTAAAAACACATTTTTTGAATTTTATGAAGTTTTAATTATTTTTGTAAGATTTGTACTATTTTCAAATTTTATAGGTTTATAAATGGAAATAAGATGAAAAAAATAGAAACTCAAATAGCACAAAACACACAATCAGGAATTTTTTTTTATTAATTTTTCAAGGGTTTTAATATTTTTAATTGATTTCCTAAAGCAACCAGGTAATTTTTATGGTTTTGAATTTTTAAAAATACTAAACGGAAAAAAACAAAACCCAATAATCAACAAAATTCCTACAAAGTGGTAGGAGCCATGTATCAAAATTTCACGATTTTGGACAACTTTTGCTATTTATTAAAAAAAATGCATAGTGCACAGGGAGTAGAATGCAAATAACTTAAGTCCTGGAACCAAATAATAACACGTGAGAAAAGTCTAGGGTCCAAATTGCAATTTCTCCACTAATATCCACACATGTCCCTAATGCGCACTCACAAGGGCATATTTGCAAATATGAAAACTAAAACTTCAAACCATAACAGTAAAGAAATTCAGAGTACATAATGCAAATATCCCAGAAAAATACGTGTCCAAGCACGTGGGTCCACACAAGCAGGACCAGAATGCAAATAGTTAAAACTACAGGTACTAAAGTGCAAAATGGTCTAGCTGTGTACTTTATTTTACAGATTAAAAAAAACTGAAATGAATGCATGATAAAATGAGCAATGTACCCATGAGGCACGTGACGGGTACGTGTCGAGGACGTGTGGCAGCTGCTGATTGGGCATGAACGAACGTCGTTGGATGCATTAGGTGGCAGATCTAACGGCTATCACATGTCGGCTACATGGCTGGTACGTGGCCATTAGATCTGACATCTAACTGCCTGACACCTCCAGGTGAATGGGCGACTGCGATGACGTTTGGGAGATACGGGCAATCCAATGACAGAGAGGTCCTCTTGATAAACTGAGATGGGGCGAACTTCACTGGAGCATCGGGAGTGATCGGTGGCTTCGATGAAGGATCTAGAAGCACCAAAAGGAGCGGAGGACCCTTCCACATCGGGTGGTCGGCTCTGATGGAGTGACTAACGGGCGGATGGGCGTGGCGACAGGTGAGACCTGGGTGTACTCCGACAAAGGTAGGCGAGGGTGATCTGGATGGTCTTCGCGCGCGCCAAGTCCTGCACAAGATAGCTCGGACTCAGAGCAAGGCTCTAGTGGGGGTTATTGGGACTAAAATAGAGAGAAACGACGATGGATGGGAGGGGGTCTCTGGAGAAGGTGATAGATGAGACCGATGACCTAATCTTGGCGATCCTGGCCAAGATCAGGGTGATCAGACGACATGGGAAGATGGAGGATGAGCGAAGGCATTGATCTGAGCGGTGGGATGAAGTGGACTAAGCTCTGACCTGCTGGTCAGAGCTGGCGAAGCGGGGGCGGATAATAAATGAAAGATTGAATAACCAAAGGAGCTAGGAACTATGGAATGAATACTTGAAGGTCCTAAGATGATCCTGAGCTCTAGGGGAGTTGGTCGACGGAGTCTTTGCCTCGACTTCGCTATGTCTAGTGGAGGAGGCTCTTTGCGGGTGGTGCTCTGGCCGCGATAGTTGAGCGTCGGCTACACAACTCCTCTCCGAACGCCAAGAGTGGCTCCGGTTGCTGTCACCAAGGCAGAGGTGTCTAGGGTATAAAAGAAGGGTGTGACGCGAGCTATTGAGCTGGGCAAGCGAGTGAAGAATTTATAGCTGTCCCAGGTAGTCGGAGGAAACAGGATCGAGGCACACGAACCGATGAGCGGATCCCTAAAGGAATCAACGGGCGAAGGTCTTAGATCCCCCCTCGATAATCGGAGCCTCGAATCAAAGAAGATAGTGGTCGGATCGGGTTTGGAGAATTTGGAGAAATGTGCGCAAAAATCGGATTCACACGAGGGAAGTCCGGAGGGGTAGTTGACCGGGGTGAACAATCCTCTTGGACCAATCAGAAAATAGATAACCAAAAATATTTATAAAATCAATTAAAAATAGCAAATGATTTTAAATCAAAAAGTATTCAACATGAAAAATATTTGTTATTTTCTAAACTATATTCTATGATTTTTATTTATTTTTATGAAAAATATTTATGGTATAAACAACATATTGTATTATATACAAGTATAAAATACCTATGTATTTTGTACAATTATTTTTAGTTTATTATATTTACAAAAATACTCCAATTTTGTATTTTATTTATTTAAAACATAATTTTGGAGTATGAAATTATTTTTGTTTTATTTTTATTATTTATTTACAAGTATAAAATAAATGAGGAAAGATACATATTTACATGTATTATATACAAGGTGAGAGAGATTTTCATTTTATTTTATTTTATTATTATTATTGTTGTTTTTAATTTTTGTTTTTATTTTTAGAAATATATACAAACCAATAAAATCACCTTTTTATTTTTATTTTTGTAGAAATAATTTATATACATGAAGGGTGTATATGTACAAGGTAGAGTAGCCCTGTCTCTCTCTACTTATTTTATTTGGCGATCAGGCCAATGCTTGGCCCTCTCTTGGGTTTAGGTCACTCAATATTTATTCTAAATATTTCCTTCTTTTTCTTTTATTCTTTATTCTTTTTTTGCATAAATACATGATAATTATGCTATAATAACAAATGTATGCTTATTGCTAATTTATTGTATTAAAACTATTTACATGATGCTTTGCCAAGATAATTAGCTAAAATAAAAGAATAAAGAGTGATGAATGAGGATTCATCACTGGGCACTCTTTGTCTGATTAAGAGATTCAGCGAGAGTTCTCCCATGCAGATTTGGTAGCTTTCACTCAGACTTTTCAGAGACCAGATCCGCCCGCTCCCACATATCAAGAACTAAAGACCTTACCACAGAGTATGAAGTACAGATTCCATACAGGTGAGCCTAAGATGTTGCCAATCATTATATCAGCAGATGATAGACAAATTCCGATCTAGCAGACTCTTCAGGAAGTACATGGGTGCAACGCTCTATTCCACAAGAACTTGAGAGAGAAGACCACCATCCGTAATTAGAAGAGGAGAAACCAATGCAGAAATCCATGTGCTCACTCGTTCTAATTGCTTCGCCATACAAAATCGATTGCCAGCAAAGAGACCCGATGCATGAACCCTGTATGTCAGATGCCATATTCATGAGCAGTAGTTAGTCAAACTATATTAAACAGTGGATCCTCGATTAACCTCCTCCTGTCTGCCTTACTTGACCGATTTGAGTTTAGCCCTCTTAGACAGAGCAAGACAGTTCTCCAGTTTGTAAATAGATTTGTCAAGAGGCCGAAGGGGTTTTTATAGGACATTGTTTGTCACAATTCACAGCATGAAATTCCCCGTGGACATCATTGTGTTGGACATGGAGATTCCTCAACATGTGGCTGATACCCCCATCTTTTTAGGACGATCGTTCTTGGCCACATCCATGGCGGTGTCCAATCATGATAGTGGGAAGTTATACATTCGCGTCAAGGGTGAGATTATACAAATAGAGACGATTGAGGAGATCGGAGATAGAGATTGAGCTTTCTCCGAGCAGAGGTCCAACCAAATGACAGATTTAGAGCAAGATATCCACCAAGAGTGTGATTTTTGTGATTATAGATGATGAAGTAGTTTGGGCAGACCCGATTTTATGAGCTCTTGTCACACCTTCAGATATTGTAGAGCCACATATGACATCTGATGAGAGTTCGGAGAGTGCACTCATGGCACATACACCTTAGAGGTTGTTGATTATTATATGGGTAGTGAAGCAAAGTTTATTTCTTGTGATTGAGATTCAGATCCCTCGGGCTCAAACACCAATTTTGATTAGCAGGATGGTGATGATTATTTATTGTGTATGATGTCCACAGAGCCTACAGCTAGAATGGAGATCGAGCTAGTATAGTTAATAGATACACCAGCCGGGCCATCTTTGTCAGATCAAGAGATTCAGCGAGAGTTCTCCCATGCTGATTTGGTAGCATTCACTTAGACTTTTCAGAGACCAGATCTGCATGTTCCCACATATCCAAAACTAAAGTCCTTACCATACAGTATGAAGTGCAAACTCCTTACAAGTGAGCCTAAGATGTTCCCAACCATTATCTCAGCAGATGATAGACAGATTCCAGATCTAGCAGAGTCTTCAGGAAGCACTTGAGCACATCCCTCTATTCAACAAGAACCTAAGAGAGAAGACCACCATCCGTAGGAAGAAGAGTAGAAACCAATGCAAAAATCCATGTGCTCACTCATGCTAATTGCTTCGCCATACAAAACCAATTTACAACCATGAAACCTGATGCATGAGCCTTGTATGTCAGATGCCATATTCATGAGCAGCAGTTCGATCAAACTCTATTAGATAGCGGATCCTCGATTCACCTCCTCTCGACTGCCTTACTTGACCGATTTGAGTTTGGCCCTCTTAGACAGAGCAAGACAGTTCTCCATTTTGTAAATAGATCTGTCAAGAGGCCGAAGGGGTTTTGAAGAGACGTTGTTTGTCACAATTCACGGCCTGAAATTCCTCGTGGACTTTGTTGTGTTGAACATGGAGATCCCTCAACATGTGACTAATACCCCCATCATTTTAGGACGATCGTTCTTGGCCACATCCATGGCGGTATCCAACCATGATAGCAGGAAGGTATACATTTGCGTCGTGGGTGAGATTATACAAAAAGAGACGATTGAGGAGATCGGAGACAGAGATTCAGCTTGCTCTGAGCAGAGGTCCAAGCAGATGATAGATTCAAAGCTAGACATCCATGAAGAGTGTGATTTTGTGATTATATATGTCGAAGTAGTTTGGTCAGACCCGATTTCATAAGCTCTTGTCACACCTTTAGATATTGTAGAGCCACAGATGACATCTGATGAGAGTTCGGAGAGTGCACTCATGGCACATACACCTTAGAGGTTGTTGATTATGATTTGGGTGATGAAGAAAAGTATATTTCTTGTGATTGAGATTCAGATCCCTCAGGCTCAGACACCGATTTTGATTGGCAGGGTTTTGATGATTATTTACCGTGTATGATGTCCACAGAGCCTACAGCTAGAATGGAGATCGAGCTAGTATAGTTGATAGATACACCAGCCGGGCCATCTTTGTCATATTAAGAGATTCAGCGAGAGTTCTCACATGCAGATTTGATAGCATTCACTCAGAGTTTTCAGATTCTAGATCTGCCTGTTCCCACATATCCAGAACTAAAGACCTTACCACAGAGTATGAAGTACAAATTCCTTACAACTGAGCCTAAGATGTTCCCAATCATTATCTCAGCAGATGATAAACAGATTCCAGATCTAGCAGACTCTTGAGGAAGCACTTGAGCACATCCTTCTATTCCACAAGAACCTGAGAGAGAAGACCACCATCCATAGGAAGAAGAGGAGAAACTAATGCAAAAATCCATGTGCTCACTCATGCTACTTGCTTCGCCATACAAAACCGATTGCCAGCCAAGAGACCCGATGTAGGAGCCCTGTCTGTCAGATGCCATATTCATGAGCGGCAGTTCGATCAAACTCTACTAGACAACGGATCCCCGATTAACCTCCTTCCGACAGCCTTAATTGACCGATTTGAGTTTGGCCCTCTTAGACATAGCAAGACAGTTCTCCAATTTGCATATAGAAGTGTCAAAAGGCTGAAGGGGTTTTTAAAGGATGTTGTTTGTCACAATTCACGGCTTGAAATTCCCTGTGGACTTTGTTGTGTTAGACATGGAGATCACTCAACATGTTATTGATACCCCCATCATTTTCGGACGATCGTTCTTGGCCTCATCCATGCCGGTGTCCGATCATGTTAACTGGAATGTATACTTTCATGTAGAGGGCGAGATTATACAAATATAGATGATTGAGGAGATTAGAGACAGAGATTCAGCTTGCTCCGAGCAGAGGTCCAAGCAGATGACATATTCGGAGCTAGACATGCACCAAGAGTGTGATTTTGTGATTATAAATGATGAAGTAGTTTGGGCAGACCCGATTTCACGAGCTCTTGTCACACCTTCATATATTGTAGAGCCACAGATGACTACTAGTGAGAGTTCAGAGAGTGCACTCATGGCACATGACACCTTAGATGCTGATGATTATGATTTGGGTAGTGAAGCAAAGTATATTTCTTGTGATTGAGATTCAGATCCCTCGGGCTCAGACACCGATTTTGATTGGCAGGATTTTGATGATTATTTACTGTGTATGATGTCCACAGAACCTACTGCTAGAATGGAGATTGAGCTAGTATAGTTGATAGATACACCAGCCAAGCCATCTTCATTAGATTAAGAGATTCAGCAAGAGTTCTCCCATGCAGATTTGGTAGCATTCACTTAGACTTTTCAGAGACCATATCCGCCTGCTCCCACATATCCAGAACTAGAGACATTACCACTGAGCATGAAGTACAGATTTCTTACAAGTGAGCCTAAGATGTTCCCAATCACTATCTCAGTAGATTTGACTGAAGGCCAAGAATTTTGCTTGATGGAGGTTCTTGAAAGAAACTGCAAGGTAATTGGATGGAGTGTAGCTGATCTCCAAGTGATAAGTATGGCCCTATGCTCCCACCACATATATCTCAAATATGATGCCTAGCCATCATGTGAGCTCCAAGAAAGTTTGAATCCGAGATGTAGTCATGAAGGAAATATCTAAGTGGTAGAGCGTCGATTTTATTTACCCCTTCTCCGACTCCAAATGGGTTAGTTCATTGTATGTGGTACCCAAGAAGATGGATAGCATCCAAGTTGTGAACGAGCCTGGAGAGGAGATAGCTACCTGAGTACCGACTTCTTGGAGGGTCTGTGTGGACTGCAGATGATTGAATCATGCCACTAAGAAGGATCATTTGCTGCTACCATTTACTGATCAGATTATCGAGAAGCTAGCTAGGAAGAGTCACTACTATTTTTTAACAGGTACTCAAGATACAACCAGGTGGCCATCGCACCCGAAGACCAGGAGAAAACGACGTTCACCTGTCTGTTTGGAACGTATGCTTTTAGATGGATACCTCTGGTTTATGTAATGCCCCGGCTACATTCCAAAGGTGCATGCTTTCCATCTTCTCAGAAATGGTGGGAGACTATTTATAAATCTTCATGGACGACTTTTCGATCTACGATGATGAGTTTGATGCTTGTCTTGCGTGCCTAGATCGAGTACTTTAGCACTGCATAGAGGTTAACTTAGTCTTATCTTGGGAGAAGAGTCATTTTATGATGACTCATGATGGTCCTTGGTCACATCATATCCAACAGAGGCATGGAGGTTGATCCAACCAAGGTGGACATCATCAAGAAGCTCACTCCACCATCCAATTTGAGAAAGTTGCGGTCTTTTCTGGGGCATGTCGGTTTCACGGACGGTTCATACAGGATTTCAATCGGGTTGCCCGACCGCGTACTAATTTACTCATAAAAGACACCAAGATCCTCGTAGATGATAAGTGTCTTTCATCCTTTGAGACTCTCAAGAATCTGGTTATTCAAGCTCATGTCTTTCAGCTACCTGATTGATCTCTTCCATTCGAGATCATGACGGATGCTTCTGATTTTGTCGTAGGGGTTGTGCTTGGATAGAGGAGGGACAATGTACCGTTTTCCATTCACTATGCTATCTAGACTTTGGATGCCGCTCAACAAAACTAAATCGTAGCTGAGAAGGAGATGCTAGCCATAGTATTTGCTCTGGATAAGTTTCGATCATATATTCTTGGATCTATAGTGACTATCTACGCAGACCACACTACCATCCGATACCTAACGACCACTAAGGATGCCAAAGCTATATTGACCAGATAAATCTTTCTACTCCATGAGTTTGATATAGAGATTAAGGATACTCTGGAGTCAAGAACATGGTGGCAGACCACCTCTCTCGATTAAAGCATCTTGAGGATTCTGATCAGACCACACCTATCACTGAGACATTCCCAAATGAGGCGATTCTTGCTATCACCTTGCTCCCATGGTATGCTGACATTGTGAACTATCTTGTTTCCAAGAAAGTTCCACAAGGTTGGACCAGGCAGCGACTTGAGACCTTCCTCATGAAGGCCAAGTCATACCATTTGGAGGGCCCCACCCTTTACCACAAAGGAGGGGATAGTGTCTGGCGTCAGTGTATTCCTCAGGAGGAGCACCATAGCATCCTCACCTATTGCCACAAGCTTGAGGCAGGAGGACATCACTCTGGGAGACAGACAACATAGAAGGTTGTCCAAGCTGGCCTTTAGTGTCCTACCCTCTTTAAGGATTCAAATGAATTCGTGAAAAGGTGTACTGACTATCAGAGGATGGGCACTTGTGGATACAGAGATATGATGTTGATGCAACCCATTAACTTTTGTAAGGTTTTTAATGCATGGGCCATCGATTTCATGGGTCCATTCCCTACTTGATGTTGATTATGTTGGTCATTGGGTTGAGGCAATCCCCGCCCAAGCCGCAGATGCAAAGACTATTTGCAAAATTTGGAGGAAGAATATCATTTCACAGTATAGGTTACCTAGAGTCTTGATTTCTGACGGGGGGACTCATTTTATCAACGACAAGGTAAAGTACCTTGCTAACGAGTTCAGCATTGACCATAGAGTTGCCACTTCATATTATCCACAAACGAATGGTCTTGTTGAGGTGTCATATAGGGAGATCAAAACTATTTTGCAGAAGGTACTCCACCCAGATCAAAAGGATTGGTCACAGCTTTTGGACTCGGTCTTGTGGGCATATAGGGACTTCCTTCAAGATACCCTTGGGCACATCTTCCTTTCAACTCGTTTATGGCAAGCCATGCCACTTACCAGTGGAAATAAAATATAAGTCACTTTAGATAGTTATCGAGTTATTATTGGATCTAGAAAGCATAGGGGGTGTCATATATATTGTATAGATACTTTAGCCATAACTAGTACTTTATGTATTAAAAAAGGGGCTAATATTTATAAAATCAGAATAAAAAGGCTTTGAAAATATTTTCAAAATTGTTGGTAAAAATCTTTGAAAAAAATTATTTTTGTACAAATTTTGTAAAAAGGTTTGTAAAAATGTGTTGTTTTCAAAATAATTTGTAAAATTATTTTCTATACACAAATTAGGTATACTATAACATTTTTTTTAAAATTATGTGAAAATAAATTTTGTAACATTTTTTGAAAAGTTAGTTTCTAAAAATATTTGCAAAATTATTTAGTCACATAAGGAAATAAGTATGAGGTATGAAATCTACTTGTATAAATATGTACATCAAAAACCATAACCTACCCCTAAATTCTTTTTACATATATATCCTTAATAAAGTCGATGCAAGATCTTGCACATAAAACCTATAATATACTTCCCTTGTAAATACAAAAATATCTTTGTGAAAAATTTCTTTGTTTCTTTCTTAAAAATACCTATTTTTAAAAAATAAAAAATTCCATAAAAATTTGCAAATTTCCCACCAAAAAGTGTTTTAGTAAATATCTGCATATGCATTCTTCGGCATTGACATTTAAACTAGTCTGGAATCAAATTGAATAATGGAGCTTGGTTAAGACCATAATTCACTTAACTTCAAAGGAACCTTATAGGATTTGGGGTTAAGGCTTTTCAGGTCCATAGCGACTTAATTCTTTGAGTCCACTAGGATATGTTCACATGTCACCTTGATGAGCCTAAGTAGAATACTTAGTAATGCACACCTGATTCTCAGAGACAATGGCTTGACTTGGACATGCGCCTTACACATAGCTCAACACAGATGAGGTGATAAGGAGGCTAAATCCTTTGGCTTGAAGTACAATACGGGGGTACTACAGCTAGTTGGAACCTCCCATCCTCCTCCAGGGAGAGATGTGCACCTCAACTTGGTCTAGTAGCATTAAGGTCTAATGACAAGAGTGGTGGGTTGCAATAATTCTTCAAAAGAGGGACAATCTACTAGCTCAAGAAGAAAAACTCCTTATGTATATGCTGCACCTTGTAGATATGTTGTATATATGTCAAAAAATATGTAAAAGTGCCAAAATTCCAAAGAAAGAGGACATGTTTGATTGAAAATAAAATGCCTACCGGAGCATATATAGTGAATAAGCAAAGCTTAGGTATTCCAACATCTCATCTCCAGGAAGTTTGCAGCTGGAGACTTAGCTCACTGGTTAAGCTCCAAGGATGGCTTGGCTACACTGGTCATGGTCCATTCTCTCCTTTTTCCCTCTTCTTGAGACGGTTGTACTTGAACTTAGAAGGGAATACCCCTCTCCTCGAGGAAAGAGTTGGTAGACTGGAGAGTTAGAGTTACCTTGTTGAGGGAGGCTGTTTCTTTGTCATTTCTGAGGTGGGGAGCTACATATCACTTACACAGTACATGGATGTTAAGAAGTCATGTCCATAAAACTGTGGAACTTGAAGGTTGTTGAGTCTTAAACCTGTTACGCAATAAGGTTCCACCAAACTAATAATCCAAAGGTCTGTCCGAGCTCCATACTCCAATTTAATGAAGACAAGTTTAATAGTCATTGAAACTTTCTTTTTCTTCTCTTTATGTTTTCACTTCTTTTTTAAAAAAAGTCTTTGCTAAGGTACTAGCAAAGGCAACATATAAGGGGATGATGAATCTATGATTCTCATTATTTATTCTTTTATTTTAACTTTATCTTTTAGCAAAAACATCTATAAATATATGTAAATATAATGAATTGTGTCATTGTAAATATTGAACAATTAATATATATTTTACAAAATAAAAGAATAAAGAGAAAAAAAGAAAATAAGTATGTAATTATGCATCAAGTACAGACTGAGATAAACCCCGAGAGAAGGTTAATAAGTGACCGGATCTATAAGGAAGAAAGTAGGGGAAGATAGGGTCCTTGAAGAGCTACTTGATATAAATACCCATAAATATTTATTTAATCTATACTTTATACATATGATATTAAATACTTGTACATGTCTTTAAAAATAAAATAAATATAAAATAAAATAATGACAAAAAAATAATAAAATAAAATCCAAAGTTCTTTGTACAAAAGACACATGTATATTATATACAATACGTGTTTATACCTTCTTTTAATCTATAAAAACAAAAAAATCTTTTTATTCCTCAAATTATCTTGTAAATAAATAAAATACAAAATATAGGATTCTGGTATAAAAATAATAAAATAAAAATACATATATAGGTATACTACACCTATGTATAATACACTATAATGTATATACTATATATATGATGTCATAAAAATAAAAATCACAAACAAACCGTTTGTAAAGTAATAAACAATTTTCATTACATTCATTTTTTATTATAAAATCATTTGCTATTTTTTATTCAGTATTCTTTCATTTTGTAAAATCCTAATTTCCGATTGGTCCACCTTGGAATGTTGACCGCGGTCAACATCCCCCTCTTCTGACCTGACCTGACAGACCCGTCGTCGGAACTGATTTCTTCACATTTTCCCGGTCGGGTCCCACCTCTGGTTGTTTGGTTTCTACACCCAAATCTTCTCCTAGGATCCGTGCTCCTCGCGTATCCCTAAGCGCAATCAGATCTTCCAAGGGTTTTATGCGAGCCATCGATCTTTTTGGACCCTAAAGATCCTCTGTAAATCATCTCCTCCGCCTCCCGAGCTCTAAAGCTCGTGCCTCATAGAGTGATAGGCAGCAGAGATCACTTTGGAGCGAGGTTTGGTCGCTCTTTGGCCGCAGCTCAAGAAAGTGGCAGGAGCGTCACCGTGTACAGCCTTCCAGCACTCCGACACTCTAGTTGAGGTCATTACCTTACCCTCCATCTCCTCCTTGCATCGTTGAGCACATCAGCACCCCTAGGTACCCTCCATTCCTCCTACACTTTCAATTTCATTCCAATTTCGTTCTTCGACTCCGCTACAGTTCATCAGCTCCGGCCATCGAGTCGGAGCTCCATCTTACACATCTTGTTGCACTGATTAGCATGCGATTCCACCTTCCACCTTCCCTCACCACCTGGCCATCTTAGACTCGATATTTCGATTGATATTAGGATCTGATCTCCCTATCCCATGTATGCCAGAGTCAACCTCATCCCCTCGTCACTTCTCTTCACTATTCCAAGCAATAACTAGAATGGAGCAATGCCTCCGAGTCCGATTATCATTTGTAGGACCAGATATGCTCTAGGAGACCCAACTAGAGCCCCTATTGCTCAAGCAGAGTAGCTCCAGATGGTGGAGTAGCACCACACCTATCCAACCATCCACCACCTCATTGGACTCTTCCACTTGGCATAGATCTTTCCTATGATGGTGTTGGACTCCTTCGCGAGTCGATCAGCCGCCAGGATCATCGTATATCATCGATCAAAACTCATTTGAGTTGTGTTCTTCCAACATCTTCCGGAGCCGTCAGATGAGCCCCGTCACCCAGATCTGATATGGATCATTCTTCCTCGCTTAACTAATAACAGTCCAATCAGGTCTCCACCTGATCTCCGCCACACGTCAGTGTAGCCTTGAAGAGCTATTGATCAGCCCCTGACATGTCAGATCTGAGCCGTACGGCTCCCTGAAAAGCCACAGACTACCCTACCTAATTCAACAGAATTAACAATTAAATTTGAGATGTTCGTTATAGTCGGGTAAATTCAGACTTATCAAAATCACTTTGATTAATGTGTCAATTAAACACAAGCAGCAATTTTTTTATTTTACTTGCACAAGCCCAAGGTCGAACTCAGGGAGGCATCTTTTTCCTTAAATTATATCGAAGTCAATTCTGATGTTAGGTTTTCAGGACTTTTTTTGGTATTTTTTATGCAATTTAAGAAATGCTATGCAATTCAAGCCAAATACGAAGGTTAAAATGTGAAGTATAGTCAAATTAAGACCAAACTTTTTGAAATTTGGCCAGAATGTGAAATACAATGAAATTAAGCTACTGCATTTTTTTTAGAATTTTCGACTCTATATGAATTAACTATGAATTAAAAATGAAGACAGAGTGATTTTTGCAAAATTAAATTCTAATAAATACCAAATTAAATCATATTCAGATATAAAAATTATCCTAGATACTTCTATGTGAGAAGAATCCAGGAAAATTATTAGACCCCAAAAATGATGAATTTTGGACCTATTAAAAATCAATTAAACAAAACACTAATTAATTTATTAAGCCCTCGTTATGCATGCAATTGATGTGATTCTTGGGCATAATGTAGAACTACCTAAACTAGACCTATTGTGATCTTTTGGCTATTTTTGAGCAACAATCAATTTAATATGCAATTAAAAGCACACAATGGGCAAAATATGCAATTTTCCAGAATTATAATAAATTCTTCAAACTCATAAAATATAACAAGATGCTAAAATCTAAGATGTTCTACAACATGCAATTTTTGGAATTAAGAAATGATGCTAAATGAGTGGTAAAATAAACGTGCAAACACAAGGGTATAAATGCAAAATATAATATAAATTTCTTAAAATAGAAACATGCTGGCAGGGACTGAAATGCAATTACCTATAATGATGAGGGTATGAGTGTAAATTCTCCACGGGACCACATGCACCTCACGTGATGTTGCTGGTGGGGACTGGAATGCAATTTCCAAAACATGCAGGTCCTCGGTTGTAATTTACCCAACATCCGCACATGGGTCAGTGATATGCAGGCTCGGATGGTGGCGCGGAAGGCGCTGGAGGCTAGGGTGCTCGGAGCAGGCTCGGATGTGGCTCGGGCGATCCGAGACTAGCAGTTGAGTGCTGGGCTGCTTCGACTAGAGGCTCAGGTTCTCCGAGCCTAAAGGGGTGGGGAAGAGGCTCGGATAGTCTACGTGGCCTCTTGTGGTCCGTCAGATCAAGTGGATCCAACGGTAGTTGTGGGTCCTAGCAGAGGGCAACCTTGTGTACGTGGGCCGTCCGATCAAGATGATCGGACGGTAACTGTACGTCTGGTTCCTCCTTGCCGCCGCCTCCTGCGGCGGGCTTAGCTGGGCTCCAACGAATGTCCGCTAGCTCCGTCGCCGTCTATCTTACTCAATGAAGACTCCAGGCTGCTCCTGATTGGTTGGGCATCATCGTGGGAGTCTCGAGGGATGCCTGGATGCCGAAGACGAAGCAACTCGAAGAAGCTCCAGGGCGACGAGTCCTGTCAGTGGCGAAGGAGGTACCTGCAACGTTAGTGACTCACTAAGGTGTGTGCGCTCTCGTGGAATGAGTGAATGGTACGAGGCCTTGCTGAGCGGAGTGGGTGAATGGCCATCGTGCTCCTCTACCGTGAGGGGCAGAGCAGTGGTCGTAGATGGCGATGGTTCTAGATTACAAGCGGAGTGTTGCGTGAAGATGGTTACTCCTATGCGAACCTTGATCGATGGTTAGTTGAATGTGAGATTGAATGGAGAAGTCGGAGAAATTCTGAGAAGATCAGAAGGGAAGAAAGGGAGGATCGGAGAAGAAGATGAAGGAGTCTACCTGCGAATTGGGACTCTGATTGGAGCCGACGGTCGTCTCTCTAGGGCTGGCAGCTGCCTGAGCTCAAACATCTTGACGATGAAGCCGCGGCACGACAAAGGTTCGCTGTGGATCTTGCCGGAGAAAATCCTCTGTCGTCGCTCGATAACTAGCTGAATCTTTGTTACTTATTGGAGGTGTATAACTCGAGGAACTCTCGTGCACGAGCGTATGCCGGTGAAATGGGGGCATAGGTGATGTATCTGTAGAGAGAGCTTGGTGGTTCCAGTGATGGGAGGTGAGGTTTGCGTGGGGATTATGGATCGGAGAAGAAGGAATCGTGGATGAGGTGGTCTCCCACGAGGGTGCCAGGAGATGGAGCTTCGTAGTGGCGTGGTGGAAGAGTGGAGAAGATGGTTAACAAAGCGGAGGAAATGAAACGGGAACAACGAGTTGGAGAGGTGGAGCAACGTGGTCAAGGGGTCTTCGGTGGTTGAAGACGGGTCCTCCATCGTTGGATAGCGAGATCCAACGGTGGAACAGTGGGCGCTTAGGAACAGACATGATTAGATCAGAGGGGCGAGATCGAGGGGCGCAGGAGGCGCCACGTGTCAAGAGGAGAGGAATATGGAAGCCAACGGTCATGATGAGAAGAAGGTGGGTGATCGAGCAGCTAAGAAATGAAGCGGATTGAGCAGCTGAGATGGAAGCGGACTCGAAAGGATCGAGCAGTGATGGAGAGGGCTACGTGGCGCAAGGAGGAGAAGGCGCAAGCGAGAGGCCCAGATGCGATATGGGCCTTGATCCAAGGGTTGAGATTAGGTGCAGGAATGAATGGCTTGTATCTATAAATGAAAGAGATGATCAGACGGCGAGAAAAAGGGGGCACATGGCGCATTATGAGACGGACCGCGTGGCGCAACCAGAAGGCGCCACGTGGCCCAATGAGATTATTGTGAAGCAGAGATGGAGAAATGAGGGAGCCAATGATCAAATTTGGAAAAACTCAAAACATGAAAGTTGTAGATCTTGATGAGATCTACAAGTTTCATGTTGACCAAAAATGAATATGAGGTCAAATGGAGAGATAAAATACAAGGGTGAAAATATCAATATGTACAGTATACAACAAGGGACCAAAACCCAAGTTTTGCATACGATCTCTTATTTTAATGAAATTGGTCTCATTTCGAAGGTCTTTGAATGTATATTACTTTAAATGTGAGTAGACCTGAATCGGACACTGTATGAGAGAGATATGTGTATTTTAAGGCTCCTAGTTTCAAACTTGAACTCGAGTTTTGGTTGCATTACTCCATTTGGACTGAACATGGATAGGTTATAGATCATATGCGAATGGATGAGGATATGGATGTAGGTGTAGGAGCCATTACACAATCCTTGAATAATGTTTATTATGACTTATTTGATTTAATGGATGACATAAGAAGCCCTGAAACACAAGACATTGGTTTAGATGATAGGTTTAAGATTAGTTTGCCAGATGCTGAAGCCATGTTGGCTCTTGGGGGTGAAAATGATGCATTTACAGTTTTTATTAGAGTTGTTTAAGATGAAAGTAAGGAACAGTTCAACCGTTGCAATGATGACAGACATACTGTCCTTATTCCGAAAGTTATTGATTAATCTTGAGAGAAATGTTTTGGAAAATATTTTGGGAATGTTAGATCTTTCAGGTCAATCGAAAGATAATTTAAGGACGAGACGCGATTTAGTTCAACTTGGTAAACACAAAGAATTACAACCAATTTAATTAGATAATGGACGGATTACTATACCTGGAGCAATATATACATTAGCCAACAGTAAGCATGATAAAATTCTCAGCTTCCAAAAAAATGAAGGTGTCAGATGAGTTTTCATCCCAGTTGTCGAGGTATGTAAATGAAAGAGAACGTAAGATAACCGGATTGAAAAGTCATGACTGTCATGTTTACATGGAAGTATTACTCCCATTCGCTATTCGCGGGATTGTTAACAATGTTGTCCTACAATCCTTAACAGAATTGAGTGGATTTTTCAGAGTCATGTGTTCGAAGGTTTTAGATCCGTTGATCTTGCAAAGACTTGAACAAGACATTGTTATCACATTACGCAAATTAGAGCAGATATTCCCACCTGTTTTTTTTTGATGTAATAGTTCATTTAATAGTTCATTTAGTAGGTTAATCAAGGATCGGTGGACTAGTTCAATATCGTTGGATGTATCCAATAGAAAGATACCTTCAAAAATTAAAAATATGGTCTTTAATAAGGCACAACCTGAAGGATGTATTGCTGAAGACTATCTTTGTGAAGAGTGTATTAATTTTTATAAAATGTATATGGAAGGTGAAAGCGTACGTTTCAATCGATTTGAATGAAATGATGAAGGCGAAGTCGTAATGGAAGAGGATTAATCCAAATTATGGATCTTTCAATCATGTGGCAGGCATATGTTTAGTCGTATCTGTCGTGTAATATCCGACGAGGATAGAGATTTCATACACTACTATATTTTTATGTAGTTATCAGAGATTGATGATTTTTTTGATGAGTACAATTCATTATTTAATGAGACTCACAATAAATCTCAATTCATCACTTGGTTCCTTTTACATGTAAAATATTTAAAGGAAATGGAAGATGATAGCTGGAAATTTAACCTTGACATTCTTGGACATATACCATATTTACAACATATTTCATACATGGGTTATATTGTGAATGGCTACAGATTTAGAATAAAGTCCGCCGACGAGATGAAATCAACACAAATGTCCATTGTTATAGTAAAAATAGAGTTACCTTCAGGTTTAGACATCTACTATGGGGAAATAGTTGACATAATTGTGATCACCTTCACTCATGAATGTTGATGTTTTATGTGCAATTGGTTCGATGTCGGTCGCCAGGGGATAGGATATCAAAGAGATAGAAATGGGATTACTTTATTAAAACAATCTGGGAAATTGCAAACAAATGAGCCTTTTACTCTTGCCAGTCAGGTAAAACAAGTATTCTACATTCCAGACAACTTAAGTGATGGGTGGATCATACCCGTGAGGATAGAACCAAGAGATTTTTTTGATGTCAATGATGATGATGAGTTGTTAAATATAAATGACACATATCAAGATCAGATACAAGAACATCCATCTGATATTGTAGATGCGGATGTTTAAAGTGTAAGTTCATCAATAAAATTTTTCCAATTGTTTGATTTAATATGTCAAATCTACAATTCTTGTTAAATCATTTAAATGTTTCATTATATATGCAGATATGCCTCCACATCCTAGATGCATTCGGCATGCACCACCTGTACCACGTGTAGGGAGTGAGACCTCCGATCCTGATGGATGAAGTGGCTCAGCTAGACGTAGAGGCCCATCATAGTGCCGAGTGTTGGACCGACTGCATCTTGGTGAGACACTTAGGGTACGGATAGTTGGAGGTGATGTAGTGGGGGAGAACTCGATTGTGTTTCAGAGTTACCTGGGGAACGTGTGCAGAGCCAGGGTTCCTATCCACATTATAGACTGGCGTTTAGTGGATGAGTAAATGAAAGAAGCCATTCTTCATGATTTGGAGGTATTTAAAACTAATAACAAAGCAAAGTTATTGTTGAGTGTATAAATTTAACTTAATATTTTTTGTGTCCTTTACTTTGCAGTCTAGTTTTTCATGGGATCGTGACACGACCACGGATGCTCTAATTTTAGGACTTGGCACAGAATTACTGCGGAAACATCGAGGTCATCTGAAGGCCGGAGTAAGTACAACAACTTAGTTTTTCATCATTTATGTATGTAAGTAATTTTCTTACAAAATCTTTAGTACTTCGACCCAGAGATTCCATTGGAGACACTTTTGGCGAATTGTCCTCCAAATGTACCTGCTGAACACTGGAGGGCGTTGATATATATTTGGATGGGGGAAGAACATGCGGTATGATACATATGTGTGTATTATCAATTATTTGGGATTCTATTGTTGAAATTATTATCTTTGTATAGGGTATCTCAAAGCAAAATGCTCAAAATCGAAGGAAAGATTTCATGTCTACCCATAGAAAGGGGAGAATGAATACAAATCAACTGAAGGATGACTTTGTAAGTAATCTACTATATGAATTATGTTTAAATTCCATCCATTATTATATCTTAAAATCATATCGTAAGTTTTAGTTATCTTTTCACATTAGGCAGTGGAGAGCAATCGTGTGGCCAGCTGGATGGAACTCTTTGAGAAGTCTGAGAGTCACGATGTGGGCGGGGAAGTTCATTGGTTAGATCCTTCCTATGGTCCAATTCATGTAAGCTATTAATAACAATTTTCCATCTATTTTTACAATTTAAATAGATTTTGAACTTACTTAGAAAAAATTTCAGGAGGACGACATGATCAGACTCACGACCACTGGCTCTCTAGACAACACTGGAACGAGTCAACTGCCTCTTACTCCTGATGCGACCTTCCTCCAGGTGACCGTTCCGGAGCATCAAGGACGAGTCCGTTGTGGTGGTCGTGGTGCCACCATACAGAATTGGTATGGAGTAGGGAGCGGATCGTCATCTTCCTCTCAGAAGACACAAAGGGAGAGGGAATTAGAGAGTCAAGTGTCTAGCATGAATATCGAGATTCAAGATTTGCGACAACAAATGGCAATTTTTAATGCATTCATGTAGGCACATCAAGGTGCAACGTCGACTAGCCACCCAACACAAGTGGATAATCTAGTTGCGAGGCTAGGCGACGACGATGAAGGAGAAGAAGAAGAAGAAGATGATGATGATGATGATGATGATGATGATGATGATGATGATAACGACGACGATGACAATGCGGATGAGGACGACGATAAAGATTACTATAGATATTTTGTTTAGTCGGTAGGATATAGTTTAGTATATTGTATAATTAATTTGAACAATTACTTTGCAAAGTAGGTTACTTTGTTTGGCTAGTTTATACTAGAGTAGTTTTATTTGAATCTCGTATTGTAGTCGTCATTTCAAATGTTTCATCTAAATATGAATGTGGAATGAATGTTATTTTCTATGTTGATCTTACTCTTTATGATGAACATACAATTATTGTTACAGGTACTCAATATTTAATGTCACTCTTTGCACGGTAAAATGAATAGAAAATCAGGGGTATTGAAATATTTTTTTGTTAACAGAGGAACAAAGGGGACGATCGCGATGACCGTCCCATTAGTTATCGTATGAGTCGGTCATGACCGTCCCCGCTTCTCAAACATTTTGGGATGGTTACGAAGTTGACCATCCCCGTTGCTCTCACTATGAGCCCTCTAATTGACTTTAAGGGACGGTCATGACCGTCCCCTCTAATTGACTTTACGAGACAGCCACGACCGTCCCCTATTATGATTATAGGGGACGATGTCAACTACCGTCTCTTATAGCAAATGGGATGTGTGCTATGGAGACGGTATTTTGACCGTCTCCACTGATCAGAGTGGACGATCAATCTGTCAATGGAGACAGATAATGACCGTCGCCTGTTCTATACTTTCTTATAGTGTTTTATTGGTCAATTTTAGAAGTTAGTATTTTTTTGATATTTTTCTTTTATTAGTGTTAGTAATATATACACTATAGAGTTGAATTTATTGGATTTGGAATTATTATAAAATATATACTTGTAGGGTATTTACATTTGATTTTTAAAAGTGATGTGAGCTTCTTATTTAATGCAAATATGAATGCTAAAATGGAAATATTATTTATGCATGCATGAATGCTAATTATGCAATATAAGTGGAAATATGAAGCCAATTACTCGGGAACAAAGCTCTATTTTCACCTTTTAGAGAGATGAATCACAGATTCATCACTCCCATGTCTTCTGATTATCAGATCTTTTAGCAGGAGCACATCAGAGCCGTCAGAGACCCCACACACATGCCACATGCCTCAAGGGTATACTTCATTTTTTTACCCCGCATGCCTTTTTATTATACTTTAGTCCAATAAAAAAATTGTACTTAAGAACTTTTGCAAAAGGGCTATGTATTTTTTACAATTACAGTTTAATCAGTTGTAGTCACATGTACTAAGAACCATTTTTGTGGTGATTTTGTGTATTTTCTCCTGAACTTCACATCTATTATGAAAATGAATGTTATGTTTTGATAATTTGCATTTATATCCTGTGATTTCTGTTTAAGTGCCGCACGTGTATTTGGTGGACAAATTGCATAGCGGGCCTTATACTTCCTGATTTTGTTATTCAGAGACCCATAAACTTAAAATAATTACAGATAGGTCGCATGCATACTGTTTTTAATTACTTATCTTTTATTTAGTGCAATAAATATCGAATCGACTCCAAAACTTCCTAAAAATTGCATGTAGTCCTTGATTGCTTATTTGATTTGACATAATTTGCTTGTTGATTTTTTGCATTTTCACATTATTAAATATTAAAAACATCCTAAAAAGTCTCCGTTTGTTTTGGAAAATATATAGAAATTCAAATAATCAATTAAAAATTCTACAAAAATTACTGTAGGTGCTATCAATTTTGTTGAAAAATACCTTATAAAAATAAAAATTTGCAAAACACTTGAAAACTTCTAAAAATTCTATAAAATCAATAAAAAAATAAAAAATTGTGATCTTAGTTCATGTTGGTAGATATTTTGCTCTAGTTCATCTTTAAAAAAATCTCCAAGATTTTTGAGCTTTTTACATATTTTTAATGTGCAAAATGGTCCTGGTTGTGCATTATTTATTGTTTTTCTCACTATTTGATTTTTATAAAATTACAAAAATAACTGAAAATATACAAAAATTTCCAAAAATACTATAAATACAGAAAACCCAAAAATATTTTTATTATATTTTTCTGGTTATTTTTACTCTTTAAACATTACAAAAAGAGTGTTTTTGCGTATCTTACTTATTTTCTTACATTAGAAAATTAAAAATTTGAAAAATAAAAAATAAAAAAGAATTTTATTTCTGAAATCTCACTACCTAGTGTATAATTATGCTCCTTGAGTTCGACCCTGTTCACTATACCGAGTTAATAAAAATAGCAAAACCTCTTGATTTGCTTGCTTGATATCTTAGTAGTTTATTTTCTTGATTGATTGGTTTGATTGATTAGGGTCACAATGACATTTTCTAAATTAAGCAATTTAACCCTAGTTGGTTGGGTGATCATCAACTGGCTATCATGCATTCTTCTCTCCACCTCCTCTTCTTGAGAGGGTTGTACTTAAACTTAGAAGGGAATACCCTACTTCTCGAGGAAAAAGTTATTTAATTGGGGAATTAGGGTCACCTTGTTGGAGAAGACTAACTTTTACTACTTCAGCCGAGGAGAGATACATATCACACATAATGTCCAAGACAGATTCATAATCATAAGGATTTGTATATGAGTTGACTTTTTTTTAATTTTTAACCACCTCGTAAATATTGTATAGTATGTACAAACATACACGAAAATACGAGCTATGGGTAAAGTATGTATGTAATATATACACGCCCCCTATACTTAGCATGTGCTATGTCCTCAGAGCACGAAAAGCAAGGAAAAAGACATATCCTGTGCTAAGCATAGGAGATCTAAAATAACAAAAATGTATAGAAGTCGTCTCGCCCCCCTATACTTAGGCTCTGGTAGGTTACGTGTAGAAGAAGAACAAAAATGAGGCGGACGAGTTCAAGTGGGGAATGGATGAGTATATGCATGGCGGGCATCGGTTCCCCCTATACTTATGCTTAGGTCAGCCTAAGTATAGGACTAGAGTAGATGTGAGAAACGATGAGATCTGGAGAATGTACAAAGATGATGAAGAGACTCGGGTCACTCTCCCCCCTATACTTAGGATATGGTCATCCTAAGTATAGTCGTAAAATAAAACGATATGGAGCCAGGGCGAGTGATTCGAATCACTAGGGAGGGATGGAAAGAGAATATATACAAGAAGGGTGATTATATAAAAGGATACAAATCTGAATCTTTTCGATGCTACTAATGGCGGAAGCTCAATGTTGCAAGGTCTCATGCACGGCTTTATGTGCGTCTTCTGAGTCTGCATCACGCATGAAAATAATCTCCTCAACACTGATTAACTGTTCATTTGGTTTGACAAAGTGTTTCAGTAGTTGTCCATTAACTAGAGATGTCTATGATCCATCTATAAGATCTGAGATCTCTACACATCCAATGTCATGCACAACATAGACTATGAATAGACCCGTCCACTTGGATTTAAGTTTCCCTTAGAAAACCTTCAGCCTCGCATTGAATAACCATACCTTCTGTCCAGGAACAAAGGCCTTTCGTCTGATAAATCTATCGTGCCAACGCTTTACTTTATCCTTGTACACCAAACTATTGTCATATTCTCAGTTTTTGATCTCCACAAGTTCATTCAGATCCATTTCTCTCTATTTCTGCCCTAGGTGTGTGTTCCAATTGACCTTCTTGATTGCCCATTTGGATTTATGCACTTGCTCAACGGGCAAATGGCACAGCTCCCCAAACACCATTCTGAATGGGGAGGTTCCTAAGGGTGTCTTGTAAGTTGTCCTATAAGCCCAAAGGGCCTGATCCAAGATTTGAGACCAGTCCTTCCAATCTGGGTGGACAAGCTTCTACAATATGGTCCTAGCCTCCCTATTTGACACCTCTGCCATGTTATTGGTCTGTGGGGTGTAAGGACTAGTGACACGGTGTTCGATGTCATAAATCCTTTAAGAGTTTCTTCGCATCTCTATTAACAAAATGGCTACCCCCATCGTATATCAACACTTTAGGTATCCCGGACCTAGAGATGATGTGATCTCTAATAAATTTACCGGCAGTCCTGCTGTCTGCGGCTCGGGTCGGGATAGTCTCCACCCACCTTGACAGATAATCCACCGCAAGAAGAATATATTCAAAACCATGGCTAACCAGGAATGGGCCCATGAAGTCGATGTCCCATGCGTCAAAGACACCACAGATGATGACAGGATGCATTGGCATCTCATCCTTGGAACCAATGGTTCCTCCCATTCGTTGGCATACTGGGAACGACTTCACAAAGGTGAGCGCATCGCGAAACAGAGTAGGCCAGTATAGGCCATATTGTAAAAACCATCCATGCGGTCCTCTTCCCGAAGTGGTGTCCTCCTATCTCCAGACTACGATCGAAAGTAAGGACACTCTGATATTCCTTCTGAGGAATACACCTCCTCCAGACACAATCCGGTCCGTCAAAGAAAAGGATCGGATCCTCCCAATGGTAATGTCTCGCATCTGACTTGAGTCGGTCTATGTGGCTCTTGGGCCAATCTTCGGGAACTTTCTTGGAGACAAGATAGTTCACTATATTGGAGTACCATGGGAGTGAGTCGATAACAAAAATCGACTCGTCTGGAAAGGAGTCTCGAATTGGTGTATTATCAGAAGTATCAAGAATTTCGAGACGGGAGAGGCGATCAGCCACTACATTCTTCTTTCCAGGTTTATCTCCAATGTCCAAATCAAACTCCTAGATGAGTAAAATCCACCTAAGAAGCCGTGCCTTTGCATCCTTCTTTTCCATTAGGTACCGCAGTGTTGTATGATCTGTGAACACAATCACCTTAGATCCGATGTGATGAGATCTAAATTTATCCAAGGCGAGCACTACTGCAAGCATCGCCTTTTCGGTAACTGTATAGTTACGCTGAGCGGTATCAAGCACTTTGCTTGTGTGGTATATAGCAAACGGGACACCATCCCTCCTCTGTCCTAACACAGTCCCAACAACAAAATTTGAGGCATCCGTCATGATTTCAAAAGGAAGAGACCAATCTGGGGCTCGTAGGATTGGGGCGTCCATGATCATCCCTTGAAGTTGCTTAAAGGCCTCAAGATATTTATGATCAACAATAAACTCCATATCTTTTCCTAAAATCTTAGTTAGCGGTCGGACAATCTTTGAAAAATCTTTGATAAATCTCCTGTAAAATCCAACATGCCCGAGGAATGACCGCAACTGTTTTATGTTGGAGGGTGATTGGCGTCATCTGATCACATCCACCTTGGCAGGGTCAACCTCCATTCCTCTCTTGGAGATGACATGCCCCAACACAATGCCCTCCATCACAAGGAAGTGACTTTTCTTCCAGGAGAGCACCTGATTAACATCACAATATCTTTTGAGGACCCGATCCTGATTTCTATGACAGGTATCGAAGGAATCATGTGGACCAAGAAGTCATCCATGAAGACTTCCAGGAATTCACCGACCATTTGGCGAATACTGCAATCATGCACCTTTGAAATGTACCGGGAGCATTGCATAACCCAAAGGACATGCACCTGAAAGCATAGGTACCAAAGGGGCATGTGAATGTGGTTTTTTCCTGGTCCTCAGGAGCGATAGCTACTTGGTTGTAGCCCGAGAACCCATCTAAGAAGCAGAAGAATTCTTTTCCCACTAATCTCTCTAAGATATGATCAATAAAGGTTAAGGGAAAATGATCCTTCTTTGTCGCGACATTCAAGGGTTTGTAATTCACATAGACATGCCACGATGTGGGCACTCGTGTCACGATCTCCTCTCTGTCCTCATTGGTGGTCGTCTGGATTCCTAACTTTTTCAAGACAACATGGATGGGTGCCACCCACTTGGAATCGGAGATGGGGTAAATAAAACCCACGTCACACAATTTCTCAATCTCCTTCTTTACGACCTCTCATAAATTTGGATTCAACTTGCATTGGAATTCACGAGAGGGTTTAGCTTCATACACCAAGTAGATATGGTGCGAACACAGAGCATGATTTATAACGTGGAGATCGGAGATGCTCCAGCCTATCGCTTTGTGGTTTTTCTCCAAGATCTCTAGCAAGCGAGATTCCTGATCCTCAGTCAATCGCGAACTGATGATGATCGGAAATTTCCTCTCTTGTCCCTCAAGGAAGGCGTACTTAAGGGTTGTGGGTAATGGTTTAAGCTTAGGTAAGGTGTGATCATCAAGGAAATTTGGCTCAATCAACTCTGGTTCTATGCTGCTGGTGGCTGGATCTATCTCTGAAGTAACCGCCACCAACTCATTCAGCTCTGGAGTCGGATCATCAAAAGTGTCCAAGCAATCGGTGAAAGCCACGTCTGACTCATCATCCTCATCATTTGATTGTCCTAATGAGGGAAGGACTTACAGTCCCATTTGGGCCTCTGTGTCATCGAAGATGTAGGGAGATGCACTCTCTGAAGGATGTGCGTTGTATTCATTCTTAAGGATCTCGTAAACTGTCTCATGTACAAGATTCTATCCAGAAGAGATGGACTCATCGGTGCTAGTTGGGTTCTGTCTCCATGGACCAACGATGTCTACATGAACAAAATCTGCTTCTGATGAAGTGTACTTTGTGCTAGATTCAAAATCAGACCTTTGCCACCTTGTCTGCTTCATATCAAGTTCCTCATCTCCGCCTCGAGTTTGGAACTGAATTTTCCCGATCTTATAATCAAATAAAGCCCCTATTGTTCTAAGGAAGGGCCTTCCTAGAATGATATGTGAATCTCTCCAATTTTAAGGGGTCTCCATATCAAGGACTTAAAGTCCACCATGTAATCCAGACCCTCAACTTTGATGATAATGTTCCTCAATTCTCCCTTGTACCTCTTGGTTGATTTATCTGCAAACTAGAGTAAGGCTCTAGATTCCTAAGAGGTCCTAGATTTAGACACTCATAAAGGGTTGTGGGCTTCAGGTTAATTGAGGATCCATTGTCTATGACAGTGCGTGCAAACGTGGTGTCATCGACATGACTCACTACATAATGGGCACCCTTGTCCCTTCGCTTCCTTGGAAACGCGTTCTTGATGGTGCAAGTAGTGGCTACTGACAAAACATGCTTCTCAACACGGCTTTTGATTTTCCTGCTGACCCTAGTAGGTGTGCATCTCACTTTAAGGTACTTTTGAAATGCAAGTGTCATGTCCACATACTTATCAAAGTGGATTGTGACCTTGATATATTTGTTGCAGAACTCGGCCATCTCAGGGTCATCTTTTCGGATTTTTTGATCTTTTTCTTCTTTCCACCCTTAAGGGCATGGGAGAAAGGGATTATCGACGATAACTCAGATTTTGAAACTGAAAGATTCTCGTTCAAATGGGAAACTAAGTTTTGTATAGGACTGAGACTCTGACTCTGACGAAAAAGAAATTCATGTGTTGAAACAGGTGATGCATCTTTCGCGACTTCAGGTGCGTCCTCCTCAGATGGAGGTGCAGGCTCCTCATTTGTTTCACCTGATTCATTACTGGTGCTCCTCTCCTTCTTTTTTCCATGATGCTTTGAGGACTTGAAAATCCACTTTTTCCGCTGGTGGTAGTGATGGTGATGCTGCTCCTCTGCCTCCAAGTTCTCCTCAGGTAGAGACTTGGCGGCATCTTCCTCCTGCACCCGCGCTCGATCAGGTACGGTCACGGTCCTTCTTCTCCTGAGGGACATATGATTCACATTATCGTATGCAAGGATCTCATGTTCAGATAGAGAATAATCCGAATAGTATACCTGATCGCGTGGTCAGTGCTGACCATGATTCATGCTATTTGGGTTGGCCTGAACCTGGGAGGGAATTGGGGTCTTTGGTGCCATCTGTTGATCTTGTTGGCATGAGACACGGTTCAGATCTGTTCTGATATCCAAGTAATCGTTTTGTATCTACTGAACCCTATCAGTCAAGGTCTGGATGGCCAAGGTGAGGGACTCCAATTCACTAGTGGGCGGGGCTTGCTATTGCTTACTAGAGGATGAGTGATTCAGCTGTCTATACCGGCTCTACTGGCCTTACCGATACTGTTGTGGGTGGGACGGTGCGATATAAGGTGGTGGAGGGCCTTGCTAGCTCGAGTGGAATGCACGCTGCTGCTGGTGCCGGTATCCTTGTCCTGGCTGGGACTGTACAAAGCGCAGTGCATGGACAGAGCTGGTTTCCTGGTAAGCTAAGGAAGGTCAGTGTGGCTGACCATTCCCTATCCCTGATTGTCTCCCAAAGGGGTCATGGTTGTACCACAGCTAGTTGATCTCGAACACCTGTGGAGGCTCCTCGTAGACTAACTCCACCTATGGGGGTACGTATTGCTCCTGTTGAGTGTGTTGCTGCTCCTCAACCCAGCTGCTCTGAGGCCCCTGTACATACTCTTGTACAAGATGAACTCAATGTACAGGTACAGGTGGTGCAGAAGGGGCAGGTACTCGTATCTTGGCTACCTTCTCAGTCAATTCCTCCACTTCTTTCGGTAATCGTGAAAGCGCCTCAAGGTCAGTGACCCTCTTGTGGATCTACTCTTCCATGGTGTGCTTATCAGCTATTATCCCCATGCTAGGGATAGATCATCTGTCAGATCCTCTACAGTCCTCCTTGTTGTCACATTAGATAAGCTTGAGGGAGACAACTGATAGGCCCTGGTGCCCTGAGATCTGTCTGTTTCTGCCATCTTCTCCAGAATCTTCGATAGGGCATCTTCGTTCTTATTTAGATAGCTTCCTCCACAGGATGCACTCACTAACCCCTGCATTTCTGGGGTCTTACCACATAACAAGGTCTAGACTAAGATTACCTTAGTAATGCCATGGCAGGGGCATTTTTGTGTCAAGTCATTGAATCTCTCACAAGCTTCATGGAATGGTTCGTGGTGCCCTAGAAAAAGCTAGCGATCTTCGTCCTCATCTGGTTAGTCCTACTGAGTGGGTAGAACTTCTTCAAGAATAAATCCTTGAATTGCATCCAGGTCATACATCTAACCCCGAGAATCATCAGCGAATGAGCAGCCTTATCTCCTAAGGAAAACGGGGTAGCCTTCAGCCTGATGAAATCTTGTCCAACCCTAGGGTGAATAAGGTTGTTGCATACCATCTCGAAGTCTCTCAAGAAAGCAATGGTTCTTCGGTGGCATTCCCATTAAACTTCGGTAGCAGACTTAGAAAATGGGGCTTCAGCTCGAATGCTTCTGGGGGCACCTCAGGTACATGCCAACTATGTATCTCATTCTCAGCGGGGTTGTAGGCATCTATCACTGGTCAATCAATTCCACCTGCCTCGATCACATGTCTCATCCTAACCATAAGATCTGCATTCAGCTGCTTAGCTCTAGTTAATCGGGCAAGGACTTAGTGCATATGATCATCTCTGTGTTCCTCTTCAACTGGATGTTTCTTAGGCATCTTGGTTTCTGGTTCATCCTCTTTACCTGAGTAAAGAATGTAGTCTAGGTTAGAGGATGTAGTAATGAATGCATTCTCACTGAGGTGATGGTTTTCCTCGGTGAAATGAGAGGAGAGAAAAGGAATGGTTTGAGGGTAACCTTCTTGAGAGTGAGAGATCCCGACATCAAGAGGGTCATGAGCTCAGGTTGGCCCAAGTTGTGCTTGGGCCAATGAAGACGAGCTGCGTGAGGGGTTTAATGAGAGATTTGCGAAGCTGGAGTAGATATCCTCCATTCAGTCATCTTTGATGGTAGAAGGAAGAGTCGGGACTATAAGTGTGTAAAGATAGGATTTTACTCCTACCTGAAGCATGCAAATGAATCACAAACCCTGATTTCACACTCAACACGGTGACGGACCCAAAATCGAGTCCGATTAGTCTGGTTGATTTTAAGTGTGATTTTTCAAGCAAATAGCAAAGGTTATACGACCTATAGGGGAGTCGGCTTAAAGCCGGATGCATCTCCCCTGTTTAACCTGTCACCTATGATACCAACGCCCTTCCTTTCTTCGATCCTATCACTAGCTGAGAATTCAAGAACCTTCCCCTATCTACCTACCGAAGTAGGTAGAGGTTGATAAGGCTTTAACTTTGCCCCTATCTAACTGCCAGAGTAGGCGGAGGCTACTAGCAACTTGTCGCGGTGCATCGCAATTTCACCCCTATCTACCTACCAGAGCAAGCGGAGGCTACTTGGCGCTGGTCAGTTGAACTCATAATTCAACATGTGATATTTTCTCAGATCGGGGTATGTGATATGGAAGGCGGGGATTTTGGCTCTGCCTTAGGGTGTGCACACACACTCTGTACCCTCACTCAGCCTGAAATCAAGGCCGGGGTTATTCTCCCACAAATAGAATTTCTGATTTTATTTTGATTTTTGGTCATTTTGTTTAGCATTCCCGATTTTGAGTTAGATGACCACTTGATTAGTCCACACACAAGGCATGCCTATCATCCAGTCCCAATTTTCTTTAATCCTAAGTTAGAAAACCAAGAAGAAGGAGTCAAGAAAAGCCGATGCATGATAAAACAATGATGTATGCCAAGTTCAGAAGACTTATAGTGATCCTCGCACTCTACATGCGGGATGCAAAACAAAATTGAAATTTATTAATATGGATGCAAGCAAGAAAAGCTGCTCCTAGACAAGAAGTTCTATTAGCGAGAAAAGAACAAGTTAGATTTGGCTAAAGTCCTGAGGTCTAAGTGCGTCTTTTAATGGTGAAGTGTGGCCCTAGATATTACGAGTACAAACAGCCCTAAGAGAGATCTAAGAGCCGCAAGTGAAGGTCCTATCCTACGTCAAGCAACCACACAACACACGGAGACTCTTTTTATTATTACTTACACGCGTGAGAACCCAAACGGGAACCGTTATAAATGCAAAACTTTTTTTACAAGTCCTCTCAAAGATCACTCAGTTTAATTTGATGCAGGTTCCTCGGCTCTCCTACCGAAGCGCCTTCGATTCCTCAAGTTTCTCGCACAAAAATAAAAGATGGTCAGATAAAGGACGACAAAGAAACAAATGCTGAAAATTAGACAGAAAAAAATATTCACAAGAAAAATTGGGAATCAGACTACCCGGGGATGGGAAACATAAAATCTAAATTTTCTAAAAATTAACCTAAGTCGTGCCTCCCCGACAACATCACCATTTGAAAAGCCACAGATTACCCAACCTAATTCAACCTAATTAACAATTAAATTTGATATGTTCATTATAGTCGGGTAAAATCAGACTTATCAAAACCACTTTGATTAATATGTCAATTAAACACAAGCGGTAATTTTTTATTTTACTTGGGTAAGTCCAAGGTCAAACTCAAGGAGGCAACTTTTTCCTTAGATTAATTCGAAGTCAATTCCGTTATTAGGTTTTCAGGAGAATAATTTTTGGTATTTTTTATGCAATTTAAGAAATGTCATGCAATTCAAGCCAAATTGGAAGGTTAAAATGTGAAGTATAGTCAAATTAAGTCCAAAAATTATGAAATTTGGCCAGAATGTGAAATGCAATGAAAATAAGCTACTGCACTTTTTTGGTATTTCTCGACCCTATATGAATTAATTATTAATTAAAAATGAAGGCAGAGTAATTTTTGCAAAATTAATTTTAATAAATGCTAAATGAAAATATTTTCAGATATAAAATGTATCCTTGATAATTCTACTGAGATGAATCTAGGAAAATTATTAGACCTCAAAAATGATTAATTTTGGACCTATTAAAAATCAATTAAGCAAAACACTAATGAATTTATTAAGCCTCGTTATGCGTGCATATGATGGGATTTTTAGGCACAATGTAGAACTCCCTAAACTAGACCTATAGTGATTTTTTAGTGATTTTTTGACCAACAATTTATTTCATATGCAATTAAAGGTACATAGTGGACAAAATATGCAATTTTCCACAAAAAGAGTTATATTAAATTCCTCGAAACTCACAAAATATAACAAGTCTTCACAATGCTAAAAATCTAAGATGTTCTACAACATACAATTTTTGGAATAAAGAAATGATGCTAAATGAGTGGTAAAATAAATGTGCAAACACAAGGGTATAAATGCAAAACAAAAAATAAATTTCTTAAAACAGAAACAAGTTGATAGGAATTGAAATGCAATTACCTATAATGATGAGGGTATGAGTGCAAATTCTCCACATGACCATGTGCACCTCACGTGATGTTGCTGGCAAGGATTGGAATTTAATTTCCAAAACTTCAAGGTCCTCGATTGTAATTTGCCAAATGTACGCACGTGGGTCATGTGATATGCAGGCTCAGATGGTGGCTCAGAAGCTGCTGGAGGCTCGGGTGCTTGGAGCAGGCTCGGATGTGGCTCGGGCGATCCGAGCCTAGCAGTAGAGTGCTGGGATGCTTCGGTTAGAGGTTTGGGTGCTCCGAGCCTAAAGGGGTGGGGACCAAGCTCGGAGCGGCTACCTATGGTCCGTCAGATCAAGAGGATCCAACGGTAGTTGTAGGTCCTGGTAGAGGGCGACGTGGCATGCTATGGGTCGTCCGATCAAGATGATCGAATGGTAACGGTATGTCTGGTTCCTCCTTACCGTCGCCTCCTGCGGCTGTCTTGGCTGGGTTCCGACGAAGGTCCGCTAGCTTCATCGCTATCTATCTTGCTCAATGAAGACTCCAGGATGCTCTTGAATGGCTGAGCATCATCGTCGGAGTGCGGCGGAGCAGCTGGAGCATCTGCGAGTCTCGATGGATGCCTGGATACCGTAGACGAAGCAGCTCGAAGAAGCTCCAGTAACGAGTACAGCCAGTGATGAAGGAGGTACCTGCAATGTTAGTGTCTCGCCTAATAGTGGTGTGTGTGCTCTCGTGGAATTAGTGAATGGTACGAGGCCTTGCGGAGCGGAGTGGGTGAATGGCCATCACACTCCTCCACCATGAGGGGTGGAGCAGTGGTCGGAGATGGCGATGGTTCGGGAAGACAAGAAGAGTGTTGCGCAAACATGGTATCTCCGATGCGAAGCTTGATCGATGGTCAGTTGAAGGTGATATTGAACGGAGAAGTCAGAGAAATTCAGAGAAGATCGGTGGGGAAGAAGGGGAGGATCGGAGAAGAAGATGAAGGAGTCTACCAAAGAATAGGGGCTCTGATTGGAGCTGTCGGTCGTCGCTCTAGGGCCGGCAGGAGCCCGAGCTCAAACAGCTTGACGGTGAAGCTGCGGCACGACGAAGGTTCATCGTGGATCTCGCCGAAGAAAATCCTATGTCGTCGCTCAATAACTGACCGAATTTTTGTCACTGATCGGAGGTGTAGAGCTCGAGGGACTCAAGTGCAAGGGTGGATGCCGGTGAAATGTGGCGGAGGTGAAGTATTTATATAGAGAGCTTGGCGGTTCCGGTTATGGGAGGTGAGGTTTGCGTGGGGATTATGGAGCGGAGAAGAGGGAATCATGGATGAGGTGGTCTTCCGCGAGGGTGCCTGGAGATGGGGCTTCGTTGTGGCGTGGTGGAAGAGTGGAGAAGATGGCTGACAAAGCGAAGGAAATGGAAAAGGGATGGCGAATTGGAGAGGTGAAGCGATGTGGTCCAGGGGCCTTCGGAGGTTGAAGACAAGTCCTCCATCATTGGATAGCGAGACCCAACAGTGGAGCGGTGGGCTCTGAGGAGCGGAACAGATTAGATCAGAGGAGTGAGATTGAGGGGCGCAGGAGGCACAACGTGTCAAGAGGAGAGGAAGATGGAAGCCAATGATCATGATGAGAAGAAGGTGGGCAATCGGGCAGCTAAGAAATAAAGCAGATTGAATGGCTGAGATGGAAGTAGACTTGAAAGGATCGGGCGGTGATGGAGAGCACTACATTGCGCAAGGAGGTGAAGGCGGAAGCAAGCGGCCCAGATGCGATCTTGGCCTTGATCCAAGGGTTGAGATTAGATGCGGGAATGAATGGCTTCGATCTGGAGATGAAAGAGTGGATCAGACGGCGATAAAAAGGGGTTCGGGGCGCGTTATGAGACGGGACACGTGGTGCAACCAGAAGGCGCCACATGGCTCAATCAGATTTATTGCGAAGAAGAAATGGAGAAATGAGGGAGAAAATGATCGAATTTGGAAAAACTCAAAACATGAAAGCTGTAGATCTCGATGAGATCTACAAGTTTCATGGTGACAAAAATAGATAGAGGTCAAATGAAGAGATAAAATACAAGGGTGAAAATATCAATATGTACAGTATACAACATGGGCCCAAAGCCCAAGTTTTGCATACGATCTCCGATTTTATTGAAATTGGTCCCATTTTGAAGGTCTTTGAATGTATATTAGTTTAAAAGTGAGTAGACTTGAATCAGACGTTGTATGAGAGAGATATTCACATTTTAATGCTCCTAGTTTCAAACTTGGACTCGGGTTTTATTGGTCAATTTTACAAGTTAGTATTTTTTCGATATTTTTCTTGTATTAGTCTTAGTAATATATACAATATAGAGTTGAATTTACTAGGTTTGAAGTTAGTATAAAATATATACATGTAGGGTATTTACAAGTGATTTTTACAAGTGAATTGGGCTTCTTATTTAATGCAAATATGCATGCTAAAATGCAGATATTATTTATGCATGCATGAATGCTAATTATGCAATATAAGTGGAAATATAAAGCTAATTACTCGGGATCAAAGCTCTATTTTGAAGTTTTAGAGCGATGAATCACAGATTCATCACTCCCACGTCCTTTGACCGTCAGATCTATTAGCAGGAGCACATCAGAGCCGTTAGAGACCCCACACACATGCCACATGCCTCAAGGGTATACTTCCTTTTTTTGCCCCGCATGTCTTTTTATTTTACTTTAGTTCAATAAATAAAAATTGTAGTTAAGAACTTTTGCAAAAGGCCCATGTATTTTTTATAATTACATTTTAATCCATCCGAGTTGTAGTCACATGTACTCGGACCCATTTTTGTGGAGAATTTGTGTATTTTCTCTTGAACTTCTCATCTATTATGAAAATGAATGTTATGTTTTGAGAATTTGCATTTATATCCTGTGAGCTCTGTTTAAGTCCCACACGTGTATTTGGTGGACAAAATGCATAGCGGACCCTTATTGTTCCTGATTTTGTTATTCAGAGACACATAAACTTAAAATAATTACAGATAGGTCGCTTGCATACTATTTTTTATTACTTGTCTTTTATTTAGTGCAATAAATATCGAATCGACTCCAAAAATTCCAAAAAATTGCATGTAGTCCTTGATTGCTTATTTGATTTGAGATAATTTTTACTTGTTGATTGTTAGCATTTTCACATTATTAAAAATTAAAAACACCCTAAAAAGTCTATGTTTGTTTTGGAAAATATATAAAAATTTGAAAAATCAATCAAATATTCTACAAAAATTATTGGGGGTGCTATTAGTTTTGTTGAAAAATACCTTATAAAAACATAAAAAATTGTAAAACACTTGAAAACGTCTAAAAATTATATAAAATCAACAAAAAAATCCAAAAATTGTGATCTTAGTTCATATTTGTAGATATTTGCCTCTAGTTCATCTTAAAAATATTCTCCAGGATTTTTAAGTTTTTTACATATTTTTAAAGTGCAAAACGGTCATGGTTGTGCACTGTTTATTATTTTTCTCATTGTTTGATTTTTATAAAATTACAAAAACAACGGAAAAATATACAAAAATTTCCAAAAATACTATAAAATACAAAAACTCAAAAATATTTTTATTAGATTTTTCTGATTATTTTTACCCCTTAAAAATTACAAATAGAGTGTTTGTGTGTATCTTACTTGTTTTCTTACATTAAAAATTAAAAATTTTAAAACATTAAGAAAAAATAAAAAGAATTTAATTTCTGAAATCTCACTACCTAGTGTATAATTGTGCTCCTTGAGTTCGACTCTGGTCACTGTACCGAGTTAATAAAAATAGCAAAACCTCTTGATTTGCTTGCTTGATATCTTAGTAGTTTATTTTCTCGATTGATTGCTTTGATTGATTAGGGTCACAATGAAATTTGCTTCATTAAACATCTTAACCCTAGTTGGTCAGGTGATCATCAACTGTCTATCATCCATTCTTCTCTCCACCTCCTCTTCTTGAGCCGGTTGTACTTGAACTGAGAAGGGAATACCCTGCTTCTCGAGGAAAAAGTTATTTGATTGTGGAAATAGGGTCAGCATGTTGGAAAAGACTGACTTTTACTGCTTCAACTGAGGAGAGCTACATATCACACATACTGTCCATGATAGATTCATAATCATAAGGGTTTGTATATGAGTTGACTTATTCTGACCTGGCTATTGAGGAGACAAGCATAGTTCTGTGGGTCTAAAAGGTTTTTGTTTTTCAAATACAGTTCTCAATAAGGTTCTGACTACACCTAAAATCCAAAGGTTTGACTTAAGCTCCAAACTTTGATTTTGAAGACAAGTTTAAGAATTAAAACCAATCCAAATTCTTTTTTTATTTTCTTTATTTTCTTTTTAGCATTTAAGCATAAGTGTTCGTTAGGGACTAGCAAAGGCAAGTGTGTGTATGTGGGGTGATGAATCTCTATTTCATTATCTTTATTCTTTCATTTTGGCTTTAAACACTAGCTAAATGCATGCATATGTCATTATTTTGCATAAATTAACATTCGTTATTTATTGTATAAATATTGTATACATTGCATTGTTTAAAGCCAAAGTAAAAGAATAAAAAAAAGAAAAGGAAAATAAATAAAATATCAAATGTATTTTATGACCCTAAACCCCGAGACCTAGGCATCATGATGACTAGGTGTACAAGGAATAAAGTAGGGGGAGATAAGGGTCAAAAGCACAATAAAAACCCTAATATTTATTCTTGAATATGCATTTTTTGGACCTACTTTATTCTTTATTATTTATACCTTAAATAAAGAAACTTTGTACATGAATCTTGTAGTAAAAATACAAAGAAAAATATAAAATGTACTTTATATAGAAATAATACACAATATACATTTTATACTCAAAATAAAATTTCAAAACCCAAATTTCCCAGACCCATATCTTCTCCATATGAACTCAAAATGCACCAAAATATCTCTAATTGTATATAACTTTTAATAAGCTATTTACTAGAGGTGGTTTTATTTCATTTGGACTTAAGTTGCAAAAGATAGGTTTGGACCTTTATTGTATAATACACATGAATAAAATATTCATTTTATTTACTCTTTATAATTCTCATAATTTTATATTTATATAATTATACATATTCTTTATTGTGTATGTGCATATTTAGAATACAATAAAACCTTTAAGAAAACACTAAAATAAAATAATATACATAAATACATAGATGAATATACTTTACATATACCTATATAAACAATGCCCACGTTATTTTAAGTGTACATATTATATCATAAAAATACAATTACAATATATTTATGTGTATCTTAATAAGCTTAAATATTTAAATTAAGTATAAAAAATAGTAAAATATAAAATACAAAATAAAAATAAAATATACAAAACATAGGTAAATGTACCTATAAATTGAATTTCAAAAAGTAACTCATAATAAATGAACTCAAAAAAAAATAAAAAACATATTAAAATATTACATAAATTAATAAATATTTTTCATGTTTTAAAAACAAAATAATAAAATCAATTTTTATTTTATTTCAAATTTAAAAAGGTTTTTAATTATGCCTTGTGTTTTTGCAGGTGACATGGCCCAATCAGAGCCCATCCCCTGTTGACTTAGTTTTGACTCTCTGACCCCAGTCCTAGGTCTGTTAGAATGCTTCCCCCTCCTACTTCCTTAAATTTTTCCATTCGATCCACTCATTTTTTGGATAGATTCCTTCTATGACTTTCTTCCTCGAACAAAGCTCTTTCGCCCGCACACATCTCCTTGATCGTTGCATCATTGAATCGAGCTGGCTACCTTGATCAACACACCAAGTCCTTCACCTATACAAAACCACCTCTGTCTCTTCCTTGCATTTTTTGTTCTCTTTCCACCATTTCCTCCCCTTTTAAGCACCCCACGGTGGAGCTCTTCGTGACAAGAGGAGATCCCAGTGCTTTGCAGCGGGAGGAAGTGGCATAAAGAGATGTTCCCAACCCTCGCTAGAGTAATGCTCTGGCGACTCATCTCGCGACCACCATTTACTTGTGGTTAGTTTTTTCTTGCTTTTCAGGTAGCCTGTAGTTTTAGGATACATTCTTGTTTTTATTTTGTGCTTGATCACTAGCTTAGCTTAGGATTTAGATTTAGGCATCACTGGAGCCTTCGAGATCCGGCCACTGTTTGTCACTGTGAACCCCCCTAATCTGAGCCACCTAACCATCTCACTTCTTTCCTCGTCTGCTTCTCCACCTTGCATGCCACCTTATTCACCCAAATCACCACTAATCTGGACCATTGAGGTCCTTCCCTCCACAACCGCCTTACCTCCTCTCTCCACCACCATTTTCCATCCAATCTTAACCAAATAAATGCCAGCACCTTCCCCCTTCCCTCGCTGTGCACTTTCTCTTATGTGCAGGTGCATAAGGACTTGTCTGATGGGTCAATCAAGCCTCGTGCCCCGTCTAGATGCCCTTGTTCTTCCTTGAGCTCCATCTCCACCATCACCGGGTTTTGGACCATTCTAGGGGCATCCCCAGCTGTAGACATCACCCTCGAGCATGTAGATCACTTCAACATCGAGGAAAGAGATGGGGAAGAGAGGATTTGAAGATCGAAGTTAAGGTAAGACTAGTTCTTCCCTATTCTTCATAAGAGCAATGACCGTCTGATCTGGGGAGGAGCCCCAGATTAATTGAGCATCGTAGGATATGTTGCGCCACGATTGTCTGAACCCATCTGGGATCTAATTTCAGCCGCATCCGACAAAGGGGTATCATGAGAGGAGAGTATGACACATGGACAAGTGATCCATCTAGAGTCGCACGATCCAGTGCCCTTTGGGGGTATTTTGTACTTTTAACCCCCTTTTTTGTTTATTAATATTTAATATTCAAACTTTCCTTTGTAGTTATAAAATTTGTAATAATTGCACTTTAGACCTCACAATTTAGCTTATTTGCATTTGGATCAAGTCCAGCTCAGCTCACATGTCATCCCATGTGAGGTAGGGTTTTTGTGCATAACCCCTCATGGGTTTTTCTATTTCAGTTTAGTATTTATAATTTAAATAAGTAATAAACTTTTGGGATTTTTGCAGTGCAACCGTTTCTGTTTATTTCAATAGCAAATATACTCTCGCTAGTTCAACAATTTTTATTATTGTTTTCTATTTTAATAAACATCAAACATGCACCAAAATTTATGAAAAAATAGGCTTTAGTGTCTTCTTGCATACTCTTTCATGCTAGCTTTTTAATTTTGTATTTTACACTTTACCTCTTTATTAGAAAAAAAGAGCACATTTTGTCCCTGTTTGGATTAAAATTTCCACAAAAATTATAAAACTTTTTGTAAAATTCCAAAAAATATATATTTTATTTATTATAGTATTTTACAACTCTAGACCAAAATCCCTAAAAATAGAAAAAGCAAATGATAAAAAATTAGAAGCTCTAAAATCCTTATAAAAATTATAAAAAATCACCAAAAACTCCAAAAATCATTCTCTCTGGAACTAAATTTTATTTATATTCATTATCATATATAAATCAATTTGAGAAATTTTGAGGCTTTTTGTTATTTTTAAATCTCAAATCAATTCGACCTATTTACTTAATCCCTATTTTAGGATATTCTGGACTTTAAAAATACCTAAAAAAGTAGAAAAATTATCTAAAAAATAAAAAAACAAAAAAAACATAAAAAGTAAAAAACATTTTATTCTACATTTTTTTGGTTATTTTTAGTTGTATTGATAAATATATTACACTATATTATATATATATCTTATATATTAAAAAGAAAAAGAAATTTAAAAATCAGAAAAAATAAAAAGAAAATATAAAATATAAAATTAAAAACAAATAAAAAATATAATAACAAAAATCCTTTAAAAATTATATAATTAAAAACCAACACAAAATACAATAAATAGATAAGAAGAGGACACATTTTACGCATCATTGCATAATCTATCATGTTTCTTCCTTTGTTCGACACTCTACATACATGCACGTATACACACATTTTTTGGTGTTATAATAAATTTGAACTCCATATTTATTTTTCTAATAATTGCTACATTCATTTGTAGGTTAATTGTTGTTTTAGTTGATGTTCTTGAGCGGTCACTACACCGATGATAATTGTGTTTTATTAGCCGACCCTCGCAAAAGTTGTCTCAACCATTATTTAGACTTGAGACTACGCGCCGTGAGAGACTCCGTAAAGCGCTTGCAGGACCCATTATGGCGAGCACCGAGGAGTCTACAAGATCAGACCTTAGGTTTTATATCTAGATATTTGGCATCTGGTGCTTCACTTTAATAACATATTCTATTTTAGAGAGATTTCATCGGCTTGCATTGCATATAGAGTAGGTTTCAATTTTCTCTAGCATCATGTTGAAGCGAGCTGGAGGAAAGGTGAGCACCATCTATCTTTGCATCCATCATAGATTTACATTTGCATTGCTTTTCCGACTCTCTCCCTCTTATTTTGACCACTTAGGATACCCAAAAGATTTGATCCCTCATTACGACTCGTGCATTTTTATTAAAAATGCAAAAACACGATAACCAATAAAATTAGGATTGCTAATTTTACTCGACCCTAAAATCAAAAAGAAAATTCGTTATTTTGGGGAGAGTAACCCCTTCATTGTATTTAGCATTTTATACTTGGCAGGTACACAATAAGGATTAGTGACCCAATACCAATCCTACCTACTTTTTGTACAACTTTTTGAACATCACCTAACTCTAAAATTTGAAAGATAAAAAGACTGAACTTTCACAATCATCATTGTGTTGAGTTAGTGAATTGAGGGGTTTGTTTATTTATATTTGTGTTTTTTATGTGCATACTAGATCTTCTCAGTGCATTTGCGCCTTTTTCTTGCATATGTTGACTTGACCATTGTGCTCTCCCGATCCTCGTCTTTTGTTTCGGAGATGGTCGATTGGAGTTATTTTTATCTGAACTTTATGCATCCTTCTTACTCTCTAGCCAGTCCACCTCCATTTTACTAGGAGGACTTTGCTCCTAATTTTTCTTTTTGTACATATACACCTCATCCATAGTTTCAGGCATCGAATTTTGATTTTACCCACCACCACCTCCTTTATAGTGCCCACCATCTTACCCCACCGAGACTGAGTTGTTGGAGTCATCTATTATGGATACCGATCTTGAGTACATGACCTAGTTAGTGGAGCAAATGAACTTGAAGATAAATGACATAAATAAGAGCCATACTGACGCTTCACATTCTGATTTCATGGATTCATTTGAGTATTCCTATGAGATATTGCAATCACCCAAAATGCACAAAAAATGAGAATTTTAAAAATAAAAAATAAGCCAGGAGACACATAGACGAGTCAGTTTGTGAGGAGAGGGAACCCATGTCAGATCCTATACCCACACACACATCCACCACAGTTCCCACCTTTAAACCCAAGTATGGCACTGTATGGACTACGCTTAGTCATCTTTGTGTAGATGTTGATTCTGATCTCTTCCTTGTATGGAAGAGATAGAAAATCTTAAAAATTGTTGACTCACCCTGAAGTGGCAGTAGTTATTCATGATATTAATAAGGGCCCAGCAAAATGTTGTGAATCAATTCTCTGCACCTCTCCCAAGAAAATAAAGTGATAAAGAAGATCTGAGCGATACATTCTATCCATAGCCACTGCCTACGCCATCACCCACCATCCACACATTAGCGAAGGGAACTCGATTAAGCATCTTTTGAGTTGCACCATTTCTAACTATTCTTGCGATCATACTCTCCTTGATGGCGGTGAATCGATTAATATAATACCCTTTTCATTGGCACGATCTCTTCATCTTGGGCCTCTCAAGAAAACCACGATGATTTGCCAATTTGCTAATGGATCAATAAAGAGGTTGTGGGGTATTCTGGAGAACGCATCATTCAGATCTAGGACATGATCTTCACTATTGATTTTGTCGCATTGCCCGTGGAGTCCTCTACCCCTGTGTAGCATCCTTCGATAATCCATGGACGACCTTTTCTTGCCCCTGCGAGAGTCGTTATTGGTTATGGATCTGGAGTGATTTACTTTTGTTCTACCAACGATATCATTGTCTTGATCACCACAACCACTACTGACCATAGATTCGCATCTGATGAGAGTATGCTCATGTTATCTGACCTCGAGGACTATGACCATGATGCTAGTATCAGAGAAGTTTGCGTCATCGTGGATGGTTCTAAGACCCGAGGATTCCTCTTTGGTTAGGAAGACTCGAAAAGCATAGACCTTGGAGTTCCCCCTTATGATATGTGGCGATGTGTTGATGGCATCCATGGCATTAACACCATAGATACCATAGTGCATAGGGCAGACTCATTAGAGATTTCACAGGCCGGACTTGATCAAACTATTTTCATAGATGAGTTCGTGCCTTTCTATTTTGACCTAGCTGATACTCCCCAAGCTGAACATGACCACACTACTTCCACTAATCAGTTCGGGCCTTTTCTCTTTGATACCATTGAGGATCTTCATCAGGTCGATCCTAATCGGTTTGTGCCTGTTGATGACCTCACCGATTTGCTATCTGGAGACCCTGCAAATCAAGTCCACCATTTACGGTACAGGGGCGTGAAGGTCAACTTTCCCTCTACGTTCAATCACACATTTAGACCGAGGATAATTAGATGCACTACTTTTCTAGGAGTGGATCCCCGACGTCTATCTTCCTATTTCATACTCAGTTTGAGGTTTTGAAGGGCTCTGGCAAGCCTCTAACCTCATAGATCCATTCCTCAACGGTTTCACTCACCCACCCCATTCTGTGTGTTACCTTGCTTAGGACGTATTTTTCCTAAGTATGGGGGGGGGGGGGGCAAGCCGAGTGTTCTCTCTTCATTTTGTTTCATTACTTCTGTTATTACCTACACTTAGGGCTCTTTTACCCTAAGTATAAGGAGAGTGATGTGTACATTCACGCAACGTATTTTTTTCCTTTTATATCGATTCCTTTTTATTGGTCCCCTCCACTGTCTCCTCCCTTATTTAAATTTTTTCAATACTTAGGGATATATTACCCTAAGTATAGGGGGAGACATATCGAGTCTTGACCTTTTTATTCTCACTCTCGACCCTCCCTGCATAAAGAATACAACCTGCCATACATATGATTATTTCATTCTACGTATAGGGGGGACGGTCGGCTTCTAATGCATTCATTCCTTCTTTCTTTATTCCATCGTTGAAGTTTAGGCTCTTTTATATTCATTACGAGTTATGTCTTCTCTTCTTCTCTTTGATCTATGACGATATCATCATGCTAAGTATGTGAGGGTCGTATATGCATTGTGTATACTTTAGCCATAACTTGTACTTTCTCATTTTCAATAATATTGCTAATTAATAAAAATTAAAACACATAACTAATTTCTTTGTATATACTAATTAATAAATCAGGTTAAAAATGCTTTTACAAATTGTTTAAAAAATGGTTGGAAAATCCATAGGAAAAATCTTTTGAAAACTGTTTGGAAAATGTTTATTTGTAAAAATTTCTTTTCATTGTGTGAATAAAATATTTTGAAAATCTATTTTCAAATGGTTTGGAAAATGGTTGCAAAAATAGTTTGAAAAACCTATACATACTGTTTGAAAAATCTTTGCCAAAGGATTTTCAAATTTTATAAATGTTTGTAAACATTACTTGTCAAATTAGTTTGCAAAATAAAGATTTCAAAATGTATGCAAAATCCTTTTCAAATTATTTTGTGAGCTATGTACATAATTTAAGCAAATAAAGATCCTTTACAAACCTTGTATATACAATCCTACCTTTAAATCTAAAATTCTACACTCCCCTTTAAATATATGCACATAATTGTTTGATAAAAATCTTTTAGTTTTGAAAAAATCCCTAAAAATTTGTAAAATTCAGAACTCCAAAAAAAATCAAAATCTTTTCAAAAACTTGCATAAAATTTGCAATTTTTTTTAAAAAAATCAATAAAAATTACAAAAGAAGAAAATTGCATCACAAAAATATTTTTCTTGCATTATGTATGGAATTTGCATTTTTCGGATTGATATTGATAATTGAACTAGTCAGAATAAAATCCGAAGATTGGACCTTGGTTGGACTTTAATCCACTTAATCAGAGGAACCTTAAAGAACTGGAATTCAGATACTTCAGGTCTACTAGACTTAGTTCTTTGAGACCACGATACTTGGTTCAATGTCGTCTTGACTGCCTTAGTAGAATATTTCAGAACATGCGAATTACTCTTGTCGACAGTGACCTAGCTTGCATAGTTGCACCTTACACTTTTCTTACCTTAGTTGGAGTAGTAGAGGGCTGGATTTATCGGCATGAGACACAAGCCAATGGAAATATCCAAAGTCACGCATTTGTGGCCATTGTACCCAACCCGATCCAGTAGCCATGAGGTCTAAAGACAAAAGTTTTGGGTTGAAATAATGCTTTAAAAGAGGGATAGTCTACTGTCTCAAGAGGAAAACACCCTTATGTAAATGTCATTGTATATAGTACTTTAAAAATAGCAAAATCAAAACTCCAAAAAGAAAAGACTGGCAAAAATTAAGAAAAATCTCTTCCTGTCATAGTATGTATATATTTATATAGTCAATAAGCAATCTTGAGCTTCAAAGTCAAATGTATGTGAGCCTGCAGCAAGATAACTTGGCTACACTGGTCAAGCATCCTAGGATAGGTAGCTACATTGGCTACCTTCCGTTCTTCTCTCTACCTCCTCTTCTTGAGCTTGTTGCACTTGAATTTAGAAGGGTATACCCCTCTTATCAAGATAAGAATTATAAGATTGGGGAATCAGGGTCAACTTGTTGGAGAAGACTGACTTTTACTGCTTCAGCCAAGGAGAGCTACATATGACACACTGTCCAAGATAGATTCATAGTCATAAGAATTCACATATGAGTTGACTTATTCTGTTATGGCTATTGAGGACACTTGGGCAGATTCTTGTGTGTCTTATAGGATGTTTTATTTCAAATTCGTTTCCCAATAAGGTTCTGACCAAACCTAACTGCTAAAAGTCCGACTGAGCTCCAAACTTGACTTGAGAAAGGTAAGTTAAGTTAAAATAAATCCAAGTTCTTTCTTTTTCCATTCTTTATTTTTCTTTTTCCACTTATAGGCATAAGTGTTTAGTAGGGACTAGTAAAGGCAAATATTGGGGGTGATGAATATCCATTTCATCACCTTTATTATTTCTGTTTGGATTTTAAACCCTAGCTAAATGCATGTAAATAACATTATTTTGCATAAATTAACATCAATCATTTATTGTGTAAATATTAAATAAAATATTATATTTAAATCCAAAATAAAAGAATAAATAAAATAAAATAAAAAGAAATAAAATACCAAAGGCATTTTATGATCCTAAACCTCGAGTCCTAGGCATAATGACGATTGGGTCGACAAGAAATAAAGAAGGGGAGATAAGGATCAATAATACAGTAAAAATCCAAAGTTATCTTGCCAAATAATTCATTTTGGGGAACCCTTTTATTATTTATTATTTATACATCAAATCAATAAACTTTTTACATGAAAGTTGTAGATAAAAATAAATAGAAAATTATAAAATTTATTCCACACAAAAACAATACACATTATACATCCTACACTCATAATAAAACTCCAAAACCCCAAATTCCCAAACCCATATCTTCTCCATATGAACTCAAAATGCACCATAATCACTTATTGTATATAACTTTAGTAAGCTATTTAATGAAGGTGGTTTCACTTAATTTGGAGTTAAAATTAAAAAGTTAGGTTTTGGACCCTTATTGTATAGTATACCTAAATAAAATATTCATTTTATTTATTTTTAATATTTTTCAGAATCTTATGTTTTTATAATTTTGTAAATATTCTTTGTAGTATATGTATATATTTATAATACAATAAGTCCAAAAAATGCAATAAAATAAAATAGTATACAAAAATACAGATGAATATATTGTACAAATACCTATATAATTTATTCCTATATTTTGTTTAAGTGTACATATTAATTCAGAAAAATATAAAAAAATATTTGTGTATTAAAATAAGTTATAAATATACAAATTATGTATATAAAATAATAAAATGGAAAATAAAAAATAAAAAATAAAATATACAATATATAAAAAACATACATATATTTGCACTTGTACAAATAAATATAAAATAAATTAATCCGTAAAATAAAAAAAATTGGATCAAAATACTACAGAAAATAATAAATAATTTTTTTATAAATTTATTTAAATAATTCATTTATTATTTTATTTTAAATATTTTTCATTTCCCTTATTTTTCTTTTCTTATGCGACGTGGACCAATGAGTTCCAAGGATCCATTAACCTCAGATCAACTGGACCCTCGACCTAGACCTGCAACGTGTTAGAGGATTTGACTGTTATTCTTCCTTTTCTCTAATTGATATGATCATTGATTTGGAATGAAGTCTTCATTGACTTTCTTTCGCGATCGAAGGCCTTTCACGCTTGATCTTTGCATCGAATTGAGGGCCTCTGCATCGAGCGTTCTGCCCGAGCCATCCTCTCCTACACAAAACCCCTCCGCCTCCTTCCTCTCATTTGTCTCCCTTTTGCTCCACTTCTGCCTCTCAAGTTGTGCCCAGGAGCTCGAGCTTAGTGACAACAAGTTCACCCCACCATCTTACATCGAGGATAGGCAATCTTCGAGGCTTCGCCGTGAGGTTCCCTCTCGCGGTTTCCAACCACTCGAGGTTCGTTTCCTTTATGTTTTGGTAGGTTTAGTCGTAGCTTTTTCATTCCACTTTTAATTTTATGTCTTAATTTCTATTTTAACTTAGGTTAAATTGATTAACTTTACCGGAGATCTAGAGCTCCGACCACCTCTGTCTTGTCATCTCCACCAAGTTTCGTCCCACCTAATAACCTCGCCACTTAGCCCCATTGCTTCTCCATCTATTCGACCCATAAGAACCCCCATATCGACCGCCAATCTGAAGATCGAGGTCCATGTCTATCATCCTCGTAGAACCTCACCACCACCATCCTATCCTCCTCAATTTCCCCAATAAATGTCCAGATATCTCTACAGTGTTTTTTGTCATGATTTCCCTGTAGGGTATGCATCTGGAAGAGCCCATCTGAGGGCTGATTTGCAACAAGAACAAGCCCCCGGGACTTCATTCAGACCTTTGACTTGAGGGGCTAACCAATAGCCCCTAGACACATCCAAGGCATCTCGAATCTGCGGGGCATCGGTAGGAATGTGAGGGACATCTCGGCTGAGTGCCAAGTGGCTGGAGATGCACGCCACATTGGATTCAAACTCGCCACGGATGAGTTCTTCCCACGTTTTGCCACTACCTCGCTCAGTCATTAGATCAAGAGCCGAGTCCCAAGCGTACTGGAGATGTTAGATTATGAGGAGCTACAATGTTGGATCCCCTTATTTGAAATAATCCGAGATGTCGAAGCCCAACCTTTATCGCGTGAGGATGAGGCGCCATGTGTCAAGTGAACGATCCATTTCCATTCCATAAAATGCTTTAGGGGGTAAATTTCATATTATTCCCTAGATTCTTGTTGTATTTTGATTTAGTCTTGTAATGTTTTTGAACCGTTTAATATTTTCTGTAATTTTTGCAAAAGGGACCTTGAGGTTTATTGATATTACCCTTAGGTCCTTTCCAACTCAGCTCACGTAGCCCCCCATGTGAGTTGGGAACTTTGCATAGAAGCCCTTGCACTTTTTGTAATTTCATTTTAGCATTTAAAATTTGAATATTAGTTGTAAACTTTTGGTTATTTTGCATTGTAGCCCTTGAATTTTATTTTAATGGCAAATAAACCCATGTTAGTTCAACCAATATTTGTGCATGTTTTCTATTTTCTAAAATACCATCCATGCTAAAAACATTATGAAAAAAATAGGGTTTTACGCCTCTTTGCATGCTCTTCATATTAAGTAATTAGCGTTTTATTTTGGGCATATACCTATTTATTTAAAATAAAAAAGTACATGGATATTCCCTATTTACTTTAAAAATCCAAAAGATATATAAAATCACATTTAAAAATTCCAAAACGTTAACACTAATTTATTACCATATTTTTTACTTCCATATCCAAATTTCCTAAAAATTGAAAAAGAAAATCACTAAAAATTTAAAATCTCCAAAATCCTTATAAAAATATAATAAATCTTTTAAAAAACCAAAACCATTTATTTCGATCTCTAAAATATTTTATATTTTATATTATATATTAAAAATAGTTTAAAAGAGTTTTGAACTTATTATGTTATTTTAATACCTTAATACATTTTGCCTATTTATTTAATCACTGTTTTGAAACATTTTAGACCATAAAAATTAGCAAAAATACTTCAAAAACCACAAAAAAGTAGAAAACTATAAAAAAATAAAAATACTTTATGTTACTATTTTTGAGTATTTATATATATATTTATATATTTATTAGTTTATCTTATATACTAATACTTATATCTTTATTTTTATCTTCTAAATATTCAGAAAGAAATTAAAAATGAAACCAATATAAAAAGAAAATAAAAAATTATAAAACATAAAATCGATATATAAAACAAATTTATAAAAAAATAAAAAAACCCACAAAAACATTGATTAATTGATTATTTCATTGAGTATTGTACAAAATATACCTATATAATTTATTCATTTTTTATAGATAAATAATAATTAGTGCTACCACGTATTGCTCCCTATGTCCGACACTCTACCATTCATACTCCTAGATACATTTATAGTAGGGTTGTAATAAATTTTAACTCACATACATTTATTACTCGAATTTTATGTGGGTTGATTATTGATCGGAGACATACTTGGTCACGCAGCAATTGCCACTCTTCTTTGATTAGTAGACTAGTGCAAAAAGCCCTTTGTTAGTAGCAGTAGGATCTTAGGGATGCTTCAGTTATGTTGTTGATCGTCGGATCGAGCCAAGTAGCCACCATCAAATCTCCAATGAGATCTAATCTCGAGCGCTCATCTGTGAAGGGTCATCGATTGTCCAACGAGCGACGTGTGTCCAAGTGAAACAAGGAGCATCATTGGATAGTGCACATGTGTGGGTAATTTATTTAGAGCCCCTATCAACTTTTGCATTTATATTTTAACCTTTTAAATATTAAGTATAGTTTAATTTTTTATATATTTACAAAGGACCCTCCGAACTTCCTTATAATTACATAGAGGTCCTCACACCTCCTGTTGTGCCACATGAGGCGTTGCGATTTTTGCATAAGATCCCCACCGGTTTTAAGTATTTTATGTTTAATATTTGAATTTGTATAATTAATGCTAAAACTTCAATAAAAATTGCTTGTAAGAACCCATACTTTTCATTATTTGTATTTATATCCTAGCTAGGCATGTATCTTATTTTATGTTTTTCTATTTTTATTAAATAACTCCAGTGCTTTAAAAATCTTGGGATAACATAACAGATGCCTTAAATCATGTTTTTACATGCTCACATTTTATTTGAAATTCACTTGTATTTTCTGATTTATTAAAAATCAAATAGGAGCCATATATTCCATATTTGCATATAAAAATACAAAAAAAATAATAACCAAATTAGCAAATTCGGAAAAAGTACAGTGTATATATTAGTATAAAGTCTACCTTCACACCCAAAATCACAAAAATATAAATCAAAAACATTAAAATTACAGAAACCCTAAAAGGACATAAAATCAGTAAAAATTAACAAAAATAAAAAAAATAGTTTTTGATTCAATATTTTTCTTTATAATATGTAATATATATTAGAAATTGTTTTGGAAAATTATGGACATATTATCTATTTTTAATACCCGAAATAATTTGGCCAACTTATCTTATTCACTTTTTGTATATTTCCATACTTTAAAATACGTAAAAGTTAGCCAAACTTGTATAAAAATCACAAAAAATAGAGAAAAATATTAAAAGCCCCATAACATTTTATGTAGAGATCATTGAGTTTATTTGACATATTAAACTTTCAGAAAAGGGATTATTCCCTTATACATATATATTATTTCTCTATATATTATTTATATTATCTATAGTATTATTATTAACACATATAAATATATACAGTATAATTTCAAAATAAAAAAAATTAAATTTTGCAAAATTAAATAGAAAATAGACATTTATAATAAAAACATAAAAAATAAAAAATAAATGAAAATATGTAAAAATAAAACATAATTAAATGCCAACAAAAATTATAAAAAAAGAAAAGTATACAGAAAAATTTATTATAATTATTAATTAATAATAATTATATCTATCCACTTTGCTCCCTATATCGACACTCTATCATACTTACACCTATACAAATCTATAGTAGAGTTTAAAAATAAATATTAACATACTCATTCCCATTGATTAATTCATCTATCTTATATCATGGGTTATCTGTTTATTGATTCATATTTTGAACTTGGTCACACATCCATTCCTACCTGATCTGTCAGATTAGCATACCTACCGAAAGCGAGTTGTCACTAAAGAAGGTCAAATAAGAGCCTTTAGATCTCCAATTTTATTAATAATTCGATAAGAGTGAATCCTTTAGGACCACATGTCACCTACATTACTTAAACCATGCTCGTGCACTGATCATGAAAAGTGGATATTTTGTTACATTTACAAAGGGACATGATAACTCGAGATCTACCTAGGGTTACTAACAAGGTTGGAACACTAATCATAGCAACGATCAATCTCAAATTAATAAGTAATAAACCCACAAAGAAATAAAGCGAGAAATGTAAGCGACTTAAAATTTATTATAACTCTGCAATAGATGTGTATAGGTGTAAGTATTGGAGGTCAAACACATGAATCAATGAAAATCCTGAAATTTTCCCTTAGCTAATATGTCAAATTAATCGATGTTCGTTGTAGGCAGGCAATCCCAGATAAATCAAAACGATCACTTAACTAATTTTCCAATTAACTACGAGCAGTCAAATTTATTTTACTTGGGCAAGCACAAGGTCAAACTCAGGGAGACCACTGTCTCCTTAGGTCAATTTCTAGGTGATGAATATATAAGGTTTTTGAGGAAAATATTTCTATATTTTTTTATGCAAATGGATATGAAGTGTGAATGCAAGATATCAGTTTTAAGGTTAGATTAACCTATGTTAGAAAATCCAAAATAATTAGCAAATGAGATCACAAATTCAAAAAGCTAATTTTCCATACCCTTTATGCAATGATGAATAAATGATACAATTTTTGTATTTTTAGGATATAAAAATCATGCATGAAAATTGGACACTTTTCTACAGGATTTTATGCAATTTTTCATGCAAATTATGTGAAAAAATTATGAAATCTTATCAGGAGGTTAACTATGGTGAAATTAACCTACTCTGAAATTTAGAATTTTTATGATATAAAATGAATTTATTGTGAACTAAATATGCAAGTAGTGTGATTTTTAATATTTCCTTTTAAATAAATAAAGAACCTAATTATTTTTGAGAATTAAAAGTACCCCAGATAAGTCTAATCATGATTTATCTTGGACAAATCATAATTCCTAAAAATATTAAGTTTACAGAGCATTAATAAATTGATTATAAAAAACTTAATTTATTTTAAGAACAATAAGCGTGCAAATTAGATGTCTCGGTGTTCTGCAGCTTATGGGCGCCTCAATGGAGTCCAAAGGTCATCGATTGAGACTTGGAGATGTTGAGTGCATGGAGATGTTTGTCCAAGTCAAACACACTTTGCGAGAGGCTTCTGGGCTATGGGACATGCATGGTTAGTTCTAGAAGAAAAAACAAAGGTTCTCGAGCCCATACTGAGTGGAATGGAGCGGAGGTGGGTCGAGGTAATGTTCTCCGATGATGCGATAGAGGATGAGAATGGTTCTCTGAATCTGATCAAGATCAAAGGGTAAAGATGCCTAGAGCAAAGGGAAGGAAAAATATTATGAGATGGAGGTGGTTGACGGCTTGAAGCACGACAGATGAACGGTGGAAGGGTCGCTGGAGTATAGCTTCGGCGAACTACGGAAATTGAATCCTTTGCTACTGGAGTAAACCAAAAGGTAAACTAAGGTCATAAATGAAATGAAGAAATGAAAAGATACCTAGTCATGACTCATGTTTTACAAGGGTCTAAAATAATATCCTCACGTAAGCGAAGATATATTATCACTGAGGCGGCCACTAACAAAGCCCGAGGTCAATCAACCCACACAATGAATAAATTAAGCACACAAGTGTGAATCAAATATTATTTTACCCTATAATAAGTTGTATAATGTACAAATATTTTATTGGTGGAACACATGAAATAACTAAGGATGGACAATCAAAATTGGCCAAAAACATAACAAGTGATTTTGGGAATTTTTGGATTTTTATATTTTTATGGGTTTTTAGTATTTATTTTTTTATGGATTTTAATTTTATATATAATTTTTTAAATTGTTTTTATTTTTTATTTTTTAAATTCTTTTCATATTTTCTTATTTTTAATTTCTTTTTCTCTTTATAAAAAATATATAAAATATATAAGCAATATATATCAACTATATGATAATATAATTCAAAATACAACTAAAAATAATCAAAATATAATAAATAAAATGTTTTTGTTTTTTATATTTTGTGCTATTTTTGTGATCTTTTAGATAATTTTGCTAATTTATATATATTTAAAAAATGTCCCAAAATTGGGATTAAATAAATAAGCTGGATTGTTTTGGAAATTTTGAATAGAAAATATAGTTAAAATTTTCCAAAACTATTTTTAACTGATAATAAATAATATAAAGAAAATTACATAATAGGAAAGGGTATTTTTGGTTTTTTTGAGATTTTTTATATATTTTTATAAAGGATTTGGGAGCTTTTTAATTTTTAATCTTTTTCTTTTTCTATTTTAGGGATTTTTGGTCTAGAGTCTCAAAATACTAAAATAAACAAAATATATTTTTTAGAAATTTGTAAAAATGTTTATATATATATTTTAGCTTTTATATTTCAAACAAGACCAAAATATGCTATTTTTATTTTTAGAAAATAGGAAAAGTCCTAAAATGATATTCTAAAAATATGGCATGAAACTACATTTTAACAGGCACTTAATCCTATTTTTAGATTTTTTGGAGCATGGATGATTATTTTAATAAATAGAGAACACGTACACACTTAATAAACAGGCACGGGCATTTATGCAACAAAAAATAAGGATAGGGAGGTTTCTACAAAATACCTAAAAATATAAAACTAATATATAAAGTTCTTGGACTAAAACTAAATACAAATACCCACGAGGGTTTATCTGCAAAATCACCACTTCACTTGGGACAACACGTGAGGAGACATGGACTAGACTCGGTTGCAATATGAATAAAATATACGTGTTCAAGTGCATTTTTTTACAAAATATAAAGCATTTAAAATATTATATAGGATCAAATACAAAAAATATAAATATGATGTATATATTATGCAAATTACCACTTAATAGACATAGAAGGAAAGTTCAGATGCTTCACTCGCCACATGTCAATGATCAGACGGTCAGTACCACTTCGACATTTGACGGCTAAGATTATATCCAAGGAATAAATGATATGGTGCTGGCGGCTTCAAACCGGACGGTGACTGTGACACTTGGGACACTTGATCGGATCCAATGGCTTGAAGATCACATGGAAGAACTCGCAAGAACAGACAGTTTTCCAAGTTTTGGATCAATGCAGTGAGTGCCAAGGACCTCTTTTTTCCTGGCCGAGCAGCTTGTCATGTTCTTGGGGTGTTTCTACAGCGAGAGAGTTCCTCAAAACTCTAAGAGAACCAGGGCAAAGATCAAATGAGGTCGAGGACCTGAAGGTGACTTTTGAACCTCGAAGATCCCTGTAAACTTGTATCTTCTTGCCGTATTCTGTAGGGAACTTGCCAGAGAAAAAAAAAGAGCTCCAGAGAGCTCATGGGAGCGAAATGAGGCCAAAATCGATCGATATGGGGGTCTCCAACGACCCAACAGAGAAGAAGAGTGGATTGCTCGATTCGTGCATGATTGAGATGGGTGGAGGTGCGGGAAATGTTCAGAAGTGTAAGGAGAAGAAGGTACGGGCGAAAGGTGAGGCAGAGCGAGTCTAGAGAAGGCGGAAGTAGTTAGCGGAGCTGATGCTCCACTATTCAAAAATATTGGAAATCTCACGACAACATTGAAAATAACACAAAATAAACTACAGGATTGACTTACTAATATCCTAAAAAATCAAAAAAGAAAAATAAATTGGAGCTTACCAACGAAAAACACCTGAAGCAGAACCTTCGACGAAAATGACGGCGAAGCACATACTTCCTCGATTCTACGCGTAAACACACCGTGGAGAGGCTAAGCGTACTCCTGCTGTCACCAGGAAGATGGCTTAAACCTTAGAATCATGGGGTATCAATTTTCCAAATGGGGTAGAATGCGATGTTATAAAGGAGTGAACTGATTCAAAATAACTCCCATCTGATTCATTTCAACCCGAGTTATCAAGCCCGCGTGAAAGAGCATCAATCAAGGCACATACAATGTGAAGGAATGATGACTGGGGAGTATCAAGGGTCTAGATATCTCACAAGGCGAGAGATCCAGTTGCTGAATTGACCACTTAAAGATCCCCAGATCAATCAACAATTAACCCAAAAGAAATATATGCAATGAATATCCAAAATGTGGAGTTAAAATTTATTATAACTCTACATGCAAACGTGTATAGGTGTAAGCACAAGTAGAGGAGGCGAATGATTGTGTGGTAAAATTGATTGCACAATTATTCAATTCTTGGTTCATGTCCAATTCTTATTGTTTTTGTGGCTTTCTAATTGTTATACTTTTTATTTTATTTTTGGTTTTTATGATTTTTATTTAGTTTTTATATTTTGTATTTTTTTATTTTCTTTTTTTATTTTTAATTTTATAATATAGATATATATATATAAAGAGATATATATAGGAGAAGAGAAAGAGATAATATATGGATATATATACATAAATACTCAAAATTTATTAGATATAATATTTTTTATGCTTTTTATATTTTTCTAATTCTTTTTTGTTGTTTTTCTGGGATTTTTCTAATTTTTATGTATTTGTGATTCCAAAAAAAAGTCCCTAACATTGGACTAATATATAGGCTGAAAATAATTTGGGTGTTAAAATTATAAAATAACTCTCAAAATTACCCAATTATGTTTGATATGTTAGTAGTTATTTTATAGATAATTATAAAATAGGAAAATATATTTTTGTTATTTTTGAAGGGTTTTTATATATTTTTAGGATTTTAGAGCTTCTTGAAATTTTTATATTTTCTTTTTCTATTTTTAGGTTTTTTTCATTTTCTGGACTCAATATATATATAAATACATCATATCTAATATTTTTGTAATTTTTCAAAAACATTTTATATTTTTTTTGGTATTTTATAATTCAAACAGTGATTATTTAGGCTCCATTTGAATTTTCAAAATTAGATAAAATGCAAAAAATGCATGTTAAAAATATGGGCATGAAAGTTCACTGCATGGAGCATCTAGACTAATTTTTGGTGGATTTTTAGGAGCTAAATAGCTATTTTTAATAAATTCATAAATATCACGAGATAATAAGTCCTGGCAGGGGCAAATATGCAATAATAATGAATAACAAGGACTCAGTTGCAATTTTGCCTTGATAAAACAACATTTATTTAAACATTAAAGACTATTTTACTATACACAAAAATGCCAGGACATACATGCAAAATTACAACCCTCACATGGGACTGCACGTAAGGCTGGGAAGGACCAAACAGATAATACCAAAACATACAAGAAATCCTATGCAAAATTCCCAATTATTTAACACTTTACATTTTATTAAAAAAACTATATAATAAATACAAAAATAGTGGGGTGAGATATGAAATTTACCCCAAACATAGGCGCGATCGAATGGCTCTTGTTCTTGACTTATCCACATGGCGCCTACACGTTTGCCGATGACGATTCGCCGATGGATGGTGGAGATTAGATCGCGGGTCGTGATCTAGCGGTCGATGAAGTGCTGCATCCAACGGTTGTGGTTCCAACTGGGCGCTCCTTCTTGATCCGATGGCTGAGAGGCTTGGTGGAAGAACAAGGAAGAACACTCGCCTGAGCGAGGTTCCTCCTATGATATCTCTCCCCTCCGAAGGTCTTTGAAGCTCTGGGATGGCCCAAAACCTTCCTGCAGGTTTCCTCTAAGTGCTGGGAGTCTTGGATCGGCCAGAGATGCACTGGAGCATCGCAACGAGCTCAAGAAAAAATGGGGCTCTAGGTACCTCCGTCGGCTTTTATTTCGTCTCCTGGCGCATTTCAAGGCGCCTGACCTGCATAGGAAACGACTCGAGGCGAAGCTCCTCGGCCAAAAATAGAAGCTGTTAGCATAAAAATGAAGGGGGGCAACGATGCTCTGGTGAAGTGGAGGAGATGAGCATCGATTCGCAGATCTAAGGAAGATCTGGTTGGATTTAGGTGACATAGAGGTGGAGGAGGGGGCGCCCTTATTGACCGGCTAAAATCGAAGAATCTGGGCTATGTACAAAGGAATCGACTATGTGGCGTGGATCATGATTCATCTGGGAGAAAAATCCGCGAAGGGACCATTGTCGAAGGAGCGACAGGTCGAGCGGGAAATATGGAGGAAAACGGGGGAAGGGACATGTTTGACGGGAGTCAGAGGCGCAGGGAGGAGTTAACCGGAGGTCAACACTCCCTGGCCCCTGATTGGTCCACATCAGCCTGGTCATGACCTATTTATTACACGTAATAAATGAGATAATTAATTTTTGTTTAAAAAATAAAAAATGTTTATTAATTAATGTAGTATTTATTTATGATTTTTATTTATTTTTTTGATGTATTTTATTACGGGTTTATTTTAATAATGTATTTATAAGTATATTTATATGTATTTATTTTTATTTTGTTTATTTTTATTTTATTATTTTATTTTCTTATTTTATTTTCTTATTTTATAAATTTATAACTTATTTTTATGAGTATAACTATATTTTTATCTAATTTTTATAAGTTTGTTTACATATTTAAATAAATAGGTATATGTATATGTAGGTATACTTATAGGTATTTTACCTATATATTATATCTACTTTTTATTTATTTAATGAATTTTATTTGTTTTTATTTTGGATTTGTATTTTTAATAAATTATATATAATATATACATTATTATAAAAATATAGATAAATAAAGAATAAAAGAATAAAATTCCTTTTTATTTATATACATGTAAATAGCTTAGGTATTTTGTCTATGTATTTCATAGACTTATTTTATTTTTCAAGTTCTTTTTTGGGTTTCTTGTAATTTCAATATGTACATGTATTATATACATTATTTACAAAATTCTAAAAAATATAAATTTATAGAAATAATAAATATTGAATAATATGAATATTTTAATCAGTCCCATATGCAAGGAGGGCCAAAAACCTATTTTTTACAGATGAACTCCAAAAATTATGAAACAATTTTTATTAAATAGTTCTTGGGATGCTATATACAATTAAAGTGAGTTTGGGTGATTTGGAGTTTTTATTTGCAAGATATGGGTCTGTGAAGTTGAGATTTTGCCTTTTTATTCTGGGAATAAAATGTACACTGAGTATTATTTTTACACAAACTCAATTTTGTATTTTTATTTACATTATTATCTACAGCTTTCATGTACAAAATATTTTTATTTGATGAATAAATATTATATACAAAATAGGTGTCAAAAATGCATAAATGAATGAATAAATAAATGAGGTATTTATTGTATTATTGGCCCTTATCTCCCCCTACTTTATTCCTTGTCGACCAATTCCATCCTGGCGTTGGTCTCGGTGTTAGGGTCATAAAATATTTGCAATATTTTATTCCTTTTTCTTTTCTTCTCTTTATTCTGTAATTTTGTCATTAAAAACCTTATTTTATGTACAATAAATAATGAAGTATATTATGTACAAATTGAGGCTATTTACATGCATTTGTTGGGTTGTTTAAGGCCAAAATGATAGAATAAAGGTGATGAAATGGAGATTCATCACCCCCCTATACTTGCCTTTGCTAGTCCCTAGCAAATACTTATGCAATAAGTACAAAAAGAACAAAGAATAAGAAGAAAAGAAAAAGCGAAAATAAAGAATTTAAAGAATGAATTGAATTGATCATGATTATTAAACTTATCTGTACAAAATCCAAGTTTGGAGCTCAGGTTAGACCTTGGTGTGAAAATGTGTGCGGAACCTAGTCGGGAACCAAATTTAAAACACAACAGCCTTCGAGAGTCACAGAACACGGTTCAAATTACCTCAATAGCCAGGTCAGAACTAGCCTACATCATATGCAAACCCTTATGACTATGAAGCTGACTTGTACAATGTAAGTGATAGTGGCTCCCCTCAACTGAAATGACAAAGAGACTAGCTTCTCCAGAATGATAACCCAATTATTCCCTAATCCAACATCTCTTTCCTCGAGGAGCGGGGTATTCCCTTCTAAGTTAAAGTGGCATCCAACTCAAGACGAGGAGGTAGAGAAAGGAATGGACGGTAGCCTGTGTAGCTACCTATCCTGGGATGCAAGACCAGTGTAGTCAAGTCGTCCCGCTGCAGGCTCACATGGTATAACTTTGATGCTCAAGCTTGCTTATTTTCTATACAACATATACACACTCTCCGGCAGGCACTTTATTTTATTTTCAAGCCTGTCCTTTTTTTGGAGATTTTTTTCCAACATACTATTTACAGCAGCATTTAAATAAGGAGTCTTTCCTCTTAAGCCAGAAGACTATCCCTCTTTTGAAGCTTTATTGCAACCCACAATCTCCTGTCGTTAGACCTCATGGCTACTGGACCAGGATGGGGTGCATTTCCTTCCCTAGACGAGAACGAATGTTTCCACCTGTGTGCGTCTCAGACTGGCAAATCCAACCCCCTCACCACTCCAACTGAGTTGAGCCAAGTGAAAGGTGCAAGTGTCCAAGTTAGGTCACGGTCGGCAAAAGTCATGCGTGTGTCTCGAAAAGTTCTAGTTAGTCCACTGAGGTGACTTGAACCCAGCCCTGATTTCTAAAAGAATTAAGTCTGAATAGACCTGAAGTACCTTAAACCTAGTTCCCATAAGGTTCCAGTGCAATTAGGTGCAGTAAGGTCCAACCAAGTTCCAATCTTCGACTTTATTGGACTAGTTCAATCATCAAGCTCAATGAAAGAATATAAATACTATGCAAATGCTATTTACAAATATGCACATACTAATGAAATTTTTCAAAGAATTCGAAAACAAAGAAAGAAATCTTTACACAGAGAAAGAATTTTGGCAAATAAACTATGTACAACTATTTACACGGGCGTGCCACTTTATTTTAAAGATTTTTAAAGAATTAAAATTTAGTTTTTATTTATAGGTATATATGTACACTTATTAAAGAATTTTGTTTATAAATTTATTATTATGTTTTTTTATTTATTAGATGTATCTATTCCTCAAACTTATTTGACACAAATTTTTCAAACAATTTTTGAAAACTATAGTCCAAAATAATTTTTACAAACATTTTTACAAACATGTACACACATCTGAAAATCATTTTGCAAAGGTTTTTCAAAACAGTATATATAGATTTTCAACATATTTTTGCAACCATTTTTCAAACCATTTGCAAATCATTTTTCAAACATTTTATTTCACACAAAGAAAATAAATTTTACAAACCACACATTTTTACACAGGTTGAAAACATGTAACAAAATATTTTCAAAATAGTTTTCAATAAATGTTCACAAAGATTTTTCAAACTATTTTTCAAACATTTTGCAAAAATCATTTTCACCTGATTTATTAATCAGTATATACAAAAAGAATTTGAGGAATAATCACATCTTTGTATTAAGGTTTTAATGAATTTAAAGAATTATTAGCCATATTATTAAGAGAATACTAAAATACGAGTTATGGCTGAAGTATATACAGAGTATATACGACCCCCCTATACTTAGCTTGAGCTATGTCCTCATAGATCGGAAAAGAAAAAGAGAAGACATAACTCGTACTGAGTATAGACAAGTCTAACGAATATACGAATAAGAAATGAAGGAAAGAGAAGTTGACCGTCGCCCCCTATACTTAGGATCAAGTAATCCTAAGTATAGCAGACTGTACACAAAGCAGGGAGGGTCAAGGGTGGGAATAAACAGATCAAAGAAGTAACGAATCAGGATTGCACCCCCTATACATAGGACAAAGTACGTTCTAAGTACAGAAAACTGACACAAAGGGGCGACACCTTTATATAGATAAAGAAATATGAAAAAGAAAAGAAGAAAAGAAAGATATATACAGATAGATGAAAAGATCGTGGAGAATATACGCATCACTCCCCCTATACTTAGGGTGAGATATCCCTAAGTATAGGCAACAACAGGAGTGACAAAACTGAACAAGGAAAGAACAACGCAATGTGTACCCCCCTATACGTAGGACAAGGTATGTCCTAAGTGTAGACACAACGATATGGCGATAGATGTGTGGCACACGAAAACATACGGGAGAAAGAAAAAGGCACACATATATACAAGTGGTGAAAACCTGGTGGAGTACAGGACAGTATCTGACAAGTGAATACCGTACTCTCGTCGTCATCTCCCTGTGAGAACGAGGACGCAGTCAGAAGGTGAAAAGACACCCTGATATACAGTCATGTGGGTGTCGGCTACCGGAGTAAAATAGATCGAAAGGACAGATATCGGGTCCGGTAGCATGAAGCAGTCAATCGGCTCATAAGGTCGGCATGATGGAACAGAGCCGATATAGTAAGACCGGGAGGAAGAAGGAACAATACAGTGTCCTCCGGTCAATCAGAGTCTCAGAAAGATATGGAAGATAGAGAATAGGAGACACCATGGTATCGGATGATTGTGAGGTAGGAAAATCATAAGTACACACCGAATACTACAGGACATGGCTCAACCCTGCGAGGGTCGTCAAAGTGAGCAAGCTCAAAGGAGCTAGGGATCATATCAATCAGAAGACTCGATCCGGTGATCCGCAGAACGGATACACCATCAGAGAGGAGACCAAGTAGAAAGCTCAGAAGACTCGACTTCGTGCTCCAACAGATAGGAGAAACCAGAAGTGAAACCGAGTACCTACAAGGTGATGTACCCTCCCGCAGATAACCCTCGGGGAATGGTACATACTAGTCAATGAATAATCAGAAAAAGACTCGACCTTGCGAGGGTCGTCAAGGCGAGTGGACGCAAAGGCGTCAGTGATCCATCAGACGGATCGTCAGGCACGGTCTCGGTAGGCGACCTATCGGCTACCGGCAGAAGAGACCAGAAAGTGTAGAGAATGTGGCAGCGTCCCACAGACAACCCTCGGGGAACGTGCTGCCAGCTAGGCCTGAAAATAGCACATATCAGACGCTCAACCTTGCGAGGACCGTCAAGGCGAGTGGACTCAAAGGAGTGTAATCGGATGGGTCCCTTGATCTGCCGATCGGATAGGCAACTCAAGATGGGACCAAAATCATGTATATCAGACGACTTGATTCAGTGCTCCGCAGATCGGAGACACAGTCAACAGTGGGAACCGAGCGTAAAGAGAGTGTCGCAGTCTCCTGCAGATAGTCCTCGGAGAGTAATGCAATCTAGGCAAGGAATAGTCAGAATATGTCTCTACCTTGCGAGGGTCGTCAAGGAGAGAAAAGGGCTCAATGGAGCCAGGTCCATCAGACGGACCCACAAAGTGGTCTCGGTAGCCGATAATTCGGCTACCAACAGAAGAGACCAATCAGATCAGAAATATGTCATAGTCTCCCACATATAACCCTCGGGGAGCTATGAGCTAGTCGAAGAAGAAATCAGAAAAGAGCTCATCCTTGTTAGGACCGTCAAGGAGGGCGGACTCAAATGAGTCTGATCAAGTCGGTCTCATGCCCTAACAGATCGGGCGCATAACAGAACGGGAGACCAACTGGCCATATCAGATGAATCAGCTTCGTGCCCTGCAAATCAGGGCACCAGAAGAAGCCGATCGTAAAGAAAGTGTCACATCCTTCCGCATATAGTCCTCGGGAAGTAATGTGATCTACACAGTGAATAATCAGAGTACATCTCGTCCTTGCGAGGGTCGTCAAGGAGAGAGGGAGGCTCAAAGGAGCCATATCCATCAGACGGATCCACAGAAAATGTGGCCTCGGTAGACGGCAGACCGTCTACCCGCAGAAGAGACCAATAGGGCTAAATTGTGTCATAGCCTCTTGCAGATAACCCTCGGAGAGCTATGAACTAGGCAGTGAATAATTGTAGTATCAAGGCTCGTCCTTGCAAGGACTGTCAAGGGGAGCGATCAGTCAGTTAGCCTCAGGTCGGGTACACAATCACATGGGGAGGCCAATCAAGCATATCATCTAACTCGGTTCCGGGTCCCATCACAATGGCGACCAAAGCAGTGTATGAAACCGCAGTCCTAGAGATTGTCGCACTCTCCCGCAAATAGTCCTCGGGGAGTAATACGAGCTAGATCAATGTAGGTCAAGGGAATGCTGGCATAAAATCTCAAGTCCTCGAAATAGTGTGAATCGATCAATCCATAGGAGGGCATAAGATCATGTGATGGGGCAAATAATCAGGTCAACCACAAAACATCCCTCAAGCTACTCCAATCAGGTAAGATGGCACAAAAGATAATCAGGAATCCTCAAAGTGCCATAGGTGGATCAAAGAGTCAGGAGATCAAGGAGGGTTCAATCAGGAAGATGAGAGATCATGCAGGATCCGCACACCTTTATCAGGAAGTCCAAATTAGAACAATCAATCAATCCTCAAAATCAAGATGGGTGGAACTTTAAAATGAATAGATCAATCAATACTCATGAAATCATCACCAGGTCATCGCATCATATCACATCCTCAATCCGGTGTGCGAGAACTAAAATTCCTCAATAATGCATCACACCTATGCTCTATGCATCATCAAAAATCCTCAATAAACTTATATGCTCGTATCTTGAGTCAAATCCACCAGGAGTAGTATATCCATCTCAGTATCCTCAATCATCGGCCCGTCTTACACAGATAATCAAGGTACTCATGGAATCCTCGATGCGGGCTTCATCAATATGCACAGCATTCCCGGATAAAGGGAGAGATGATACGGGGGACATGAGGAAAGTGGGTAAGAAGGGTAACACAATGAAGTGGAGAAGCTGATGGAGTGTGCGTGCCAATATCATGGGAGCTAGAAGGGTGATACAGAGGGAACGAGGAGGGCGGGCGAGAAGATCGGGACATAAACAAAATTGGGTGTTCCACACAAGGCGGGAACACCGTCAAAATTGCGGTCCGAAGAGCGGGCTCTCCCTGAACCAATGAAGATGGCACGGTGGATACGAAGAAGATGGTGAAGAAGCAGGAAACGAAGGACTTTGGCGAAGAAATGATTGAGCTCAAGCGCCAATATCATGACTCGATGCAAAATGAAGATATATATGTATAAGAGAGATAGAGAGAGACTCAAAGATTAAAAAAAAATGCATGACTCACACGGGCGGGACCGAATACTCTAGTAATGAAAGAAAAAGCACAATGGACTCCAAGTCATAATTAAGACACAAGGCAAACCCCCAATTCACCTACTCAACACAGTGAAGACCGTCAGGTGACGGTCATTTATCTTTTCATTTTTAGAGTGAGATGAGAATCACAAAGTTGTACAGACACTTAGGAGGCTTGATGGGGTTTGGGTTCTATTCCTTAATGTGTATGTGAGCAATTAAAAATGCATACAATGAGGGGGTTGCTCTCCCCAAGACAACGAAGTCCATTTTTAGTTTTAGGTCAAATAGAGTTAGCATTCCCGATTTTATTTTGGTTATCACTTTTTTGGTATTTTCAATGCGCGTGCCTATCGAGGTTCCAATTTCCATTAAGCATCCTAGGTTGGCAAAAACAGAGGGAGAAGATCGGAAAAGCCATGCAAGTCGAAAAATGATGATGCATGCCAAGTAAGAAGACTTACAGTGCCTCCCAGCTCTCTCCATGTGGGATGCATAACAGAATTTGAAACCTATGCTATATGCAAATACAAACCGAATAAATCACCCTAGGTTCAGAAATTGCTATTATCGTGAAGCACCACAAGTCGCTCGCTGATCTTTAGCCTAAAAAGTCCGATCTTGGCTCACCCCTCCTCTGCTCAACACACTTGAGTTTAGGAGATAGTGCTTTGTGGGGCTCGCTGTGGCACAAGGGCTAAAATATGGCGAGGAGACTGTTTAGAGTTTGATCTAGGTCCAAAGCGAACTATAGGGACATGCAGATATATTAGGGTGTGTGGACCTAACTCTACGAGCAAGCAATTCCTATAGCTAAGGCTCATTCACTCAAAATAATAAAAATAAAATAAAGAACGAAAAAGCATCAGAATCATCGAAGCCCCCAAGGGAACAATCCCTCGGGCAGTGGACCTCGGGAGTCGGAGTGTACCTGTGAGAGTCACGTATTATTACAAATTTTCTAAATGTCACTCTCTCACATAAATATACATAATAAAATAAAATGCATAAAAATAGAGACTGTCTTCAAAAATTCTCCTTCATCCCCCTTTCATGCTCTCTCCTGTTGGCTGGTGTAGAAATGCCAACTCCGCCTTGCTTGGGTGCACTGGTCCTCCTAGGAGGTCCTCCTTCGCTTGGCGGTCCCTCGCATCAAAGGTAAATAAAGAGATGGGTCAGAGCAGTCAATCAATAATCTCAATAAAAAAACAAATAAAGAAATGAATAATGGACATGAGCAAAGAATTAAATAAATGAATTAAAAACCACACAAAATTCATACAAAATTCGTTGCCTCCCCGGCAACGGCGCCATTTGATGACTGGGGATTATCAAGGGTCTATATATCTCACAAGGCGAGAGATCCAGTCGCTGAATTGACCACTTAAAGATCCCCAGATCAATCAACAATTAGCCCACAAAAAATATATGCAATGAATATCCAAAATGTGGAGTTAAAAATTATTATAACTTTACGTGCAAATGTGTATAGGTGTAAGCACAAGTAGAGGTCGAACACTGGGAGGCGAATGGTTGTGTGGTAAAATTGGTTGCACAGTTATTCAATTCTTGGTTCATGTCCAATTCTTATTGTTTTTGTGGGTTTCTAATTGTTATATTTTTTATTTTATTTTTGGTTTTTATGGTTTTTATTTAGTTATTATATTTTGTATTTTTTATTTTCTTTTTATATTTTTAATTATATAATATAGATATATATATATATAAAGAGATATATATAAGAGAAGAGAGAGAGATAATATATGGATATATATATATATACATAAATACTCAAAATTTATTGGATATAATATTTTTTTGGCTTTTTATAGTTTTCTAATTTGTTTGTTGTTTTTCTGGGATTTTTCTAATTTTTATGTATTTGTGATTCCAAAAAAAATTTCCCTAATATGGGACTAATATATAAGCCGAAAATAATTTGGGTGTTAAAATTATAAAATAAGTCTCAAAATTTCCCAAATTATGTTTGATATGTTACTAGTTATTATATAGATAATTATAAAATAGGAAAATATATTTTTTGGTATTTTTGAAGGGTTTTTATATTTTTTTAGGATTTTGGAGCTTCTTGAAATTTTTATATTTTCTTTTTCTATTTTTAGGTTTTTTTCATTTTCTGGACTCAATATATATATATAAATACATCATATCTAATATTTTTGTAATTTTTCAAAAACATTTTATATTTTTTTTTGTATTTTATAATTCAAACAGTGATTATTTAGGCTCCATTTGAATTTTTAAAATTAGATAAAATGCAAAAATGCATGTTAAAAATATGGGCGTGAAAGTTCACTGCATGGAGCATCTAGACTAATTTTTGGTGGATTTTTAGGAGCTAAATAGCTATTTTTAATAAATTCATAAATATCACGAGATAATAAGTCCTGGCAGGGGCAAATATGCAATAAGAATGAATAACAGGGACTCAGTTGCAATTTTGCCTTGATAAAACAACATTTATTTAAACATTAAAGACTGTTGTGCAATACACAAAAATGCCAGGACATACATGCAAAATTACAACCCTCACGTGGGACTGCACGTGAGGCTGGGAAGGACCAAACGGATAATACCAAAACATACAAGAAATCCTATGCAAAATTCCCCATTATTTAACATTTTACTTTTTATTAACAAAACTATATAATAAATACAAAAATAGTGGTGTTAGATATGAAATTTACCCCAAACATAGGCACGATCGGACGGCTCTTGTTCTTGACTTATCCACGTAGCGCCTACACATTTGCCGATGACGATTCACCAATGGATGGTGGAGATTAGATCGCGGGTCATGATCTGGCAGTCGATGAAGTGCTGCATCCAACGGTTGTGGTTCCAACTGGGCGCTCCTTCTTGATCCGACGGCTGAGAGGCTTGGTGGAAGAACAAGGAAGAACACTCGCCTGAGCGAGGTTCCTCCTATGATATCTCTCCCCTCCGAAGGTCTTTGAAGCTCTAGGATGGCCCAAAACCTTCCTGCAGGTGTCCTCTAAGTGCTGGGAGTCTTAGATCGGCCGGAGATGCACTGGAGCATTGCAACGAGCTCAGGAAAAAATGGGGCTCCAGGTACCTCCGTCGGCTTTGATTTCGTCTCCTGGCGCGTTTCAAGGCGCCTGACCTGCATAGGAAGCTAACACGGCTCGAGGCGAAGCTCCTCGTCCAAAAATAGAAGCTGTTAGCATAAAAACAAAGGGGGCGGCGATGCTCTGGTGAAGTGGAGGAGGTGAGCATCGATTCGCAGATCTAAGGAAGATCTGGATGGATTTATGTGACATAGAGGTGGAGAAAGCGATGGGGAGTGAAATGGAAGCGGAATGGGGATCGGAAACTGTCGGAAGCACTGTGGAGAAGTCGCCGGAGCAGAGCTCCGGCGAACTTCGATTTGGCTAAACTAGGCTATGCTACTGATCTAAATGCAAAATAAAATGCGGGAATGAAAAACTGAAATGAAAATCTACCTAAGAAAGTAAATGCGCAGCTCTTATACCTGGGAGCCTCCAGGGAGTAGGACGGACGCCGAAGCTCCGCCGTGGGCACATCTCCTTCCTCCGCAAGCTTCCACAACCTTCAGGGGACCTCCACCTGTCACATGGATGCACACTAGGCCGAAGGTGGGAGCTCTAGGGCTAGGTAAATGGCCAAAAAGCTCGGACGAAGGAGATGGGGTTATTTATAAACAGGAGGGGGCGCCCTTATTGACCGGATAAAATCAAAGAATCTGGGCTATGTACAAACGAATTAACTATGCGGCGAGGATCATGATTCATCTGGGAGAAAAATCCGTGAAGGGACCGTTGTCGAAGGAGTGATAGGTCGAGCGGGAAAAATGGAGGAAAACAGGGGAAGGGACATGTCTGACGGGACTCAGAGGCGCAGGGGGGAGTTGACCGGAGGTCAACACTCCCTGGCCCCTGATTGGTCCACATCAGCCTGGTCTTGACCTATTTATTACACGTAATAAATGAATTAATTAAGTTTTGCTTAAAAAATAAAAAATGTTTATTATTTAATGTAGTATTTATTTATGATTTTTATTTATTTTTTTGATGTATTTTATTACGGGTTTATTTTAATAATGTATTTATAAGTATATTTATATGTATTTATTTTTATTTTGTTTATTTTTATTTTATTATATTATTTTCTTATTTTATAAATTTATAAATTATTTTTATGAGTATAAGTATATTTTTATCTAATTTTTATAAGTTTGTTTACATATTTAAATAAATAGGTATATGTATATGTAGGTATACTTATAGGTATTTTACCTATATATTATATCTACTTTTTATTTATTTAATGAATTTTATTTGTTTTTATTTTGGATTTGTATTTTTAATAAATTATATATAATATATACATTATTATAAAAATATAGATAAATAAAGAATAAAAGAATAAAATTTCTTTTTATTTATATACATGTAAATAGCTTAGGTATTTTGTCTATGTATTTCATAGACTTATTTTATTTTTCAAATTCTTTTTTGGGTTTCTTGTAATTTCAATATGTACATGTATTATATACATTATTTACAAAATTCTAAAAAATATAAATTGATAGAAATAATAAATATTGAGTAAAATGAATATTTTAATCAGTCCTATATGCAAGGAGGGCCAAAAACCTATCTTTCACAGATGAACTCCAAAAATTATGAAACAATTTTTATTAAATAGTTCTTGGGAAGCTATATACAATTAAAGGTGAGTTTGGTGATTTGGAGTTTTTATTTGCAAGATAAGGGTCTGTGAAGTTGAGATTTTGCCTTTTTATTGTGGGTATAAAATGTACACTGAGTATTATTTTTACACAAACTCAATTTTGTATTTTTATTTACATTATTATCTACAACTTTCATGTACAAAATATTTTTATTTGATGAAGAAATAATTATATACAAAATAGGTGTCAAAAATACATAAATGAATGAATAAATAAATGAGGTATTTATTGTATTATTGGCCCTTATCTCCCCCTACTTTATTCCTTGTCGACCAATTCCATGCTGGCGTTGGTCTCGGGGTTAGGGTCATAAAATATTTGCAATATTTTATTCCTTTTTCTTTTCTTCTCTTTATTCTTTAATTTTGGCATTAAAAACCTTATTTTATGTACAATAAATAATGAATGCTATTATGTACAAATTGAGGCTCTTTACATGCATTTGCTGGGGTTTTTAAGGCCAAAATGATAGAATAAAGGTGATGAAATGGAGATTCTTCAAGGAATCAAGCCCTGGTTGTGTAATATTTGGGCACAAATCGAGGTCAAAGATGAGGTTCTTGACGTTCTCACATAGCCAAGAGCCGTGGTCAGACAGTTGGCCTCAGGTCAACTAGTGACCTCACTTGATTGGGTCATGTCAACGTGGATAACAACACAATAGAGTAAAATGAGAAATAATTGAAAAATTATAAATGAATTAATTCAATTATGTTATAAATAGAAATTTTTTATTATTTTATGTAGTATTTTAATATGATTTTTATTTATTTTTATGGGATTATTTATTACAAGTTAGTTTTTAGGGTTTATTTATAGGTGTAATTACCTATATGTTGTATATTTTATTTTTAATTAATTTTTTCTTAATTTATATATTTATAATTTATATTTATATTCATAAATATATTTTTGTTATATTTTTCTGTTGTATATTGTACACGTAAATAAATAGGGGTATATATTATATAGGTATACATATATAGGTATTTCATCTATGTATTTTTGCATACTATTTTATTTTAATGTTTTATTTATGGTTTTGTTCTATTCTAAATATGCACATATACTATAAATAATATTTACAAGATTATAAAAAGAAAATCTATATGATAATAAAGACTAAATAAAATGAATATTTTATTCAGATATATTATACAATAGTGGTACAAAACCTAACTTTTGCATCTTAGATCCAAATTAAATAAAACCACCTTAATTAAATAGGTTGATAAAAGTGATATACAACTAAGTTGGTTTTGATAAATTTTGAGTTCATACAGAGAAGATATGAGTCTAGGAAGCTTTTGTTTTGTCTTTTTATTTAGAGTATAAAAAGTACACTGTATATTATTTTTGTACGAAATCAAATTTATATTTTTATTTGTATTTTTGTCGACAACTTTCGTGTCCAAAGTTTCTTTATTTGAGGTATAAATAAAAGAGAATAAAATAAGTCCTAAATAGGACATATTGAAGAATAATTAAAAGGGAATTTTATTGGATTTTTGGCCCTTATCTCCCCCTACTTTATTCCTTCTCGACCAAGTCATCAAAATGCCTAGATCTCAGGGTTCAGAGTCAGAATATACCTTTTGCATTCTATTCTTTATCTTTACTTTACTCTATAATTTTGGTATTAAAAACTATTTTTTATATACAACAAATGGAATAAATAATGATGTTAATTTGTACAAAATAATGCTATTTACATGCATTAGCTTGGGTTTTAAGTCCAAAATGATATAATAGAGGTGATGAAATGGATATTCATCACCCCCTATACTTGCCTTTGCTAGTCCCTAGCAAATAATTATGCAATATGTGCAGAAAAATAAAAATAAAGAAAAGAAAAGGAAAGAACTCGGATTGAATTTATTTTTCATACTTTTATCCATAAAATCAAAGTTTGGACCTTAAGTTGGACATTTGGATTTTAGGTGCAGTTGGACGCTTATTGGGAATTAGATTTGAAACACAACAACCTCTCAGAATCACAAAACTCTGCTCAAGTCTCCTCTATAGCCAGGTCAGAATACTTCAACTCATACACAAACCTTATTACTAGGAATCTATCTTGGACAATGTGTGAGATATGTAGCTCTCCTCAGCTGAAATGGTAAAAGTCAGTCTTCTTCAACATTGTGACCCTAATTCCCTAATCCAACAACTCTTTCATCGAGAAACGGGATATTCCATTCTATGTTCTAGTGATAATGGACTCAAGAAGAGGAGGTGGAGAGAATAATGGATTGTATCCAGTGTAGCTACCTATCCTAGGGTGCTTGACCAGTGTAGACAAGTCATCCGGTTGCAGGCTCACAAACATATGACTTAAAGCTCAAAATTTCTTAGTGACTATACAAATATGTACACTCTGGCATGCATTTTATTTTCAATATGTATGTCAACTTTTTTGGAGTTTTTGATTTTTCATTTTTTGAATACTATATACAACATCATTTACATAAGGACTTTTTCCTCTTGAGCTAGTTGACTATCTCTCTTTTGAAGCTTTATTGGAACCCCCAACTTCTATTTTTAGACCCCGTCGCCATTGGATCGGTTGGGGTATAATGGCCACAAGTGTGTGACTTCTGATTTTTCCATTGGCCTTGTGCTTGCCTGCAAATCCAGCTCTTTACTACTTCAATTGTGGTGAGCAAAGTGAAATATGCATGTGTATAAGCTAAGTCATTATCAATAAGAGTCGTGCATGTGCTCTGAAATACTCTACATAGGCAGTCAAGATGACACTGAACCAAATCTCGTGATCTCAAAGAATTAAGTCAACTAGACCGTAAGTATTCCGTTGATTAGGTAAATTTAAGGTCCAACCAAGCTCCAATCTTCATAGTTTACTGAGATTTGTTGAATTATTAAACTCAATCCAAAAAATGCAGATGCTATGCACAATGCAAGAAAATATTTTTGTGATTCAATTTTCAAATTTTGAACTCTTTATGGATTTTGAAAAAGGTTTTGCATATGTTTATGTAGTTTTTAAAAAGGTTTTGCAAATGTTTTTGGAATTTTTGTTTTTGAAATTTTTTAGTGATTTTTCAAAATAAAAGTTATTTTTGGAAAAAGAAATAGGTACAGATATTTACATAGGGATGCATCTTATATTTACTAGAGTTTGGTTTTTTTAAGAATTTACAGGTTTGTATATGATTTTATTAATGATTTTTATTACGTACCTAATTCTTAAAAATAGTTTGAAAATATTTTACAATTTTAAGAACAATTTGACAAAAAAATTGCAAACATTTATAAAATTTAAAAATTATTTTGCAAAGTTTTTTCAAACATTGTATGTATGTATATATTTGAAAAATATTTTTGAAACTATTTTCCAAATCATTTGCAAATATATTTTTAAAACATCTTATTAAAGAAAAGAAATTTTTATAAATAAAACAATTTTAAAAGTATGAAAATATTTTACAAAATATTTTCCAAATAGTTTTCAAAAGAATTTTCAAAGAGATTTTCAAACTATTTTTCATATATTTTGCAAAACATTTTTACCCAACTTATTAATCGGTATATTCAAAGAATTTCAATGAATTTTATACAAGTATTTTATTTACACTTAATTAATTGTATTTTATCCATACTTATTGAAAATACAAAAATACAAGTTATGGCTAATGTATATACAGAGTATATATGACCCCCTATATTTAGCTTGAGTTATGTCCTCATAGATCAAAGAGAAAAAGAGAAGACACAACTCATACTGAGTATAGAAAAGTCTATACTACAACGACTAAAGAATGAATGAATGAGAAGTTGGTCGTCCCCCCTACACTTAGGATGAAATAATCCTAAGTATAGCAGACTGTACACAAGGCAGGGAGGGTCAAGGGTGGGAATGTACGAAATCACCTGCTCGACCTTTCCCCCATATACTTAGGGTAAAATATCCCTTAGTATAGAAAGAGTGTCAAGAGTTGAGGGACATGTGAGGGATCTGAAAATGAGCATCTATGGGTGTCACCCTCTATACTTAAGACAAGGTACATCCTAAGTATAACAAGGATGAAAGGGGTGACACCTTTTGGGAAGAAAAAGAACGATAAAAATGAAAAGAAGAAAAGAAGAGAAAGAATGATCATTCAAAAATGTTTATATCTGCTTTGTCAGATGCCTCAGATGTGGTGGTGTTCTGCTCATCTTCATATACAACTTGAGTCGAGTCAATGACATACGGGAATGTATCGTGCTCTAAGCAAGGCTTTAGTAGTTTTTCGTTGACTACAAAAGGTTGTGCGTCAGCTGACAATCTAGATATCATCACACTATCCTTGTCACGCACATGATCCACTGTAAACGACCTAATCCATTTACCCTTCAATTTTCTTAGAAAGATTTTTAGCTTTGCATCAAACAACCAAATCCTTTTACCTGACTTGAAAGTTTTACTACAGATGTGCTTTTCATGTCACTTCTTGACCTTCTCCTTGTACAGTAGGTTGTTGTCTTATGTGTAATCTCTAAGTTTGATTAGTCTGTTTAGATCTTCTTTTCAATTCTTCCCAGATTTCTTGGAGTCTAAATTGCAAACATTGATTGCCCATAAGGATTTATGAATCCATTCCACAGGCAAATGACATGTCTTTCCATAGATAAGGCGGGAGGGAGACATTCGTAATGGTGACTTGTATGCGGTCCTGTATTCCCAAATAACTGAGTCAAGTTGCCGAGACCAGTTCTTGCGATCCGGATGCACAATCTTCTATAGAATTGTCTTAATCTCCTTGCTGGATCATTCAGCCAAGCCATTAGATTGTGGGTGGTAGGGAGAAGTGATACAATGTTCAATGCAAAATTCCTGAGTGAGCTTCTTCATCTCTCTATTGATAAAGTAGCTATCACCATCTGATATAAGGATTTTTGGATCCTGAACCTTGAGATGAAGTGATATTTCAGAAATTTACAAAAACAATACGACTGTCTACGGTCTGGGCTGGGATAGCCTCCACCAAGTGACTCACAAAGTCGACAACAAGTCGAATGTATTCGTAACCGTGCCTAGTCAGAAATAGGCCCATGATGTCAATGCCCCAAGCATTGAAGAAGTCTAAAATCTGAATGAACTTTAGAGGCATTGTATATCTCATTTCTATGGTACCTTCTGGTTGTGAGTGCAATGTTTGATGTAATCTTCCGCATCTTTAAATAATGTTGGCCATCATAGTCCACTTTGAAGTACTTTTGTTACCGTTTTTTTGCCTGAATGGTGCCCTCCAGATTCAGGATCGTGATAATGTGAGAGGACACTTGGAACTTACTCTTGAGGGATACACCTCTGCCAGATGCAATCTGCTCCCTCACAAGAGAGAGAGAGAGAGATGGGTCCTCCCACTGATAAAAATAGATATCCGAAGAAACTTATCGATTTTCATTTTCGACCAATCTTGTGGAACTCTCTTGGACACAAGATAGTTCACAACATCAACGTACTAGGGGAGTGAGGTGACTGAAAAAATTACCTCATATGTAAAGATCTCAATGATAGATTGCAGGTCGGCTCAAGAGATTCATGCATCAGAAGTCAGTACAAATGGTCAATTCTTGACTCCAGGTTTATCTTGTATCTCTAGGTCAAACTCCTAGAGGAGAAGGATCCACCTGATGAGACGTGATTTGGCATCCTTCTTCTATTGTAGGTAGTGGATGGTCGAGTGATCGGTATAGACAATGACATTGGACCCAAGGAGACGTGATTTGAATTTTTCCAAGGCAAAAACTACCCCTAATAGCTCATTCTCGATGACTGTGTAATTCCATTGTACTTCATCGAGCGTAACACTAGCGTAGTAAATAGAAAATGGGACATTTTCTTTTCTCTGTCCTAGTACAACACCGATGGCATAATCTGACACAGTAGTCTTGATTTCGAAGGGCAATGTCCAGTCAGACAATTGCAAGATAGGGGCCAGAGTGATGATTTCTTTCAACTGATTGAATGCAAGGAGTATATGGTCATCAACAATGAAATCATTCTCCTTGCATAATAGCTTTGTCAATGATTGAGCCAAATTATTGAAATTTTTGATAAATCGTCGGTAGATACCGACATGCCCCAAGAATGACCGGACTTGTTTAATTGTTGTAGGTGTTTCAATTTTGGAAATCACCTCCACCTTGATCGGGTCAACTTCCATGTCACATTTCAATACAATGTGACCCATCACAATTTCTTCAGTCACCATGAAGTTTCTCTTCCCCCATGAGAGCACTAGATTGACATTGCAGCACCTTCGCAGAACTCGGTCTAGATAGTCAAGGCATTGATTAAAAGAATATCCATAAATCGAGAAATCATCCATGAAAACCTCCAAACAACTACCCACCACATGGCCAAAAATGGCAAGATACATCGTTGGAAGGTGGCTTGGGTGTTGCATAGCCCGAACGGCATCCGTCGGAAGGCGTACATCCCAAATGGACAAGGGAACGCGATCTTCTCTTGGTCTTCAGGAGCTATAGCCATTTGATTATATCCGCAATACCTATCCAAGAAGCAGAAATATTCCTTCGTGGCCAGTCTCTCAAGAATCTTGTCAATTAAGGGCAATGGAAAGTGATCTTTCTTGGTGGTGAGGTTCAATCTTATGTAGTTAATGCACACTTGCCAAGAAATGGGTACTCTGGTCGGAATCTCCTCTCCCTTGTCATTCTTCACGATAGTGATCTCTGATTTCTTGGGCACACCATACAAGGGACTCACCCATTTTTATTTTGAGATGTGATTATGAATCCCGCATCACACCATTTCTAAGTCTCTTTCATGACAACCTCCTGATGGTTCAAATTCAGACTTCTCTAAAATCTATGGGAAGATTTGTTGACTTCCTCAAGGAAAATGCTATGCGAGCTAAGAGAAGGATTGATCCCATGGAGATCCGAGATTTTTCCAACCTATCACCTTGCGGTTACGTTCAAGAACCTCCATCAGACGAGATTCTTGGTCTGCAGTCAGATGTGAATTGATAATGACTGGGTACATATTTGGCTCTCCCGCAAGGAAGGCACACTTCATGTTGGATGTCAATGTCTTGAGCTCAGGTGGAGTTGGAGTTGCTTCACTGGTAACTTCTGAAATGCTTGTAGGTGGGTGTTCTTTTATCTGCTTAGAGTCCACCTTTGGTACTTCAGCCTCTTGACTAACAAGTTTAGGAAAATTCTCGATCAGATCGTCATTATTGCAGAAATCTTCAATGATCTGATCTTGGTCTTCAAGGCTCATCAATCCCACTAAATTTTCTTCAAATACATCGGGTGCATCAATAAAATCCTCATCCTCATTGATAGAGGGGAATTCGACTGCTTGCTCCACTCCTTCCTCAGGGCAAAATGTATCTCCTCAATAAACACTCAAAATTTATCAAAATGACACTTTAATTGTATATAACTTTTATAAGCTATTTAATGAAGGTGGTTTCATATTTTTTGGAGTTAAGGTGTAAAAGTTAGGTTTTGGACCCCTATTGTATCGTATACTTGAATAAAATATTCATTTTATTTAATTTTTTTTATTTTTATAATTTTATATTTTCATACTTTTGTAAATACCTTTTATAGTATCTGTAAATATTTAGAATAGAACAAAACCATAAAAAACATATAAATAAAATAATATACATAAATACATAGATGAAGTACCTATACTTATACCTATATAAACTATACCCATATCTATTTATGTGTAGATAATATATTAGAAAAATACAAAAAAAGTAAAGTTATGTATCTCTACTAGAATGAAAGACGTTGTCATTGGGTCATCGAAGGATCATCCTTCTCTAAATAAAACTGACTATAATTAGGGACTGCTTTTAGATATATCTATTTATTATCTTGATTTTCTTTACCATTTATATATCATAGGTGTCTCGCACAGTTAGAGAGAATGACTTCTCCTTATTAGACCTTTACCGTAAACTAATGGCACATAAACTCTTTTTATTAGTTTCCTTGTTATACATGTAGGAACGACTGATCTAGGGTTCAACTCTTTTTCTAGGAACGAAGATAGATGTTCAATCAGAGATAGATAAAGATCCTTGATAGTCTCTCCATCACCACCTATCAAGTTTGTTCTTTGAGCTAGATCCTCAGCTTGTAGAAAGTAACTCAAGATCTGATAAGTAGATGAGGAAGCATCCATACTTATAGGTGTAGAACCTATTGGAAGATAAACGTTATGAATTGATATATATATATATTGAGATAGATTTAATTAAAGAAAATATAAAAAATATTATAAATATATAAATTAAGAAAATAAATTAATAAAATTAAACATACAAAATAAAAATAAAATGCCCAAAACATAGATGAATATACCTATAAATATACACCTAAAAATTAACTTGCAATAACCAAACTTATAAAAATAAATAAAAATCATATTATAACAATATAGAAAATAATAAACAACTTCTATTTTATAACTTTAATTTAATAAAAGCATTTATTATTTATAATAAATTTTATAATAATTTTGGGCAAGGTTTTTCCTGGTTGATCCACGTGGACCAACCAGATTGGATCTACAGTTGACCATGGTCAACTATCCTTTCCTAGGGCTAGGTCCTTCAGACCTAGTTTTGACCCCATATTCGCCCTTTTTCTCCCATCGATGCAAGCAACGATTGGGAATACTTTCTTTTACATTTTCCCTCCTCGTCCATCAATCTATCACGTGTGCGTGATTTCTCGGACCAGGGAGCTCTGAATCAAGCCAGTTGCCTCGTTCTTTCCCCCTATCCAATCGCCTATACATAATCTCCCCTCCTCCATCCTTCGAATTTTAAATCCCCTTAGCTCTCTTTTCTCTCTTCCTTTTATTCTCCCAGGCTTGAGCTTTGTGATAGGGAGCTCACAAGCTCTTGGTTGTATCGAGGAAGCGGTGCGAGAGCCGGTTCCACCATCTCTGACCACCTTGGCTCTGAGGTTCTCCATCTCGTAGCTTCTCCTACTCGAGGTATTTTTTCTGTTATTTCTAGGTAGATTTTAGGTTCTATTTTCATTCCTTACATTTAGTTTTAGATCCAATCCTTCGCCTTAGCGCGAAATACCAAATTCGTAGTTCAGTGGAGGCTAGCTCCAGCGAACTCGCCATCATGCAACGCTTGTGCTTCGACCCACTAAACGCCACCACTTCATTTCCTATCGCTTCCACTACGCTGCACCGTACTCCACCCAACTAGCCTCCTCTTGGAGCAAGATTCTGGTGCTCCACCTCTATCACCTTGTCGGAGTACCTCCACCACGACCCCCCTAGTGTCCATTTCACTATTTAACGGGTCGAGGCACTTTGCCCTTGACCCAGCTTGCTTCCTGTGCGGGTCCATTGAGCCTAATGCCTAGCTGGGGTGATTTTGTTGTTGGCTGGAGGTACCTGGATATCGCCAACTCCTCCAACCTCATGAGAGCACTTCGGTGATCCCCAAAGATTTTTGAAGCCTCTAGTAGTTAGAGGGACCCCCTAGATCCATTTTGCATCCCTTGGAGCAGCTTCAGGTGGCTAGCGTCGCACCAGATCATCGAACGAAGCTCACCACGAGTTGTGCTCTTCCCTGTTCTTACAAGTAGGTCCAAAGCCATCGGATCGAGCCTCGTCTGTGGAAGGTCCAACAACCGTTCGATCTCTTCCCACCTCGTACATTTGATCGAGCACCCGATTTGATCTCCACCGTAGATCGGTGAAGGGTCAATTGCTCATCCTCAACATGCCATGTGGATAAGTGAGCAGATTATGTCCGTTGGATTGTGCCTCTTAGGGAGTATTTTGCACTTTATGCCCCTCATTTTTGTACTTTATTATTTAGTATATAAATTTTCCTTTGCTGTTATTATATTTTTGTAACATTTTACAAGAATCCCCTTGTATTTATCTTCTTTGCAAATGGGTCCAGTCCACATCACCTCATGTGTCGTCCGACGTGAGGAGGTGATTTTGCATGGAGGCCCTCGTTCCTTGTAATTTCTTTTTAGTAATTTAATTGTGAATAGTAGTTTAAAAAGTTTAGGATATTTACAACTGAGCCGTTGACTGTAATTTTATTTGCATTTATGTCCCTACGAGTTCAATTATTTTTGTGTGTTATTTCTATATATTAAATATATCAATCGTGCTCCAAAAATGTCTCAAGAGATAGGTTTAAGTGCTTGCTTGCTCATAAATTCATGTCATATTTTTGGATTTTATTTTTTGGTATTTTTGTCATTTATTAAAATTCAAAAGAGCAAATTTTTGTCCTCATTTAATTTATAAAATTCTAAAAAAAATAAAAACATTTTGAAAAATTCCAAAAAGATATATTTTTTATTTTATTTTTTCAGTCTTCAGACCAAAAACCACTAAAAATAGAAAAAGAAAACTTTTAAAAAAAAATAAAAAGCTCCAAAATCCTTTATAGAAAATCTAAAAATTCCTAAAAACACCAAAAATATACATTTTCGTTCAAAATTTTATATATTACTATTTATCTATTAAAATTAATTTGAGGAATTTTGGACTTTATTTGTTATTTTTCACCGTTAAATCAATTCGACCTTTTTATTATATCCTTGATTTGGGATATTTTTACTTTTCAAAATCCATAAAAAATAGCAAAAAAATTAAAAAAAATCACAACAATAGTAAAAATTTATTTAATACCCAAAAATATTTAATTCCGTATTTTTTTATTTTTTAGTTGCTTTAATAAATATATTACTCAGTATTGTATATATAGCATTATATATTCTTATATATTATATTTAAAAACGAAAATAAATTAAAAATCAGAAAATATAAATAGAAAATAAAAGTTATAAAACTATAAATTAAAAAATATATATATATAAAGTAAACTCCGTAAAAAATAAAAAAAGAAAAACCACATAAAAACAAATAGACAAGAGGAACACACAAAATTTTGCGCTTTAATTTGCTCCCTGTGTTTGATACTCTACATACTTACACCTATACAAATCCATTATGGAGTTATAATATTTTTTAACTTCACATATTTTGCTTTTCATTTCTTTATACATATCGTTGGTTAATTATTGTTTGAATTTGGATTTCGTGAGCGGTCATCACATCGATAATTATTTCACCTTGTCAGACCATACAACCCTCGCAATATCCTCTTCATCAAACGATGTCGTTGCTGGGGAGCAACGTTGTATAGATTTTATATTTACATGTGTCTTCTTTTTTGTCTATTCCTCTCTTTAATTCTCTTTATTTTTATTTGATATTATTTTGTGAATTGTATAACCATCCACTTTGTTTGACTTTGTTGCGAGGAACACAGATCGAGGGAGGTACTCCTAGGACCACTTGTGCACCCACATGAAGCAATCTTAGCCTTCTGAACTAGTAGCAAATGAGTACTTGGAGGATTTTTGAAGACAATTTGCATTTTCATCTATTTTCTTTATTTTACTTATAATTTAAAGTGTGAGAGAGATATTGTTTGTAATAATTCAGGACTCCTAGGATCTGACACTTCACAAGGTCTAGTGCCTGAGGGATTGTTCCCTTTGGGGCCTCATTGATTTTTGTCACATTTTTAGTCATTTTTATTTTTCTTTATTTTTCTTTGTATTTGTACTTGTTTTGTGTGATTGAACCCTAGCTTAGGATTTGCTTGCTCGATAGATTAACATCCAAATCCCTAATATATTTGCATGTACTTATAGTGTCACTATTGGACTTACTCAAATCATAATTATTGACTATTTAGACTTGAGACCGTTTGCCGAGAGAGGTTGCATACAGCGCTTGCAGGACCCGTTGCAGCAGGCACCAAGTGGCATTGAAGATCAGAACTTGGTCTCATTTCTGAGTAGTTAGAATATGATGCTTCACTCTAATAGAAAGTATTATTCTAGGGCGATTTAATCGAATTACATTTGCATATAGATAGATTTCTACTCTGCTTAGCATCCTTACATGAAGAGAGATGGAGGCAAGGTGAGCATTTCTATTTAGCATTCATCATCGATTTCTCTTGCATTGCTTTTCCATCTCTCTCCCTCTTATTTTGTCACTTAGGATCTAAAAGGAATTGACCCCTCGTTAGGATTGTGCATTTCTATTAAAAATACAAAAAGTTATAACCAATAAAATTGGGATTACTAAGATTACTCGACCCTAAAACCAAAAAGAAAAATATTCTTGTCTTGGGGAGAGTAACACCCTCATAATATTCACATTTATTTTGCCAACATACACACTAAGGACTAGTTCCCCAATCCCAGACCAACCTAAGTGTTTATGAACACTGTATTATCACCTAACTCTAAAATAGAAAAGATAAGCTTTTATGGTCATCACAATGTTCAGTAGTTTAATTGATGAATTTTGTGTATACTTGTTTGTGTTTGTGCACACTCGATCTTATATGCACATTTACACCTTTTTCACTGATATGTGTACTTAACCCTCGTGCTCTCCTAATCACCTTCTTTTGTTTCGGAGATGGCCGACTAGAGCGAGTTCTATCCGAACTTTGCAGATCCCTCGTACCCTCCAGTCGGTCCACCTCCATTTTATCAGAACTTTTCTTCTGACTTTTCTTTTTGTACATATCTTCCCAATACACTATTTCAGGCAATGGATTTTGAGTTTGACCGACCTCCACCACCCTCACATTTTGATAGCCCACTTTTCCTGGAAAACTTTGCTTTAGATTTTGATTTTTGCCCACACCCACCACCCTCATTCCACTCACCTGATACTGAAATTTTGGAGTCATCTCTCATGAAGACCACTCTTGAGTACATAATCCGGTTAGTGGATCAAACAAATTCGAGGATTGATGACCTCGATAGCCTAAATAAGATCCACATTAATGATTCACCTTCTAGATTTATTTGGTTATTTGAGGACACCCATGAGAGCTTGCTCATCCAAAATACAAAAAATGAGACAATTTTTAAAAACACAAAAAGATTTCAGGAGGCACCTTATTGAGTTATTTTGTGAGGAGGGGGCACACCTTCTAGACACTTTGACCATGCACACACACATACACCGTAGTTCCCACCTTTGGCCCCAAGTATGACACCCCAAGTATGACACTTTACAGACCGCTCTTAGTCATCCTTGTGTAGATGATGATTACAATCTTCTTCCTTGTATGGAGGAGATCCAAAATTTCAAAAAAAATGTTGATTGAACCTGAAGTGGTGGCAGCTATTCATGAGATCATTGAAGCCCCACTTCGCCATGCCATGAATCAATTATGTGCTCCTAAACTGAAGAAGAGAAAGCGAAGGAGCAGATCTAAGCGGCATGTTTTGACCATGGCCACTGCCTACACCATCACTCATTGTCCACCCATTAGGAAAGGGAACACTCTCACACATCTTGTGAGTTACATGATCTCTTACTATTCTTGTGATAACACTCTCCTTGATGGTGGAGCTTCAATTAATATAATACCCTTATCACTAGTACATTATCTTCATCTTGGTTTTCTCTGTTGGACATACGAGCCCACGGCGAGCCATTATGCAATAAATGTTATTGCGAATATCATTCCCTGATCTGAAATGAAGAATGAATAATTTGCATAATAGGTCCCTTAGTAAAATTAGGGTTATGTACCATGGCCATGTTAATGATCATACAGCTGTTGATTCAATTATTGGATGAATATCTAAAGAGTTAGATTGAGAACTCATCAAGCACCATCAAATGATTATTAAGATATGATCTCTAGCCTGAGAATGAGATGGCAATCCTTTCTCTAAAGGCTAATATCTGACCGACCTCTTAATGCAGGTCCCTTGTATAGGAATAGAGATTCAGAGGTGTCAGATTAGTTAGGTCAAAGAGTTGACTTAACGAGATCGAGATAACCAAAGTCCTATATCGTATGCTGTCACGAAACAGGCACGCATCCTCTGACCGGAGACAGATGTGTTACTATATTTTTGAGTATGTACATTTGGCAGACCAATAGGTTGATGACCTAATCAAGGTCTATACACCGGCGCGCTGGTGTGGATATAAGGGCATATGAGTAGTACGATCTCTCAAAGGGATCATACAGGTTCAGTTACTGAACCGGAAGACATGAGCTCACTCATGAGATATTGGGAAGAATCAAATTCCATGTGCATGGTCATCTCGCTTTGGAAGCTTGACTGAATTTGTAGGTTTGATATATACTTTTGGAAAGTATATGATCAAGACCTAGGTATGATATATGCTTTTGGAAAGTATATGATCGATACCGACTTCCAATGATCGAATGAGAAACTTACTGATAAAACCCTGAAGTAGACAGTGTAAAATTGATCTAATACTTCAGGTTTATTCTCAGTCTTCCAGTATGCAGGATGTACAGGTGTCGGGAATACCTGAGGGTGATGTGATCATAAACGATTGTATAACCATGACGCATCCATTCCTAGGGAGTGATGAAACGGGTCTGGATTTTAGTGACTCCTCTCAGTAGAGAAGTAATCTTATCTTAGTCCAAATGTTGGACATTGATATGAATGTGATTCAGATGCAATGAGAAGATTAGATTTGCGGTCTTGATTTAATCATGCATCTATGGGAGGCCCGCGATCTGGATTTGAGACCGCGATCTGGATTTGAGATATGATCTCAATATCCATGTTACTAGACGTGGAACAATACAATCGCCATGTCCTTATCTCCAAGTATTCGCGGATAAAGCGCATTATCCTTGAAAGAGTTCATGGATAATTCTATTGTTGATATATTTATCCGAGCATTGAGAAAATGGATAATTAAATGTGATTTAATTATCATGAATAATATGAATTTGATTCATATTATAAGGAGAGTTATCTTAGATAATTAAATGTGATTTTATTATCAAAGATGTAAATAATGTGAATGTGATTCATATTATTTGAGCACATGAGAATAAGTTATCCAATATAATTAAATGTGATTTAATTATTATGGATAAGAATAATGTGGATAGTAATATCCAATTATTCATAATATATTATAAAAGTGATTTATAACGTATTAGAGAGAGCTAATTATAATTTATATTTGTTGATTAATTATTAATGTGTATTGGATACACATTGTCTAATTTATTGACAATGTAAATTATATGTTGTTTTGGGTTGTGAATATGATTCACAAATTTCCAATGTCAAGATTGCAATATTCTCAAATATAATTGTGAATTATTTTTAATGAATAAATAACCAATAAAAGTTGTTGGAAATAAATAATGGAGAAAATCAAGGAAGCATGCAATCTCATGGATTTCCATGAGATTGCCCCCACATGCATATTCTCTCCTTATTTATTGGATTGATTTATATTTGATTTTGTCAATTATATTTTAATCTAAAGTTGTTGGTTTTTACCAACAACAATCTTGACCATTGGATTGGCATAAATCAATCTCAGCCATTGATTTTATATGTCCCATGGATTGAGATCCATGGATCCCAAAACCCTATAAATGGAGAGGCATACCATGCTCTCTATTTTACATGCAGTATTGGAGCAAACTCTCTCTCTCTCTCTCTCTCTCTCTTTCTCTCTACTCGACAGCCCTCTCTCTTCCTCTCATGGCTGTCCACCATGGATGCCCTAGAGAGAATCTTCATCGCCGCAGCATCGTCGTTATGCTGCCCGATGTCTTGTTCGTGGAACTCCGTCTACTTTGGCGTACCTTGCTCTTGAAGAAGACATAGGATCTCGTGTGTCGAGATCAGGAGATCCACCGCTTGGATCATCAACATGAATTGAGAGAAGCGCGCGGTTCATCCCCGCGCTCGCAAGCGTCTCCTCCGTCAGATCGGACTTGAGATAGGAGGTCTCTTCGTTTAGAGACTTGATCGAAACCACGCTTTAAGAGGTAATCCTATTACTTGTTTGTGGTTTAGATGAAATGATCCGAAAAGTGTTCTTGAATCATGTGGTTTTGTCGTATGAAAAATTTTTAAATTTCGTTGCATCGAGCAACTAGTGCGACTAGTCGCTCCTCGTCATATTCGATACGATGCTCACGCTTCCGTGATGCGCTTGAGGATCTAACTATATCCTTCAAGTGGTATCAGAGCCTTAGGTCGACGGTTTCGAATATGATTCGCAAACCGAGGATGACTTGGGTTCGTGAAGGTCGCGAAAGTTTTTATCGCATTTGATTTCGCAGATCTGTTTAGTGTAATTTCTCGGCCCTGTTTAAATTGTTTAAACACAAAAATAGGACTTGGATTTTGTTCCTTATTAAATAAGCAAACCATAGGATCTGAGTTTGCGTAAATCGGATTTCGTATGCTCGAGATATGGTTGTTTTAATGAACATGTATGCACTGTTGCGGGAACTGTAGATCTGAACGTGATTAAAATATTAATTACTGTTTAGACTTGCCTCGAAATGCATGAAACATCACTTGTATTCTGTCCTAAATCAAATTAGCAATCCATATAAATTAATTTTGTCTAAGTTGGATTTAATATGATTGAGATATGCTATTTTTAGTAAGTAGGGGTCACTGCTGAAATTACAGTCCTAATCAAGAACCATGTGATTGTCAATTAATGAAATTAATTGTTAATTTCAAGAAATAATTATGGAAATTATTTGAGAAATATTGGAAGATGATTATTTCCTTAATTGACTTGGCCTCAACCAATTAATTGATTAGATTTGATGTAAATCATAATTGGAAACACAATCATCAAACTCCTTGCTTGAATAGGATTGGGAATTTGTCTAGCAAATTTCCTTATAATCAAAATTAATTCAATTACTATATGGTATAATTTCAGTTGAAGAACCGATGATCATCTCAAGTACAAATTAATCAATTTGGCATTATCCTTTCCTGAGGCGGATATGGTGTCTAGTCGGGGATCGCTGGGGTAGCGGGTTGCAACGTATGCGGTCCGTCCCACTCCAGCAAATACTGGCCATGACAATGGGTAGGGTCGGGATAATGTTCGAGGGATTAAGTTGTATTTTTTTAAAAATTATTAAAATACGAATTAATACGTACTTTGAGAATAATATCATATATATTCAATCATAAAAATCAAGTTTGATTGATTGAATTGGATTGATAATTAATTTAATATGATTGAATTGATTATGTTCAATTGTACACTAATATGATTAGAGTTGATAATTCCCTTGGAAGAATTAATTATGTGAATATGATTCAGGATAATTAATTAGAATTTGAATATAATATGGAGGATCACATAAGTGACATCCATGGTCTTCCGTCAAGGCGAAGGGTTCCGTCGCCAGGGATTGTATATAGGAGACGCCTGTCCGAAGTGACAGCTCCTATATACAAGCGCATCTGGATCAGGCTCTTTGCTTCTCGAAAGAGTAAGGCCGTATGCGTAGTGACCTCAATATCGGATCCTCATATTATTGGGGCAATATTGGATTGCGCATAGCGAGTTCTATTCCTGTTGACGATTGGTTCAATTAATGACGGGCCAACATCACCTTAGGGGTGGTGGGGCCGGGTATTAAAGACCGAATTGGGATATGCAAGTTGGACTTGCAAGGCGGAATGTGTTCCCGCTTCTTTTTATCCGAGTTGCAGTTTCTCATATTATTGGGATGTAACAAAGATAAGGAAGGAGATCCCAGATCTTGCTGAGATATGATGGTAAGTATATCTCTTACATTGAAAGTGATTAAGGGAATGAACTTTCAGTGGTGACAAGGCAAGAAAACTTTGATATAAAAATTCCTAAATCAAAGTAAATTAAATATTTATATATATTTATGCAAAATTTCTTATTTCAGATAATCCTTCATTAAACCCACTCAATAATAACCAGTAAAATATCATGGATTGGACCTATGATCCAAATATTGTACTTGCAATTGGACACATAATGTATGTGGTTGCAATGTGCAAGTTTCCTCATAATAATGAGAAGTGATAATTAAATAGACAATAGGACTAAAACCCTAGGGTTTGTATGTCTCTATAAGTCTTGATCTCATCGAATGTACTTTTGAAGTGACATGTCGATAATGATCGTAATTATCAAACAATCCTTATAAAATCAATAAAGATATTCTGGCATACATATGTGCTCTTGACATTTAATCATGAATGGCATGGTTCTCTGCATCATGTAGAATGGTAGCTCTATAAGAGATGATGTATTCAAATTGTTTGAGTATCTACCTAAACCTATGTTTTAAGAGTTTAGCTGGATGTAGATGATGAGTGTCATCATTCTACTGTCTATACTCTAGTCATTCATGAAGCTTCATAATATTCATATTGTATGAATTGGGTGAAGCATGTATAAATGTCTAAATACTCTTACATTAAATTCTTTTGAATTTAACATAAGAGATCCTTAGTCTTAAGCAATGGTTGTTTGTAGATAAAGGGAGCGCAGTGGAAGCATGGGTTGGACCCAAGCAAGAAGTATAATCAAAGAATTGACTGTACTTCTGTGACTTCCAAAGAGTTGGATGAATGCCAATACTGCAATATGTTGATGTGTTGATAGTATGACTATCAAATCTATCTAGAATCCTTAGAGAAGGAATCCGATAACACATCAGAATAACCTACATATAATCATTGAAATTGACTTACTTGATAAGGTAAAGTCTAATAATTGTATCTCAATCTTCTAATGACACTTGCAATTGGTTGCATATGTATTAGAATATTAGAAATTTGATCTTAAGGTTTATTGGTCATCCATGTTGAAAGTGATGCAAGTGTTGCAACAATTTCCATGAGATCAATAGACTTCATATTTTCAGTGGGAGCCCTTAGTCTTAGAGAATGTATCTATGACCTAGATATTAGAATACACTCATTGTTTATTTCTAATTGTTGGATATAAACATGAATTCTGTATTAAATCTATCATAAAGAGTTATGATGGAGATATTTCAAGTAGTAATCTAAAATCTAGTGGACTCTATTAAATTAGAAAATTAATGAATGGTTCATTAAGATTTCTAATCAATAGGAGGATAAAGATCATTTGACAATGATCTGGCATCAAATTTTGGGCATGTGTCTGTTGATGAGATCAATGGACTAGTAAGACATGAAACTTTAGATTGTCTGAAGATTCAAATCTCACATACTTGTGAATATTGTATTCAAAGTAAAAATGTCCAATACACCCTTCTTTGGGAAAGGTGTAAGATGTTAAGGTATTCAAGATCTCATACATATTGATGTATGTGAATCATCTATATCAGAATAAACATTATGGATATGTGATATCTATTAGTGATTATTTGTGATATGAGATTTCTTCTCTTCACTTAGAAAACTTTGAAATGTTCAAAGATTTCACAATTTTGGTTTAGAACCAAAGTTTGAAGGAAGATGAAATGAATTTGATCTAACCAAGGTAGCATGTACCTATTAGATGAATTCAAGAAATACCTTATGGAGATATGAATATCATTCCTATCTCAATCCTCCTAATGAACCTTAACTCAATGGAGTTGTAGGGAGATACAATTGATCATGTGTGACATGATTTTATCAATGATTAATCCTAGCATAATTATCTCTTAGTTTCCAAGGTATATATGCAGTAGAGACTACATTATATACTTAATAAGGTTCCATGCATGCAAGCTGGAATCTAGCACTAGAGAGTGCTACTTCATTAGGAAAATAAAGGATGGTATTGTATACCTACTTTATGACCTTGAGATTCTTAAAGGATCTCATCTCTGAGAATGTGATTCTTGGAGGATGACTCTCTTAAGAATCAAGATAAAATGAAGTAAAGGAACTCATTTAATCTTGAGAAGATAATGAGGCTCCTGAAATCATAAACTAAAAGAATAATTGAAGATGAAACATAAATACTTATTCAAATAAGTTTGAGGATGTATTCCATGTGAAAATGATCGGACTTCATGTGATGAAGTTCCTGAGGATCATGACATGGAAAGATGGATGTTAACAATAAAAGTCTAATGTAGATTTCATATACAAGTGTTGTATATGGACCCTCGAAGATCCACCTATATGGGTAAGACCCATCAAGGTGTAAATGAATCTTCAAGAGAAAGAGGGAACCTGATGAGAAGGTAGAGACCTTCAAAGCACGGTTCGTAGCCATGAGCTACACACTGAAGAGAAGACATCGCTTGCGATGAGACTTGCTCTCCAGTGACCTTGCCTTAACCCATCAGAATATTGCTAACTATAGCTAAACAACTCGACTATGACATCTTCATGATGTGAGTCAAGATTGCTTTCCTCTATGAATACCTCTCTGAGGATATTCATTTGAAGTAGCCCCAGGGCTTCATGGTTGAGGAAAGTAAGGTATGCAAGCTAAATAACTCCATCTCTGGACTCAAATAAGCTTCCTGTAGTTGGAACATAAGATTTGATGAAATTATAAATGTTATGATTTCAGATAAAATCTTGATAAACTATATGAAGCTTAGTGGGAGTGCCTTTGTGTTCATCGTGCTAAATGTAGATAATATCCTAATCATTTGGAATGATATAAGGATGATAATAAGTGTTTTATAGACTGGCTATTCCAAACCTTGAAATATGATTTCAAAGATACCTCTTAGATCTTAGTTCTGAAGTTGTTCAGAAGCAAAGAGAAGAGGATATTGGGACTGTCACATTTGTAGTACACCTTGGATATATTCTATTCTTAGAAATTCCAAGAAAGGCTTTCATCCCTTAAGATATGGTACTAACCTTTTTTAAAGGGATAGCACCTCAAAGAGTTGAGGAAGTGAATGCTAGAACTGCTTGCACTTGTGCATCAGTTATGAGAAGCTGAGTGTATGCTAAATGTGTACAAGAGCCAGATGTCTACCATGCAGTGGGAGTAGTAAACTGTTGCTAATCCTGCTATGGAGATAAAACACTTGATTGCAGTAATAACAATATCTTCAAAGATGATAAAAAACTTAAGAGATAGTGATCTCAAAGTCTTATCTTCAAAAAGTTTAAGACCTTGTAGATAGTGATCTATGAGGATCTTAACTGTAGATACCTTAGGAGATAGAGATCTCCAGGAATGAAGGTATTCTAATAAGGATTATGGAAATACTGGTTATAATAATTACTAAGATATAGTATCAAGGACACTATAACTAACAAAATTGAGTATTGGTAGCATAAGAAGCAACATTCGCATTGAATGCGAGCACTGTTAGAAGGGGATATGCAAGTGCCGTAAAAGGACTTGGGATAGTCTCTTGAGAACAGAGTGACTGATCAGCTTACCTAGCTATTTTCTAAATAGCATATGATTGTCACATGAGTGTGGGATTAAATAATTAGCCCATTAATGGCTCTTTTGGCTAGTGGGAGATTATTGGACATGCGAGCCCACGGCGAGCCATTATGCAATAAATGTTATTGCGAATATCATTCCCTGATCTGAAATGAAGAATGAATAATTTGCATAATAGGTCCCTTAGTACAATTAGGGTTATGTACCATGTCCATCTTAATTATCATACAGCTGTTGATTCAATTATTGAATCATAGAGGATGTTGCTTGGATGAATATCTAAAGAGTTAGATTGAGGACTCATCAAGCACCATCAAATGATTATTAAGATATGATCTCCAGCCTGAGAAGGAGATGGCAATCCTTTCTCTAAAGGCTAATATCTGACTGACCTCTTGATGCAGGTCCTCTGCATAGGAATAGAGATTCAGAGGTGTCAGATTAGTTAGGTCAAAGAGTTGACTTAACGAGATCGAGATAACCAAAGTCCTATATCGTATGCAGTCACGATATAGGCACGCATCCTCTGACCGGAGACTGATGTGTTACTATATGTTTGAGTATGTACATTTGGCAGACCAATAGGTTGATGACCTAATCAAGGTCTATACTGGTGTGCATATAAGGGCATATGAGTAGTACGATCTCTCAAAGGGATCATACAGGTTCAATACTGAACCGGAAGACATGAGCTCACTCATGAGATATTGGGAAGAATCAAATTCCATGCGCATGGTCATCTCGCTTTGGAAACTTGACTGAATTTGTAGGTTTGATACATACTTTTGGAAAGTATATGATAAAGACCTAGGTATGATATATGCTTTTGGAAAGTATACTTCGGGTTTATTCTGAGTCTTCCAGTATGCAGGATGTACAGGTGTTGGGAATACCTGAGGGTGATGTGATCATAAACGATTGTATAACCATGACGCTTCCATTCCTAGGGAGTGATGAAACGGGTCTGGATTTTAGTGACTCCTCTCAGTAGAGAAGTAATCTGATCTTAGTCCAAATGTTGGACATTGATCTGAATGTGATTCAGATGCAATGAGAAGATTAGATTTGCGGTCTTGATTTAATCAAACATCTATGGGAGGCCCGCGATCTGGATTTGAGATATGATCTCAATATCCATGTCACTATACGTGGAACAATACAATCGCCCTATCCTTATCTCCAAGTATTCGTGGATAAAGCGCATTATCCTTGAAAGAGTTCATGGATAATTCTATTGTTTATATATGTATCCGAGCATTGAGAAAATGGATAATTAAATGTGATTTAATTATCATGAATAATATGAATTTGATTCATATTATAAGGAGAGTTATCTTAGATAATTAAATGTGATTTGATTATCAAAGATGAAAATAATGTGAATGTGATTCATATTATTTGAGCACATGAGAGTAAGTTATCCAATATAATTGAATGTGATTTAATTATTATGGATAAGAAAAATGTGGATAGTAATATCGAATTATTCATAATATATTATAAAAGTGATTTATAATGTATTAGAGAGAGCTAATTATAATTTATATTTGTTAATTAATTATTAATGTGTATTGGATACACATTGTCTAATTAATTGACAATGTAAATTATATGTTGTTTTGGGTTGTGAATATGATTCACAAATTTCCAATGTCAAGATTGTAATATTCTCAAATATAATTGTGAATTATTTTTGATGAATAAATAACCAACAAAAGTTGTTTGAAATAAAAAATGGAGAAAATCAAGGAAGCATGCAATCTCACTGATTTCCATGAGATTGCCCCCACATGCATATTCTCTCCTTATTTATTGGATTGATTTATATTTAATTTTGTAAATTATATTTTAATATAAAGTTGTTGGTTTTTACCAACAACAATCTTGACCATTGGATTGACATAAATCAATCTCATCCATTGATTTTATATATCCCATGGATTGAGATCCATGGATCCCAAAAACCCTATAAATAGAGAGGCATACCATGCTCTCTATTTTATATGAATTATTGGAGCAAACTTTGTTTCTCTCTATCTTTCTCTCTACTCGACAGCCCTCTCTCTTCCTCTCATGGCCACCCACCATGGATGCCCTAGAGAGAATCTTCATCGCCGTAGCGTCGTCGTTATGCTGCCCGATGTCTTGTTCGTGGAACTCCATCTACTTCGGTGTGCCTTGCTCGTGAAGAAGGCATAGGATCTCGTGTGTTAAGATCAGGAGATCCACCACTTAGATCATCAACATGGATTGCGAGAAGTACGCGGTTCATCCCCGCGCTCGCAAGCGTCTCCTCCGTCGGATCGGACTTGAGACTGGAGGTCTCTTCATTTAGAGACTTGATCACAACCACGCTTCAAGAGGTAATCCTATTACTTGTTTGTGGTTTAGACGAAATGATCCGAGAAGTGTTGTTGAATCATGTGGTTTCATCGTATGAAAAATTTTTAAATTCCGCTGCATTGAGCAACTAGTGCGACTAGTCGCTCCTCGTCGTATTCGATAAGACGCTCACGCTTCCGTGATGCGCTTGAGGATCTAACTATATACTTCATTCTCAAGTAAACCTTAATGATCATCCAATTCGATGATGGATCAATAAAGAGGCTGAGGGGTATTCTTGAGAACATTGTCATTCAGATTTAGGGAATGAGATTCACTCTTGACTTTATCAAACTGCCCATGGAGACTTCCACCCCGGTAGAGCATCCTCCAATCTTCCTGGGATTACCTTTCTTCGCCTCTGCGAGAGCTGTTATTGATTATGGATTTAGCGAGATTCGCATCCATTCTGATGTCGGGAGTGATCTATTGATCATTGCACCCATTTTTGACCAAAGACTCGCATCCCACGAAAGTGGGCCCATGCTAGTCGACCTCGAGGACTGAGACCTTGATGATGATATCATAGAATTTTGTTGTATGCTGGATGATATTGACATCCGAGAATTCTTCTCCAAGGAGGAAGACTCAGAAAGCATAGACCTTAGAGTTCCCTCTTCTAGTGAGTGGCAATGCATTGATGACATAAACAGTATTTATATTGTAGACACTTCAGAGAGGAAGGCAGACTTGGTAAAGACTATGTAGATTGAATTTAACCTTATAGCATTCATCAATGAATTCAGGCCTTTTGATGATGACCTAGCAGAGACTTCCCATACCTAGCACGTCTGCACTACTTCCTCTGACCAGTTTGTGCCTTTCTGTTTTCATATTGCTGAGGATCTTCATCAGGTTGATCCTGATCAGTTTGGGTATGTTGATGACCCTGATATTGACTTGCACCTTGTCAGATCTATTCCTCAGCAATCACGTAAGAAGGTTCGCTTTCGACCTTCGTGATTTCTGTACATCTTCCTCTTTGTATATCCGCTTTCATTTTACTCTGCTCCATCTCTCGTTTTTGCTCATCCACCTCATTCCCTGTGTTTTACCTTGCTTAAGATGTACTCTATCCAAAGTATAGGGGAAGTATATGAGCTGAGTGATCTTTCTTCTTTTCATTTTCATTTTTTTTATTCCTAAAGGTGTCACTCCTTCTCCACTGTTATACTTAGGGTGTTTGTCCTAATTATAGGGGGCATGCACCCCAAGTTATTCATTCTTTCATCCCCTCCAATGTCTCCTCTTCTTGTATATACTTTGGGATATTTTACCCTAAGTATAGGGGGAGACAGACTAAGTTGATCTGTTTATTCTCACCCTTGACCCTCCCTGCCTTGTGTAGAGTCTACTATACTTACGATTATTTCATCCTAAGTATAGCGGGGATGGTAAATTTCTCATTCTTGTATTACTCTATTCTTTCATTCCTTCATTCTTTAGACTTTTCTATGCTCAATACAAGTTATGTCTTTTCTTTCTCTCTGATATATGATGACATAGCTCAAGCTAAGAATAGGGGGTTATATATACTCCGTATATACTTTAGCCATAACTTGTACTTTCATATTTTAATAAATATGGATAAAATACTATACATACATATATAGTTAATGAGATCAATTAATAAACATATGTTTATTATTTCTCAAATTCTTTTTGTATATATTGATTAATAAATCAGGTAAAAATATTTTGCAAAATATTTGAAAAATAGTTTTAAAATATTTTTGAAAAATCTTCTGCAAACTATTTGAAAAATATTTTGTAAAATATTTTCAACCTTTGTAAAAATATTTTATTTGTAAAATTTCTTTTCTTTGTGTGAAATAAAATAGTTTTGAAAAACTATTTGCAAATGGTTTGGAAAATGGGTGCAAAAATATTTTAAAAAAATCTATATATACTGTTTGAAAAACCTTTATAAAATGATTTTGAAATATTTGTAAATGTTTGTAAAAATTATTTGCAAAATTATTTTGGACTATACTTTGTAAAGTTAATTGAAAAATTCTTTTCAAATAAGTTTGAGGAATAATCACACAAAAATTCTTTACTAACTGCGTGTTCATATATATATATATATATATATATATATATATATATATATATCTATAAAAGATGATTAACATACCTAGTGTAAATTGTTAAAAGCCAACTCTTATAAATATGGATGCTTCCCCGTGTAAATATTTGCACCTATCTTTTCTTCCAAAAATATTTTGATTTGAAAAATCCCAAAAACATTTGCAAAATCGTTTTGAAAATTGCATAAAATTTTGTAAAACTTTTTCAAGAATCCATCAAAAGTTCAAGGTTTGAAAACTGCATCACAAAAATATTTTATGCATTGTGCATATCATTTGTATTTTTGGATTGAGTTTAATGATTGAACAAGTCTAAATTAAATCCGAAGATGAAAGGTTGGTTTGACCTTAAAAATACATAATCACAGGAACCTTATAGGTCCAGGAGTTAAGGTACTTCAGGTCTACTTGACTTAATTCTTTGAGATCACGAGGCTTGGTTCAACGTGGTATGTAGTGCCTAAGTAGAGTATTTCGGAGTGCACGCACAACTCTTGTTGATAATGACCTAGCTTGTACACATGCACTTTTCACTTTGCTCACCTCAATTGAAGTGGTAGAGGGCTAGATTTTCCAGCATGATACACAAGACAATAGAAACGTCGGAAGTCACAATTTAATGGTCAGTGTACCCTAACATGATCCAATGGAGATGCGGTCTAAAGACAGAAGTTGTGGGGTTGCAATAATGCTTCAAAAGATGGACAATCTACTGGATCAAGAAGAAAAAGTCCTTATGTAAATGTTGTTGTATATAGTATTCAAAAAAATTGGAAAAAAACTCCAAAAAAGTGGATAGGCCTGATTGAAAATAAAATGCTTGCCAGAGTGCACATATTTGAATAGTTAATAAGCAAGCTTGAACTTCAAGTCATATTTTTGTGAGAGTGCAGCTGGATGACTTGGCTACACCGGTCAAGCATCCTAGGAGAGGTAGCTACACAGGCTACCGTCCATTCTTGTCTCCACCTCATGTTCTGAAGTTGGTTGTCACTTGAACTTAGAAGGGAATACCCCGCTTCTCGAGGATAGAGTTGTTGGATGAGGGAATTAGGGTCATCATGTTGGAGAAGACTGACTTTTACCGCTTCAACTGAGGAGAGCTATATATCTCACACACTGTCCAAGATATATTTTTCGTCATAAGGGTTTGCGTATGAGTTGAAGTATTCTGACCTGGCTATTGAGAGACTTGAGCAGGGTTTTGGGATTCTAGAAGAGTATTGTGTTTCAGATCCATTTCTCAATATGGTTCCGAGCGGACTAAAAATCCAAAGGTCCGACTTAAGCTCCAAACTCGATTTTATGAAGACAAGTTTGAAAATTAAAATCAATCCACTTTCTTTCTTTTTAATTAAAATCAATCCACTTTCTTTCTTTTTCTTTTCTTTGTTTTTCATTTTCTAAACTTATTGCATAAGTGTTTGCTAGGGAATAGCAAAGGCATGCATTGGGGGTAATGTATCTCTAATTCATCAACATTATTCTATTATTTTGGCCTTAAAAACCCTAGCTAATGCATTTATACAACATTATTTTGTTCAAATAAACATTCATTATTTATTCCATTTATTGTGCATAAAATACAATTTTTAATATGAAAATTATAGAATAAAGAAAAGAAAATTAAAATAAAGGCATTTTATGAACCTAAACCCCAAGACCTAGGCATCTTGACGATTGGGTCGATAAGGAATAAAGTAGGGGGAGATAAGGACCAAAAGTCAATAAAATTCCATTCTTTAAATCATCAATAAGTCCCTTTTGGAATCAATTTTATTTTCTATTTTTTATACCTCAAATAAAGAACCTTTATAGATGAAAGTTGTAGATAATAATATATAGAAAATTACATAATTGATTTCATAGAAAAAATATACAGTGTACAAGTTATACTCTAAATAAAAAGCCTAAACCCAAACTTCCCAGACCCGTATCTCCTCAATAAAAACTAAAATGCATCAAAATCACCTTTAATTATATATAACGTTTAATAAGCTATTAAATGAGGTAGGTTCATACTTTTTGGAGTTAAGGTGTGAAAGTTAGGTTTTGGACCCCTATTGTATAATATACCAGAATAAAATATTTATTTCATTTATACTTTATTATTTTTATAATGTTATATTTATATAATTTTGAAAATATTTTTTATAGCATATGTACATATTTAGAATAGAAGGAAACCGTAAATAAAACAAAATAATAAAATAAACATACATAAATACATAGATGGAATACCTTTATTTATACCTATATAAAATATACCCATATTTATTTAAGTGAACATATTAAATCAAAAAATAAAACAAAAAGATAATTATGTATATAAAAATAAGTTATAAATATATAAATTAAGAAAATAAATTAATAAAATCAAACATACAAAATAAAATAAAATACCAAAAACATAGATGAATATACCAATAAATTTACACTTAAAAATTAACTTGTAATAAATAAACTTATAAAATTAATAAAAATTATATTAAAATGCTATAAAAATAACAAACAATTTTAATTTTATAACTTTGATTAAGAAATCATTTATTATTTATTATAGATTTTATAATAATTTTTGAGAAAGGTTTTCTTGATTGGTCTACGTAGACCAACCATATTGATTCTACAGTTGACCACGATCAACTTTCGTTTCCTAGGGCTAGGTCTGTTAGAACTAGCTTTGACCCCATCTTTGTCCTTTTTCTCCCATCGATGTAAATATCGATTAGGAATGCTTTATTCTGCATTTTCCACCTCGTACATCGATCTATCATGCGTGTGTGATTTCTTGGACAAAGGAGCTCTGAATTAAGCCAGTCGCCACGTTCTTTCACCCTATCTAGTCGCCTCTACATAAGCTCCCCTTCTTCTTCCTTCGAATTTTTAATCCTCTTAGCTCCCTTTTATCCCATCCTTTTGCGCTCCCAGGATCGAGCTCCGTGATAGGGAGCTCACCTAGCTCTTGGTTGGATCAAGGAAGCGGTGCGAGGCTAGTTCCACCATCTCCGGCTACTATGGCTATGAGCTTCTCCATCTCACAGCTTCCGTTGCTCGAAGTATGTTTTCTATTATTTATAGGTAGATTTTAGGTTCTATTTTCATTTCTTACATTTAGTTTTGTCTCTAATCCTTTACCTTAGCGTGAAATACCATATTTGTAGTTAGTCGGAGGCTAGCTCTGACGAACTCGCCACCATGCAACACCCGTGCTCCGACCCGCCAAATGCCACCACTTCATTTCCTATCGCTTCCCTTATGCCCCTCTGCACTCCACTTAACTTGCCTCCTCCTAGACCAATAACCAGTGCTCCACCTCCATCACCTTGCCCGAGTACCTCCACCACGACTGCCCTAGCGTCCATTTCAATCTCTAACGGGTCGAGGCACTTTGCCCTCGACCTAGCTTGCTTCATGTGCAGGTCCATTGAGCCCAATGCCCAAATGGGGTTATTTTGTAGTTCATTGGAGGTACATAGAGCTCTCCATCTCCTCCAACCTCTTGGGAGCACTACGGTAATCCCCAGAGCTTTTTGAAGTCGCCCACAGTTAAAGGGACCCCTAGTTCCATTATGCAACCCTTGGAGCAGCTTCAGATGGTCAAAGTTGCACCAGATCATGAACGAAGATCGCCACCAATTGTGTGCATCCCTGTTCTTACTGGGAGGTCCAGAGCTATCAGATCGAGCCTCGTCTCCAGAAGATTCAACAACCATCCGATCTCCGCCCGCCACGTACATTTGATCGAGTGTCAGATATGATATCCACCATAGATCGGCGAAGCAACATCGCGGATCCTCAACATGCCACATGGATTAGTGAGCGGATCTCGCCCGTTGGATCGCGCCTCTTGGGGGGTATTTTGCACTTTGCCCCTTATGTTTGTACTTTATTATTTAGTATATAAACTTTCCTCCATCGTTATTATATTTTTGTAATATTTTCTTGAATCCCCATGCCTTTGTCTTATTTGCAAATAGGTTCAGTCCACGTGTCGACCCACGTGAGGTGGCGAGTTTGCATAGAGGCCCTCGAGCCTTTTCTAATTTCTTTTTAGTACTTTAAATTTAAACTGTAGTTTAAAAACTTTAGGATATTTCTAACTGTGCCCATGACTTAAATTTTGTTTACATTTATGCCTCTACCAATTCATTAATTTTTGTGTTATTTATATTAATTAAATTATCACCCTTGCTCCAAAATTTTTCAAAAAATATGGTTAAGTGTGTGCTTGCTCAAAGAATCATGCCATTATTTTGGATTTTAATTTCATGCATTTTTATTATTTATTAAAAATAAAAAGAGCATATTTTTGTCCATGTTTGATTTATAATAAAAAATATAAAAACATTTTTGGAAAATTCAAAAAAATATTTTTTTTATATTAGTATTTTTAGCCTTCAGACCAAAAACCACTAAAAATAGAAAATAGACCTTTTAAAAAATAAAAGCTCCAAAATCTTTTATAAAAATATAATAAATTCTTTAAAACTCCAAAAATATTCATTTTTTATTTTATAAATTTCTTTATATTATTATTTCTCTATTAAAATTACTTTGAGGAATTTTGGACATTATTTTTATTTTTCACATTGAAATCAATTCAACCTGTTTATTAAATCCCTGATTTAGGATATTTTTAACTTTAAAAATCCATAATATTAGAAAAACTACTTGAAAAAAGCGAAAATCAGTAAAAAAATATTTAGAACCCAAAAATCTTTAACTGTGCATTTTTTAGTTATTTTTAGTTACTTTTATAAATATATTACTCTATATTAAATATATAGCCTTATATATTCTTATGTTATATTAAAAAAAATAAAATCGGAAAATAAAAAAGAAAATAAAAATTATAAAATTAGAATATATATAATTAAAACTCCATAAAAAATATAAAATAAAAAAAACCCACACCAAAACAAATGGACAAGAGGAACACATAAATTTTTACGCATTAATTTGACCGATCTATCTAGCTTGTTCCTTATGTTCGAGACTCTACATACTTACACCTATATGCATCCATTATAGAGTTATAATAAATTTAAACTCCACATATTTTTCTTTTCATTGCTTTATACATATTGTGGATTAATTGTTGTTGAAATAGGGTTTTATGAGCGGTCATTACATCAACTACAGTTTAAACTTATGAGACCGTACGACCCTCGCAAGATCCTTTTCATCAACGGGTTAGTTGTGCTTCATTGATTCAGACATCATTTATCGCTTGTATGAGTGGAGGAGGTGGACAATACTGCTCGGGATTAGTAGAATGGGACTCTGGTTGGTAAACAATCATCTATGTTTGAGACTACAGGGCTACTCCAGGGTCTGCCGTAACACACATGCTGCACGGGTTGGGGTGGGAGGAGACTCGACTGAGGGGGTTGTGTCGGTGGTATATCCTTCTGCACAGCTGGAGTTTCGGTAGTGGCGGATACAGATATGCAAGCATTGGCATTCTATACCCGAACGAGATGTTCCAGTTGTTGGGAAATGATATCATGCTTTTCCAAGCCCTGGGTCCTCTTCTCAATTACTGAAATCTTTTCAAGGTCCTGCGACCTCTTATCAATGATATCAACTTTGGAAAGGAGTCTCCCTATAATTCTCGGGTTGGAGATCACGTTCATAACCTCTGCATGAGCAGCCATATTAACTGGCTTATGGTTGGCTGGGGGCATCTTCATGTATGCTCGGGATGAGGATTGAGCAACTTTTCCTTCGACAATCTCCTACAAAATGTCCCAGACGACATCCTCATCCTTATTAAAATGCGAACCGCCGCAAGTTGCATCTACTAACTTTTTGTCTCTCTAGAGTCAACCCATCGAAGAAGTGCTGAACTAGACTAGTCTTCGGAATATTGTGGCGGGGGACACTTTTCTTGCGGATCTCTTAATCTCTCTCATGCTTCATGGATCGTCTCGCGAGGATGCTGAATAAAACTGGAAATGCGGGTGCACATTTGGTTCAAGCGACTGAGAGAATAGAACTTGTGAAGAAATGCAGACTTTAACTCTTCTGAGGCCGTGACTACTTTCCCTAAATAGTTTACCAAATAAAGGGCCTTGTCGTGGAGACTGAATGGGAAGACAATCATCTTGATCACCCCCAGAGGAATATTCGGGTAGTGGGTTGTTGCGCAAATGCGACTAAATTGTTGCAGGTGGATGTATGGCTCATCTATTGTGTTCCCATGGAATGCCGAGAGTAGAGACAAGAACTATGACTTTAGATAAAAGTGGGCATGGATGAGTGGAATCTTAATGCACTCGGTGACATGGCCAACCTTGGGTTTGTAAGTCGGCTTTAATGTGGGCTTTGGCTGTTATGGCCTTGCCTCTCTTCCCTCGTCATAGGGTCCACCTACTGAGATGTAATCTTCTATATCATCTCTATTTGGGTCCTCATTTTCTCTGTGAAAACCTCCGTCTCTCTTGGCTTCCCTCACTCTCTCGTTAGCCCTCATCCTCAAATCATTTAGCATGTCTTGGAAAGAAGTACGAGCTAATCCTTGGCTAGTCAATTGCTATTATATTGCTTGGATAGATGTGAGGAGTTGGTTGTTGACTTCATTCTGTATGGTGTATTACCCTTCCCCCGAATCTACTGGCTCAGTTGGCTGGGGCTGCGGTCTTTTTCCTCTTCCATTGAGAGCCATTTGAAGTTCTAGCTCTTGATCGGGCTAATGATACGCATGATGGAACAAAACCTGATCAGTCACGGTCTAAGCATCAAATGATGATATAAGTTTGGGATTAAAATCTATCCTAGATAGTTGTGAATGGAGCATAGGTTGCTGACTGAAATCAATATCCATCCACAAGGGGTTGGTTCGGGGACAAGAGTAATCTTGGTTTTTTTCAGTTCATCTAGAAAAACGGATTTATTGGAGAAAGTCAAATATTTAAAGAAGAAAGGATTGGGGAGTCCAAGGAGATGTTCGTATGGTCCGAACCAATTTCTTGGAGATCACCCTCCATTATTGGAGAAGTCGGCAACACAAAATCGATGCAGATGTCGGTAGAGTCCCGACTAATCCATGCATGGGAAAACATCTTGAGAGGGTCAAAAGGAGATAGATGATGGATGAAGAGCACGGAGATGAACAAGAAATAAAAGGAATGTAAAACAGTCGAAGGCACACAATGAGCAATGGTTATAGAGGAAATATGCAAAATGTGACGAAATGGTGCAAAGGCGCGATGTTTTTTATCTTGACATTAAAAAAACTAATCAATCAAACCTCAATACAAGGATTCACCAACTCGACCGGTGAATCCATGAAGGTTTGGTAATTATCTTTGTAGATTTTAAATTATTTATTTGGCAATTATCTTTTAACAAGTCCTTAAAGCGTTTATACTATAGGAGAGAAAGTATTACCAGAAAAGTATCCCATACTTGTCCTCCTCCTTTGTAACATGTAGTCTGCACTTTTTAAGGCCCTTGTAACCCTTCCTGGATCCCTACTCAACCAAATAAATAGATGGAGGAATCCAATAGGCGAAACCACTACTTCGGAACTCACTTGCAACAGAATCACCCGTGAGCATGCAAGGACCTACTCGTACGCAAGATGATGAGACATACACCCCTGTGAAGGCATGGCCTAGAATAAGTACTTCATACAAGTTAGACATTCTACACAAGATGAGAACATCATCATTGACCAGGCTCTACTCGTCCAGATACGATAGAAGTGCCAATACTTCGTAAATCCATGCGATACACAAGGTAGTTACAGACTGGGTTTTTGGCACTAATCCTTACGATAATTCTCACTCTCTCAAGAAGGAGGCCTTCAACAAAAATAAATTAAAACAAATGAGGGCTTTGCTCATTCAATGCAATGAGTCAAATTAATCAATTTTATTGAGGTCAAGTATTTTGAGTAGTCCCTTTTTTACTTTTTTTGTGTTATCACTTGCTTTGAGTCGATTTAATTCAAGCGCCTAATGTTTTTGTAGATTTTCTTTTTGACTAGGTTGTCAAAATCAGAGGGAGAAGGAAGAAATGCAATGAAAGTCGTAAAAATAATGATGAATGCTCAAATAGAAGACTCACAGTGATTCACAGCTCTCTCTATATGGGATGCAAGGCTGAAATTTTTAAACCTAGTCTATATACAAATGCAACGATGAAATCGCCCTAGATCAAAATATGTTGTTAGCGTGAAGAACCAGATGTTAATTACTCGGAAATGAGATCAAAAGTTTGGTCTTCGATGCCACTCGGTTCCCACCACAATGGGTCATACAAGTGTTGTATGTAACCTCTCTCAGCATGCGGTCTCAAGTCCAAGTAATTACCAATTGAATTGGACTAAATCTAAGCACAAATCTATAGGTACATGCACTGCAGTTAGGGCTTTGGACCTTAATCTATCGAGCAAGAAAATCCTAGAACTAGGAGCTCATTCACAAAAAAATAAAGAAAATGAAGGCAGAAAACTAAAAACACGAGAAACAAAGAAGATAAGGTAATAGAAATCATGGAAAACATTGTGAGCTCCCAAGTGAATAGACACTTGGAAATTTGGCCCGAGTGTCCAAAGTCCAAAATACATGTATTATTGCGTTTTAATTAAGCATAAATCTCTCTCTCGCATAATAAATAAAAATCCTATGCAATGTATCACTCTCTCTCTCCTCTTGGTCCACAAGTAGAAGGACCAAGTCTCCTCAACTTGGGTGCTCCAACCACCTCGACAGTCGTTGTCATCTCGAAGTCCCTTGCAAGAAAAATCAAAGAGAATATATTAGCACAAGTAAACAAGTATAACAAATAAGAGAGAAAATAAATGATGAAAATAATGAAATAAAATGACCCAAAATTATATCTTATGCGTTGCTCCCCGGCAAAGGCGTCATTTGATGACTTGTGTTTTGTAAAGTCTAAAATAATATCCTCATAGAAGCGAAGATATATTATCGCTGAGGCGAACACTAACAAAGCCTGATGTTAATCAACAACCAACCCACACAATGAATAAACAAGCGTGAATCCAAATTTATTTTACCCTACAATAAGATGTATAGTGGTCAAGTGATGTAGGGGTTGAACACAGGAAATAACTAAGGATAAATAATCAAAAATTGGCCAAAAAGACAATAAGTGATTTTGGGTATTTTTTGGATTTTTAGATTTTTGTGGGTTTTTTCTTTTTTATTTTTTATGAATTTTATTTTTATATTATTTTTCAAATTATTATTAATTTTATAATTTCTATATTCTGATTTGTAATTTCCTTTTCTTTTAATAAAAAATATATATAATATATATAAGTAATATATATACAATATATGTTGATATAATTATAAATATAATTAAAAGTAATCACAATGTAAGAAATAAAGTGTTTTTGTATTTTTTATATTTTTATATTATTTTTGTGATTTTTCAGATAATTATGTTTATTTTTATATATTTTTAAGTAAAAAATATCCCAAAACAAGGATTAAATAAATAGGCAGAATTGTCTTGTAAAGTAAAAATTGAAAATAAAGTCAAAATTTTACAAAACTATTTTTAACTAATAATAAATAATATAAATGAAATTACCTAACAGTAAAGTGTATTTTTGATATTTTTGGGAATTATTTATATTTTTATAAAGGATTTTGGAGCTTTTTAATTTTTAGTCTTTTTCTATTTTAGGGATTTTTGGTCTATAGTCTCAAAATACTAAAATAAACAAATTAAATTTCTATGGAAATTTTGCAAATGTTTTTATATTTTATTGACATTTTATATTTCAAATAGGACCAAAATGTGTTATTTTTTATTTTTAGAAAATAGGAAAAGGTCCATAAATGCTATTCTAAAAATAAGGCATGAAACTAAAATTTTAGCAGGAACTTAATCCTATTGTTTAGATTTTTTGGAGCATAGATGATAATTTTATTAAATAGAGAACATGCGCAACCTTTAATGAATGATCAATAGTATTTATGTAATAAAAAATAAAGTCAGGGAGGTTTCTGCAAAAAACCCAAAATATAGAATTAAGTTATTTAAAGTTCTTGGACTAAAACTAAATACAAATACCCATGAGGGTATCTCTGTAAAATCATCACCTTACATGGGACCACACGTGAGGTGACGTGGACTGGACCCAGTTGCAATATGTGTAAAATATAGGTGTTCCAATGTAAACTTTTTTACAAAAAAATAAAGCATTTAAAATATCTAACAAGGAAAAATACAAAAGGCAAAAATATAATGGATATATTATGCAAATTATCTCCTAATAGGCACAGGTGGAAGGTTCAGATGCTTCACTTGCCACGTGTCTATAATCAAAAGATCGATACTGCTTCAACCTTTGACGGTTGAGATTAGATCCAAGGAGCGGATCGTATGATGCTGGTGGCTTCGAATCGGACGGTGACTGTGACGCTTAGGACACCTGATCTGATCCAACGACATAGAGATCACCTAGAAAAACTCACAAGAGCTGCTAGTCTTCCAAGCCTTGGATTGATGCAGCAAGTGTTGAGGACCTCTTCTTTTCTAGCTGAGTAGTCCGGGTTCCTGGGGTGGTTCCCTAGCTGGAGAGCTCCTCAAAATGCTAGGAGACCCCGAGCGGAGCTCAAACAAGGCGGGGACCTAGATGTGACTTTCGAACCTCGAAGAGCCATGCAAACATGTATCATCTTGTCATATTCCATAGGGAACTTGTCAAAGACAAAAAATAGAGCTCTGGAGAGCTTCTCGGAGCGAACTGAAGAGGAAAAGGGTCGATATCGAAGTCTACGGTGACACAGCGGAGAAGGAGATCGGATTGCTCGATCTGTGCTGGATCGAGATGAGTGGAGGTGTGGGGAAATTTTAGAAGCGTAAGGAGAAGAAGGTGATGGCAAAAGGTGAGGTGGAGCAAGTATGGAATAGTCGGAACTAGGTGGTGGAGATGGTGTTCCATTGATTGAAAATGTTGGTAATCATGTGAGAACAATGAAAATAACATGAAATAGAATACAGGATAGATATAATGCTATCCTAAGGAATCAAAAAATCAAAATAAACAGAAGCTTATCGATGAAGAACCACCTGAAGCTGAACCTTTGGTGGAAATGACGGTGAAGCCTAGACCTCCTCGATTCTATGCACAAACATACTGCAGAGGCTGAGCATGCTCCTGTTGTCTTCAGAAAGGTGGCTTGAAGCTTAGAACCAAGGTGTAATGGCGAAACATGGATTGATTTTCAAAATAGGGTGGAATGCGATGTTATAAAGGAGTGGACTTCGATTCCAAATAACTCTCGTCTCAATGCATTTCAACACAAGCTATCAAGCCTGAGTGAAAGAGAATCCATCAAGGCATAAATGATGTGAAGGAATCGAGCCCTGAATGTGCAAGATTTGGATTCAAATCGAGGCCAAGGATGAGATTCTTGATGGTCTCACACAACCTAAAGCCGAGGTCAGACAGTTGACCTTAGGTCAACCAGCGACCTTGCTTGATTAGGCCATGTCAGCGTGGATAGCTAGAAAATAGCACAAAAATGAGAATAATTAAAAATTAATTAATTAATTAATTAATTAAATTTACATTATAAAATTAAAAAATGTTTAGTATTTTATGTACTATTTTAATATGATTTGTATTTAATTTTATGGTCTTATTTATTATAATTTAGTTTTTAGGGTTTATTTATAGGTATAATAACCTATGTGTTGTATATTTATTTATTGTATATTTTTATTCTATTATTTTGTTTTATTAATTTATATATTTATAACTTATTTTTACATACATAAATATATTTTTTTATAATTTATTATGTATTGTGTACACTTAAATAAATATGGGTATACATCATATAGGTAAAAGTATATGTATTCATCTATGTATTTTTGTATATTATTTTATTTTAATGTTTTATTTATGGTGTTATTATATTATAAATATGTACATATACTATAAATAATGTTTACAAGATTATAATAAATATAAAATTATGAAAATGATAAAGACTTAATAAAATGAATATTTTATTCAGGTATACTACAAAAAATACATTGAATATTATATTTTTATGAAATCAATTTTGTATTTTTATTTGTATTTTTATCTACAACTTTCATGTAAAAAGTTTCTTTATTTAATGAATAAATAATAAGAATAAAATAATTCCCAAATAGGACTTATTGAAGAATAAATGAAAGGGGATTTCATTAGGTTTTTGGCCATTATCTCCCCCACTTTATTCCTTGTCGACCCAGTCATCGAGATGCCCAGGTCTCAGGGTTCAAGGTCATAAAATATCTTTGGCAATTTATTTTTTTTTCTTTTTTTCTTTATTCTATAATTCTGGCATTAAAAATCATATTTTATATATAATAAATGGAATAAATAATGAATGTCTATTTGTATAAAATAATGTTATTTACATGCATTAGCTGGGGTTATTAAGGCCAAACTCATAGAATAAAGGTGATGAAATGGAGATTTGCCACCTAGAAACGCAAAAGAGGAGCTCGACCTACCTAGAGGCGAGGGAGCTTTGGAACCTTACGATGGAGCTCGGCCACGGAGGTGGATCAACTCAAATCTGGCCTAGAAGAGCTTGTCGAACCCTTGGCTTGATTCATGTTGTCACCAGGGACCTGGAGAGGCGTTAGGATTAGGGTTTTGTTGGGTGGAAGAGGACCAAAAATCAAATTGAAGATAGTAGTGGGCATTTATCCAAGTACGACTTTGACTTTGAACCCCAGCCACAACAGTGATCCGCTGATCAAAAATTTGAAGGCGCAAAAGTGTGTCGATCAAGGAGGAAAATTCAAGAAGGAATCTGTCTAAAAGGATGATTGTGTTAGGCGTATAAAATCGAGGAAGTCGAGGGTTAAGGCTTGTGACACCTACAAGAAGAGGGTGGGCAGAGAGTTGACCAGAGTCAATAAGGACTCGGCCCTGACTGGGCCACGTCAACCAAAAAATGACAAAACCTCATATAAATATAAAAATAATTCAAAATGAAATATTAAATAATTTTATTATTCTTCTTAAAATACGAAAAGTTTTTATTATTTTATGGATTATTTTAATCTGATTTTTAATTATTTTTCTTAATTATGTACATATACTATAATTAATATTTACAGAATTTTAAAATAAGAAATATTAAAGAATGTAAAGAATAAATAAAAAGAATATTTTATTCAAATATAGTCTACAAGAGGGGTCTAAAACTCAACTATTGTATTTTACTCCAAATTAAGTGAAACCACCTTAATTCAATATCTAATAAAAAGTTATATATAATTAAAGGTGATTTTGATGAATTTTGAGCTCATATGGGGAAGATATGGGTATTTGATGTTTGGATTTTTATTCTAAGTGTAGAAAGCACAATATGCATTATTATATGTGAAATAAATTTTGAATTTTTCTATATATTTTTATCTACAACTTTCATGTAAAAATTTTATTGATTTGAGGTATAAATCATAAAGAAAAAATAGGTCCAAAAAAAGACTTATTGGGGATTAACAAATTAGGGTTTTTGGGTATTTTTGGCCCTATCTCCCATTACTTTATTCCTTGTTACCCAATCATCGTGATGCCTAGGTCTCAGAGTTTAGGGTTATTCAATACATATAGTATTTCATTTCTTTTTCATTTCTTTATTCTTTTATTTTTTTATTTAAATATAGTATTTTATACAATATTTACACAATAAAGAATATATGTTATTTTATGCAAAATGATGTTATTTACATGCATTTAGCTAGGGTTTAAAGGCCAAAATGAGAGTTTAAAGGTGATGAAATGGATATTAATCAGGGTTATCAACGCAATTCTTCTTGCACGTGCACTTGTCTTGCATGTAGCTCTAGAACAAGGAGTTGGCTCTCATTCTACGGAATGTGTGGGCCTCCATGAAGTTTTCCCCTATCCCATGTGTTGCTCAGGTGAGGGCGGTTGGAGGTGAGGGCTGAAGGACCCAAGGCAACAGTAGTGGTGCTAGGCTATTGCGGTCATTAGTGTGAGGTGGAGCGGAGCTAGGAGTGGGAGTCGAGGCAGCTTGATGCTCTAGGAGAGGTGGAGAGCAGTGCACGTGCCGAGACAATGAGGTGCGAGGGTCGTGGGAAGTCGATGACATGCTCAACAAGCCTGTGATCAGCAGGCTTTGCATGAAGATGATGGTGATTGGAGAAGGTCGAGCAGAGCGACATCGAACGGGTGAGGAATGAACTGCAATCAAGGCAATGGTAGTGTTGCAACTAGAGGAGAGCGGGGTACCAAATGGAACAGGTTTTGGCGAAGACGTGCTCTAATGCGGTGGAGCAATGGACCAACAAGGGGCCACGGTGGGTGAAAGGTAATTTTGCCCCTGTCGAGGGTGGTCAGCAATTAAGTCTTAAGAGGTCGAGTTGGTTTGGCAGAGGTCGAGCGGCAGAAAAACAAAAGGAGAAGGTAGAGAAGAGGAGAAAGGAGGGGACACCGGCTTAGGGAAGATGTTATGTGGAGGATGTTTTGAGGTCGGTTCGCCTGGAGGTCGAGCTCCTCAACAAAGGGCTCTTATTGTTGCCTCGATTCGAGCTAGCGATGGGCTCGAAGAAGCTCTGCACCTGATTAATCTACATTTCATCACCTTTATTCTTTCATTTTGGCCTTAAATCCCTAGCCAAATGCATGTATATACAATTAATTTATACAAAATAACAGTCAATTATAGATCTGTAACTACTATATAAATCATTGTGTTTAATTTCAAAAAAAAGAATAAAGGAAAGAAAAGAAAATGAATGAAGTGTCAAAGATACTTAGTGACCCCTAGACCCCGAGACCCAGTCATCATGATGATTTGGTCGACAAGGAATAAAATAGGTATAGATAGGACAAACCAAATGTACCAAAAACACTACAAAACTCCAATTATTTATTCATCAATAATTGTATTTTAGGAGTTAATTCATTTGCTTACTTTTATACCTCGAATAATAAACCCTTTATATGAATGTTGTACATAAAAATATAAAGAAAAATAAAAAATTGATTTAATTCAAAAATAACGCATAGTGTACCTAGGATATAATGAATAAAAATCCACATAGAAAAGTTTACAGACATGTATCTTCTCTATACAGACTCAAAATTTACCAAACTCACCTATATTGTTCATAAAATTAAATTATCTATTTAATGAATTTAGTCTCACTTAATTTAGAGTTAAGATGCAAAAGTTAAGGCACTTATTATGCAATATACATGTATATAATATTCAATATATTTATTCTTTATATGTTTAGCTTCTTTTTATTTTTAATTACTATACAAAAAATATTTCAATAAAAAATATAGAACAAAACCATCAAAAATTCATTAAAATAAATAGTGTGTCAAAATATATAAGTAAAGTAAATATATATTATATGTACCGCAATATTTATGTAAACAAATAAACTCAGAAAATTAAAACTAAAATATGTAAATACATATTTAAATATATTATAAATACATGAATTATGTATATTAAAATATATAAAATACAAAGTAAAAAACAAATACATCTTATATTGGTAATTATACCTATATTTATACTTGTAAAAAGTAACATATAATAAATAGATTGATAAAAATAAATAAAAATCACTTAAAAATACTACATAAAATAAGAAACAACTTTCATGTTTTGATAAGAAATTATTAAAATAATTTGCTATTTTTTCATTCTATTTCTATTTTTATATTTATTTTGTCTTATAACGCATGACGTGGACCAATCATGTGCGGGTCTTGGTTGACCCTCCAGTCAACTGTACCCATGCCTAGGCCTAGGCATGTCATAGTGTTGTCCCCTCTTCTTCTCGAATTGATTCCCTCGATACTACATTTTTTGAGATTGGATCCTTCTTGAGATCTGATCCTCGATCCAAGCTCTTTCACACCCTTATGATTTCTCGATCGAGGGAACAACGAATCGAGCATAATCCCTAGTCAAAGTCGCACTTTTATTTAAGGTCCTCCTCCGCCATTTTTGAACTTTGATCTGTTTTTACCCATCTCCATCCCATATTCTTCACATCTGGAGCATCCCTAGTGACAGTGGGAGCATCTCCTGGACGTTAGGTGCGGAGGAGAAGGAGGAGGAATGAGATCCTGGGTTCATAGGAGTTGCTCCGTCGCGATGCCTTCATCTCCCTGTTCCTCATGTCCGTGCTGCTCTTTTCTTGTTATTTTCAATTCCTAGTAGTAACAATGGTGTATGCCTGCATTTTATTCCCTTTAATTTCGTCAGTTATTTCATAAAATTTAAAAATCGAAGTTCATCATAGATCTGAGTCTGACCTCTGTTTACTGTGATTTACCATGCTCCGCCTCTCCTGACCACCTCCACATCTTTTCTTCACCATCGTTTGTCGCCTTGACTCATCTCCACCTAGATCATGCACAGATCTGAGAGATCCGTACTCCTCCACCATGTTCATCAGAGCGGCTCCGCCACATGTCATTTCACCTAGATTTTTACCAAAGAAGCCACCGGACCCTGTGTTTTTCTTGCGCGAAGCTTACCCTACAGGTATAGAGGCTTAAAGGCCCATTGTGGGTCGGATTTTGTCCAGAAAAGGCTCTCTAGGCGCTCGTTCTTCCTCAAGCTTCTAGGACCCCATCGATGGGTCCTGGACCATTTTGAAGGTGTCAACAGGAGTAGAGCAGCCCCAGCTCCATTTTGAGCCTTCTGTGAGACTCTTAGGTGACTGGAGAAGCAAGATATAGCCGATTGAAGCAGCTAAGTCTTCCAGTTTTTCCCTATTCTTCCATGGGTTCTCCTAGTCGTCTGATCAAGCTCGAGCGTCAGGTAAAGCAGCCTCCGTTGGATCATCCCGAATGTCAACCATCAGATGAAGAGTCAGATGTGATCAGAGCCTTCCATCGTTGAAGGGGTATCCCCATCAGCTAATCGCCACGTGAATAAGTGGCACCCCATCTGTCGTCCATTAGCACGTATTGAGGGGTATATCGCATTATTTCCTCTCTACTTTTTGTAATTTGTTTTCAGTCTGCAGACATTCATTTGTAGTTTAAATATTTTTATAATATTTATAATTTGAACCCCAAGCTTTCCTTTAATTGCAGTTAGGTCCAATCCAAATCACCTCACGTGCCTGTGTGCGTGAGGGGGCTAGATATTTTGCACCTATTTCTTTGCATGTTCGTTTATTTATTTTTTGTACCAAAACTTTGAAGATTAGTGTAAAATTTTCTAGTAAATTTGCATATTAGGTACTCAGGTTCTAGATATTTGCATTTATACCCTTGCTAGTGTGAATAATGTTTTAAATTATCGATAAATTCATGTATGCACCTGGACCTATTTAGTATGTTATTAAATGCTCAGAAACTTCAAGGAAATTGCACTTATGTCCTTGTTTTTGATATTTAATTTTTGAAGTTTATTTTAATTTTTAAAAATAAATTAGTACCGATTGGTCCCAAGCCCGGGTAAATGAGGAGGGTTGCGTTAGGTAGCCAACAACCATCGTAAAACAGTTGGAGACAACTTCCTACATAGTATTTTTTAAAAAATACTATTTATGAAGTTTCCTCATGGTAGTCAGATCCTTTCATCATGCATTTAAGCAAACATTTTGATTTTGTTGGTTAAAGGAATGATTTACAAAGCAGTTGTGAGACCTGCAATGCTCTATGGATCCGAATGTTGGCTTGTGAACCATAGACATGTGTAGAGAATGGCAGTAGCAGAAATGAAATAGCTAAGTTGGATGTGTGGAAACACTTGTAAAGAACGGATTCAGAATTATGCGATCAGGAATAAAGTTGGTGTCGCTCCGATCAAGAGTAAGATGCGAGAAAACTAGTTAAGATGGTTTGGACAATTGCAAAGAAGGTCAGTAGAAGCATTAGTTAAGATGTGCGAGTTTTGGGATGTTGAGCCAGCTAAGAGAGGGCGAGGATGGCTCAAAAATTATTGGGATGAGACTATATGAAGGGATCTTAGTTTTTTGGATATACGCCCGAGATTGATCAAAGATGGATCAGAATGGAGGCATAGATTCCATGTAGCCTACCCCATTTAATTGTGGCAAAAGGCTTTGTTGTTGTATTTTAATTATTAAAAGAAACATTTTTCATCTAAAATTGTAGGAAAATTATCTTAAGTGCTTGGAACCATAATATATCACATATTTTTCTTACAACAATTCATATTTTTTCCTATTTATAAGAATATAAAATATTGTATTTCCCTTATCTAATATTGAAAATCCCATAAAAATTTTAAAAATGTTTTGAAAAATTCTAGAAAAAATTCATGTGTGTTTATTTAAGTACATTTGATTTTATGACCATTATTTCTGCAAAATATAATAAAAAACTCCTAAAAATAAAAAACACAAAAAACTAAAAAAAACTAAAAATGAATAGAAAAATCACAAAAAATGTTTTAAATTTGTGATTTTTCTTTAGGATCTCTAGTATTCAGGAAAATTGAAATTAGGCTTAATCTGTATAGATAGATATTTATTAAGCCCATTTCAAAGTCCATGATTTACTGTTTTGTTTATTTTAAGTATTTCTTTATTTAAAAATACATAAGAATTATCAAAATTTTCCCAAAATTATTAAAATAGAGCAAAATTAGAAAAAACAAAGATATTTTACTTTATAAATTTCTAATATATATAGTTATATTTATAAATATAAAACCCTATATAGACAATTTACACTATATATATAATTATTAGTATTACTATTATTATTTATTAAAAAACCAATAAATATTTAGAAAACCCTCAAAAAAATAAAAAGGATTATTCTTTTTTGTATTTTATATATTATATATTTATTTATATATTCTAGTGTTCTACTTATTACTATTACTATATAGATATATCTATTAATATATTGCTCTTTAAAAGCAAAAGGAAATTAAAAATCTAAAAAATTGTAAAAGAAAATAGAAAATAAAAAATTCAAAACATATATATACATATATATTAACAAAAATCCAAAAAAACTTTCAAGACAAAAAATACACTAAAAAATCCTAAGTTGTCTATGCATTTTGTTGCTCTACCTTGTGCTCCTTTGTGCTTCGACCCATACTGCTTGTACATTATACACATTCTTTGTAGGGTATAATAAATTTTAGCCTATCTACATTTACGGATGAAATACCACAATAATCAGAGGAGTGGTCTTGTGGTCCATACAAGGCATGGCCACAAAGTCGTTGTGATGATAGCTTACCAAGATCAAGTGGTAAATTAAACAATCAACCCACACTGAATAATGAAGTAATGCAAACTATGGTGTGAATAAAAAATTTATTATACTCTACAAAACAAGTCTGTATAGCTGACAAGCAAGTAGGTGTCGAACACTAGAAGCAAGGGACGTAGCATGTATTACTTAAATGAATAAATAATCAAGAGTATACAAGTATGCACAAAATCACTCAATGTATGTGTGGGTTATAATTAATTAAAGTATAATTTTAGTTTTTAATTATATATATTATTATTACTTAATTTTTTGATTTTAACTTTCCTATTAATTTAATAATATAATAATATACATACATGTAACTAAAGGAGTAATGAGGACTATATATATAATATAGATACTATATAGTATAATATATATAATATTATGCAAAACTCAGAAAAATCAAAGAGAACAATCCTTTCTATCTTGTTAAATTTGATATTATAATAAATATTAACAATGTTATTTATATATAATGATATATAGATATATAGGATATATAGAGTGTACTATATATGTAGTCAAAAATATCGAAATAATAGCCTTTTATGATTTTCAAATATTTTTATATTTTTATGGATGTTTAAGGAATTTTTCCAATTTATTTATTTTTAAAAACTAAAATAAGGTAAAATAGGGATTGTTTAATAGGGTCGAAATGATTTGAGGATTAAAAATAGGAAATGGTCTCAAAATCTCTCAAAATCAAATTTTAAAGCTAGTTAATAAAATATATAAAAATATATAATATAAAATAATATTTTTGGATTTTTCAGAAATAATTTGTGACTTTTTTAAGGTTTGCAACGGTTTGCTTTTTTTAAAGGTTTTGTTTGAGATTGTTTTGGTGATTTATGGTCTAGAGTTGGAAAATATACTAATAAATAGTAGTTTTTTTTTGAATTTTTAGAAAGGGTTTTCTATTTTTTTATTTTCTAAGTGATACATGGAATAAAATAGCTCCAATTAATTTTTAGTAAATGATAAATGCAATCAAAACGACAAAAAATGCAAGCCTGAATAAGCAGGTAATCATGCACATACACCTATTTTTTTTCGGAATTTTTAGAGCACAAGAGTTATTTTAAATAAAAGTAAACACATAAATGAAATTAAATCAAGATGATAGGGATGTTTTTGCCAATAAAACAAACCTCAGGGTCTCACATGCAATATACCTAGAAACTTAAGACTATAAAGTGATTTTTATAAAGTAAAAAACAAATACAAAAGCTGGGGGTTCCTCCTTGCAAAATGTCTCCACTAGTGACCTGGCCCTAGACTAAAGTGCAACGATATAATGGTTCAGAGGGGTACATGCAAATCGTCCACAAAGTTTTGAACGTACTAAATAATTTATAAGACTAATTATAAATTACAAAAGGTAGAGGGAGGTCTTCGCAAATGTACCACTTAAAATGTGTTGGATCCGGCCATTGTGCGAATGCCACGTGGATGATCGCATGGTCCTGGATGAGTACCCCTTCGAAATGAATGCACAACACAGATTACATCTGAGTCGTGTTCTTGATCTAACGCCCAAGAGTGGGTCTGGAAGAACTCCAATGAATTGAGCTCTAACATGATTCGATCGATTATTCCTTAGTGCTTCGGCAACGAATCTCTCCTTCGATGGGCCCAACAGCTTGATGGGCGTCCTTCTTGCGGAGTGGTTGGATCTAAGGACGATGAGGGGGCTCAGGGTGTTCAGATGAGATCCAAGCACCTGGAGCTGCTTCAGGTGATTGAGGCTGCTCTAGACGGGTCCTAGGAGTCGCAAACCTGCACCAAAAGACTCCTTAAACCGAGGGCTACTTTCTCAGCCAAGGAGTTAAGCAAAAACGGGAGTGGAGTGCGATGAAGGTGGAGTGCCGCCGAGATGCAGCATAGGGAGCCTCAAGTCCCAAACCAACGATGGATCGGGGGGAACAGATGGGGCGATTGATGGAGAAGATGAAAGGCGAGATAATGGTGGGATGAGTTGACGAACAGATCATGGTGGATTAGCCTTGGAACTCCAGCTCAAGGAATTTGAGGGTTTTCAACATTATGACTAAATCTGTGATTAGAAGGAAAACTAAAGGCTAGAATCAAAATCTACGCTATAATCTTATCTAAAAAGCAGAAAAAGGGCCTTGACCAGGTCTAGGACAATGGGAAGCAAAACTAGTCGATGGTGCTCCGACGATGGGATTGGATCTCCTCCTCGACCACTCCTTACTACAAATCGACAGCTTCTTCTTGTTGTCGCCAAGGAGAAGCTATTTGTACCAATCTGAGGGTCTAAAGATTGATGAAGAGTGATCACATTTGGAATTGAGCTTGAAGGGATTTATTTATAGGTTGAATAAGTGGGCGATTTGTGAGGCAAATCTCAATCGATTCGAGGGAGTTGAGGCGCTCATGAAGATCTAGCGTGAATGACGGAATATAGGAGTACAAAAGATGTTCAAGGTACGAGGCTATATGATCATTAAATTTCCTATGAAAATCACATAAAGTGGGGGGCTCGAGGTGTCAGACTAATCAGAGGTGGAGGGGGAGTCGACCTGGGGTAAACTCGAGAACAGTTATGGTTGGTTCACGTGGACCAACAAGAAAATTCCCAAAGACAAATACATTGGAAAACCATAAATAAATAGTAAATGAATAATTTAAGTTTTATTAAAACATAAAAAAATTGAAATTTAATGTATAAGTTTATACATATTTTTTTATCTTTTTTGAGGTTTTTTATTACTTAATATTTACAAGTAAAATAAAGGTATAAATGCATGTATTTTGGTATTTTATTTTATGTAATATATATTTTATAATTTTATACATGTACTTTATTTATTTTTGATTTATTTTTATACAAATTTAGATATTTGTTTGCAATTTTATGAATTTATGTACACTTAATCCATTATGTATATATACATTATAAGTATATACAAGTATATTTCATATATATATATATATATTTAAATGACTTATTTATTTTGATGGTTTTAGTTTATTTTAATTATGGATATGTGTTTCAATAATATATACAATTTTACAAAGATAAAAGAATTTGAAAATTATAAAGATAAAACATTTTTAATAAATAATATACCTATATTGCACAATATGGGCCCAAAACCAAACTTTTGCATCTTAACTCCAAATTAAATGAAACCATCTTCATTAAATAGCGTATTAAACATTATATACAATTAAAGGTGATTTTTATGAACTTTAAGTTCTATGGAGAAGATACAGGTCTGTGAAGTTTGGATTTTGTCTTTTTATTTTGGGTATATAAAGCAAAGTATGAATTATTTTTTCGTGAAATCAAATTTGTATTTTTTTGTATTTTTATTTTCAATTTTCATGTATAAAATTTATTGATTTGATTTAGAAATAATAAAGAATAACATAGGTCCTAAAACGTAATTATGAAAGAATAAAAACATGGGTTTTTATGTCTTTTTATGTACAATTTATATGCTCTATCTCCCTCTACTTTGTTCCTTGTCGAGCAAGTCATCATGATTATTGGTTCTTAGGGTTTAAGGTCACTCAAGACATATGATATCTCATTTGTTTTTGTTTTTCTTTTCTTTATTATTTTTTTGGCAAGAAATACATTTACAGTATTTTATGGAATTTACACAGTGTTTATTTTGACAAATTAACGATATATACATGCAATTAGCTAGGGATTTAAGGCCAAAATTAAAGAATAAAAGTGCCGAAATGGAGATTTATGCCCCCATTCTTGCCTTTGCCAGTCCCTAGCAAACACTTATTCCTATTTGTGTAAAAAAGAAAATAAATAAAAGAAAAAGAAATAGCTTGGATTGATATTAACTTTCAAACAGGTCTTCATAAATTCAAAATTTGGAGCTCAGTTGGACCCTTGGAGGTTAGATTTTGTCAGACCTTGTTCGGGAATCGAACTTGAAACATAATATCCTCTAAGAATAACAAAACTCTGTCCAAGACTCCTCAAAAGCCAGGTCAAAACAAATCGACATCATACACAGTCCCTAATGAAAATGATTCTTCCTTGTATAGTGTGTGTGCTATATAGCTCCTCTCGGTTGAAGCAGTAAAAGTCAGTCTTCTCCAACATGGTGACCCTAATTCCCAAATCCAATAACCTTTCCTCTGGAAGCGGGGTATTCCCTTCTAAGTTCAAGTACAACCAACCCAAGTAGAGGAGGTGGAGAGAAAAATGGATGGTAGCTAGTGTAGCCACCTATCTTAAGATGTTTAACCAGTGTAGCTAAGTCATCCGACTGTAGGCTCACATACATATTGACTATGAAGCTCAAACTTGCTTATTGAATACATGCTCCGATAGGAATTGATTTTTCTTTGATCTTTTTCCCATTTATTTTTTGGAGTTCTCGCTTTTGCATTTTTTGTAATATATACAACATCATTTACATAAGGATTGTTTCCTCTTGAGCCTGTAGACTATTCCTATTTTGAAGCATTATTACAAAATACAACCTTCCGTCAATAGACCTCTTCACTACTAGATCAGGTTAGGGCACTGAAAACTGCCCAAGCGACTAGGGTTAAGTAATAAATAAATCAAAGGTAGCAAATCACTTGACATGGCCAATGAGAAAAATAAACCACTCAGAAAAGTCAATCAATAAATGTCAGCAGTTTGCTATTTTGATGTACCTGGTATAGCTATTAGGGTCGAACACAAGGAGCACGAATGAAAAAAACTAATTAGTCAAATTTCAGGAAATAAAATATTTTTTGGTGATTTTTAATTTTTCAAAATTTTACTTTTCAATAAAACAAAAAAGAGCACAAAATATAAAACAACACACACAACGCTCTTTTTGAATTTTTAAAAGGGATAAAAAATACTCAGAAAATTAAATAAAATAATTTTGGGTTTTATGGCTCTCGAGGTGTTTTTGCTAATTTTTCTAGATTTTTTAGATGTTTTTATGATTTTGTAAAAAGCAAATAGTGCTCAAAATACAAAACATTGCACAGCCAGGACCAAATTCCAAATTAAAAATATTTAAATGCCCCAATGTCCTGGATAATAATTTTATGGTAAAGTAGAAATAAAAAGCTACAAACAAAAATTGAAAACACAATTTTTAGGATTTTGTGACTTTGAGGATTTTTATAATTTTTCAACAAAATTAATACTGAAGGTAAAGCACTACAAAAGACAAACACGAGATTTTTTGTGGAATTTGTAACACATTTTTCGTATATTTATAATTTTCCTAACTTAGATAGGACACTTAGGGTTTTTCAATTTTTAAAATATAAAAGACACATAAATCAAGGCACCAAAATTACCAAAAATATTACACGCTAACAGGAGATAGGCGTAATTTTTAGGTAATTTTTAGAACTAATTGACTATTTATTAAGTCTAATAAAATACATGCAGTTAAACACAGCTCATAGGGACCCAAACACAATTAATTTAAGTTTCCCGACCAAACAAACAACAAGCTATAAAAGCACATAATCGAATATGCAATTATCCCAAGCAACGCATGCGCCACACGTGATCTAGGCTTACAAGGGCATAAATGTAAATATAAAAAACATGGCATTCCTTCCATAACAGATAGAAAGTGTAAGAGAAAAAGTGCAAAGATCCAAAAATGCACGTGGGGACACAAGTGACTCAAACTCAGAGGGACTAAAATGCAAATATTAAAAGTGCGAGGTCCAAAATGTGAATGTTTTAACTACAACTTTTATTTTCTAGATTAAAGAAAAATAGAGAAACATGGAGAGATGAAAATGAAATATATCAAATACGGCACATGGCACACGTGGGGCATGCGCTGATGTACGACCCTGATTATCCTCTACAAAGAATCTGACGGTCCAGACTCCGTCGCGGACGTGCGTGTCAGATACACCAGGGGCTTCTGATCTAACGGCTCAAAGGCTACATAGTCGGGAGGCTCTGATCTGATCTCGCAGAGGGGTGCTCATCCGACGGAGGAGAGAATGTTTGCAAGAACATGCCCCAGGTGAACTTCAATCGAGCGAGGGAGGAGATCTTCGGCCCGATGAAGTCTCTGAGGGCTCAAGCAGTATCGTGGAAAGGCTCCACATCCGGTGGAGGGCTCCGATGAAGGAGACGATGGTTAGATGGGCATGACGGTGATGCTCCTCCAGAAGTTGCTCTGCCAGAGCAGATGGGGTCCAAAGTGTTCTCCTCATGCACGATAGTACATGCAGAGTGTAAAAGGGACTCGGGGTGACACTCCGGTCCAAGTTATTGCATACAGAGATAAAAGAAGCAACGAGGAACGGTGTCTTGGGCTTCCAGCAAAGATAAAGAAGGAAGCCTGACCTAATCTCGACTTGATCGTCGAGCCTCAGGGTAATCAGGATACGAAGGAAGGTGCATGATAATTTGAGGAGTAGATCTGAATGGATGGGAGTAGGTAGCAGAGTTCTGAACAGCTGGTCGGAGCTAACGAACAGTGACGGTGGTGAAATGGAAAAGTAAATCGAACATGGAAATGCAGGGGGTAAGAGTGATATATATAGGTTCAAATGGACTCAGAAGCTCCAGGTGAAGGTGGCTAACAGGGTCTTGGCCTCAACCGAGTAGCGGTTGGCTGGGAGGCTATACACAGGAGAGATCCGGCTACAAATTGAGCTACAATACTCCATGTGTCTCTAAGAGATCCTAAGCTACTCCTCCGATGGTTTTCACCCTAAAAAAGGGAGCTAGGGATCTATGGTGGCGCGAGGGACGAGCTGAGGTGTACAGGAGGCGGAGGAGCATATTTAAAGAAAGCGCTAGGGTCCAAGAAGATCAAGCTTAATGCGGAACCCTAGGGTGATCTGTCTTCTCCTAGGGATTCGTGAGGATCATGGACATCAGGGTTGCAATCGGGCGCAAGAATCGGAGTAATCTAAGGTCTAGGTCGGGCACTAAAAGTGGAGAAAACATTCCGATGAGGCACGTGCGAACGCGGCCTGGCTGGAAGAGACCGTTGACCGAGGTCAACAATCCATGTGGACCAATGAGAATTCAGAATGTACAAAATAAAGAGAAATTCAATAAAAAAAATGGTAAATTGTTTTAAATTAAAAAATGTATAAAATAAAAAATTGTTTATTATTTTATAACCTATTTTTCTATGATTTTTAATTATTTTTAGGAAAAATAAAATAAGGTATGTACAGTATATAGTATTATATACAGGTATAATATACCTATGTATTATGTACAAGTATTTTTATTTTATTTTTTATGAAAATTATTTTTATTTTATTTATTTACATACTATTTTAAGGGATTCAAAAGATTTTTGTTTCATTTTTAGTAATTAATTAAAGTTGTAAAATAAATAGTTAATGAATTATATATATGTATTTTGTACAAGGGTTTAATTATTTTTATTTTTAACTTTATTTTATTTTCTAGTTTTTATTTATTTTTATACTATTTCTAAGGATATATACAAGTGTATAAAAAATAAAATAATTTTGTTTTGTCAAAAATAAATTAATAAGTATTATGTACAAGTATAGGTAATATGTACGTTACATAGTGAACCCCTATCTCTCCTACTTATTTTCTTTGCAATCAGGTTAAGGCTTGACCTTCTCTTGGGGTTTGGATCACTTAGTATTTATTCTAAATACATCCTTCTTTTTCTTTTCTCTTTATTCTTTTATTTTTACAAAATAGATGTTAATTATGCATTGTTAACAAAGGCATGCCAAATGCTAAGTTATTATATTTAGAAGAATTTACAGGTGGTTTTGCTAAAAAGAAGAGCTGAAATAAAAGAATAAAGAATGAGAATAGTAGATTCATCATCCCCCTATACTTTGATTTTTCTAGTCCCTTAGCAAACACTTATTTGAAAAAGAAGTGAAAACAGGAAGAAAAGAAAAAGGAGGAATAAATCTGATTATTAAACTTATCTTTATTAAATTAAAGTATGGAGCTCAGTCTGACCTTTGGATTATTAATTTGGCGGAACCTTATTAGGAAATAAGCTTAAGACTCAACAACCTTTGCGTTCCATAGTTCTATGGTCAAGACTCCTTAATAACCTTGTCAGAACTAGTCTACATACACAAACACTAATGACTATGCATCTTTCCTTGTACTGTGTAAGTGATATCTAGCTCCCCACATCAGAAATGACAAACAAACAACCTCCCTCAACAAGGTAACTCTGATCCCCCAGTCTAGCAGTTCTTTCCTCGAGGAGGGGGGTATTCCGTTCTAAGTTCAAGTTCAACCTGCTCAAGAAGAGGGGGGAAGAAGAGAATGGACTATGACCAATGTAGCCACGGATCCCTTGGAGCTTAACCGGTGTAGCTAAGTGTCCATCTATAAAATTCCATGAGACAAGAAGGTGGAATACATAAGCGTTGCTTATTCACTATATACACTCTGGCAGACTTTTTTTTTCCAATCAGACTTGTCCCCCTTTTTTGGAGTTTTTCATATTTTTGCAAATTATTTGTGATGTGAAAATATACAACATATTTACATGGTGCAGCATGTACATAAGAAGTTTTTCCTCTTGAGCAAGTAGACTATCTCTCTTTTGAAGCATTATTGCAACCTAAAGACTCCTGTCTTTAGACATCACTGCCACTAGACCAGGTTGAGATGCACATCCCTCTCTAGAGGAAGAAGAGAGGTTCCAGCTAGCTGTACCACCCTCATATGCTACTCCAAGTCAAAGAATTCTGCCTCCTCAGCATCTCATTTGTGTTGAACTACGTGTAAGGTGTGTGTCCAAGTCAAGCCATTGTCTCTAAGAGTCATGCATATGTTGTTAAGTGTTCTTCTTAGGCTCATCAAGATGACATGTGAACATAGCATTGTGGACTCAAAGAATTAAGTCACTAAGGACCTGAAAAGTCAACCTCAAATCCTATAAGGTTCCACGGAAGTTAAGTGGATTAAGGTTTTATCCAAGCTCCATTTTTTAATTTAATTCCAGACTAGCTTAAATGTCTACTATGGTCTAAAAGAATGTACATACAAAAATTTACAAAACTCTTTTTGGAATTTTTTTCAAAATATGCAAAATTTTATGGAACTTTTTGAATGCAAGAAAGAAGGAACAGTTTTGCAAACTATTTTTACAAACATTTACAAACAAATTTTTGCAAACTTTTATTTTTCAAACATTTTTCCAAAATTTTATACTATATACATAATTTTGATACTAAAGTATTTACAAAAAAACTTTACAATCAAAATTATTTTTACAAAAGTCTGTACAAAAATAATTCTTACCATGGGCTTTTTCAAACATTTATGTACAAAAAAAATTAAAATTTTTGTGATTTTTAGTTTTGTGATTTTTAGCCATTTTATTAGCATACTCACACAAAGTACGAGTTATGGCCTAAGTATATGTAAAATATATACGACACCCCCTATACTTAGCTCGAACGATGTCCTCAGATAGATCAAAGAGCGATGAAAGAAAGACATAACTTGTATTGAGTATTGGGAAGTAAAAAGAACGATGTACTACAATGACGAATGAAAGAATATGAATGAATCAAAGTCGATGATCCCCCTATACTTGGGATTAAATAATCCCAAGTATAGGAGTCTGTACACAAGCAGAAAATCGAGGAGAAGAATGTACAAGTACTACCTCCCCTATACTTAGGGTAAAATATCCCTAAGTATATGCAGCAAAACAGAGGTGATAGAAATCAAGTGGATAAACACAGGTCTGATACCCCCTATACTTAGGGTACAACACACCTTAAGTATAACATAATCATAAGATGAAGACGGGGTATTAGACAAAAAGAATGAATGATATGGACAACAGGATCTATACAACCATAGAAGAGAAGTGAAAATCAGGAATGAGATGCAAATGATGTGAGTCAAAGCACAACTCATGCAAAATGAATAGGGGCAACATAAATGATAAACGGATCATGATCATTTTTCTTTTTTTCATAAGAGGGATCTGAACTAGATAATTGATGTCCCACTCGACCATTAGTCATTGAAGGATATGAAAGGGGACCCAGTGATGTATCAGACTCGACCCTGTCTTTCGTAGCATGGGGAAGTTGCTTCTGACGTTAGTTGCCTGCCGTCCGGCCCGGATCTCTTTTTGGGGAAGGTCGTTGCTCGGGAAAACACAATATGTGCCCCTGCCACACCTTCGTCACTCCAAATACCCTCGTTATAGTCCCCCTCTCCAATCGCTGTAAGAACTCAGAGGCGGACCACTCCACTTGCTTTTTGGTCATAAAGACCTTTATGTCCACGTCCTAATCGACCCCTCGGAGGCTCTTTCTTGTCCTTTGACGGGAGGGGCGAAGCGCTTTCACTACTGAGAAAGCTTGATTAAATAAGCTAAGAATTGAGCTGAGTCAGATGTACCCACTTGAAAAGAGCTCACTCGCGGGTCTAGCATCAGGCCGGTGATTCTTGGTCTGTCTACTGCCACAGGTTGATTGAGATGGCTTCAGGCAATGAACGTTAACTCGAAAGGTGGAATCAAATGACAACTCAGGTATGTCGATGCTTCCACTGTCATGCACTTTTCTGACCAAGTAAGGTCCCTTCCATTTAATTTTCAATTTCCCTAGAAATAATCTCAAAATAGCATCAAATATCCATACTCTCTAGTTCGTCTCAAACTGTTTATGGCTGATATGAGAATCATGTCATATCTTCACTCTATCTTTATATTATAGGCTACTCAAAAAGGTTGTATCTCTCAACTCCTCCAAGGGTTTCCAACTCTGCTTTCCTTTGATCTCTTACACTCTTGGGATCCAATAATAACTCTGTGACTATCCAAAGTGGCTTGTACTTGATTTCCACAGATAAATGGCATGGCTTGCCATAAACAAGACGAAAGGAAGATGTGCCCAAAGGTGTCTTGAAGGAAGTCCTATTGGCCCAACAAGATCGAGTCCAAAAGCTGCAACCAATCCTTTCGGTCTGTGCGGACAATCTTCTGCAATATAATCTTGATCTCACTATTCAATATTTCAGCAAGACCATTGGTCTGAGGGTGATGCAGAGACAACTCGATCGTCAATGCACAACTCATTAGCAAGGGCCCTTACCTTGTCAATGATAAAGTGAGTCCCCCGTCAGAAATCAAAACTCTATGTACCTCGAATCATGAAATAATATTTTTCCTCAAAAATCTGCATACGATCTTAGCATCTGCAGCTTGGGCGGGGATGGCCTCAACCCAACGACTCACATAATCCACATCAAGAAGAATGTACTCAAACCCCTGACTCTTAAAGAATGGACCCATGAAAATGATGCCCGATGCGTCAAAAACCTCACAGAAGTGAATGGGCTGCATCAGCATCATATCACGTTGTCCATAAGTGTCCATCCTCTGACAGTCACTGCACCTCTTCACAAATTCATCTGAATCCTTGAAGAGGTTACACCAACAAAGGTCGGATTGGAGAACTTTATGTGATGTCCATCTCCTAGAATGATGTCCTCCTACCTCAAGCTTATGGTAGTAAGTGAGGATGTTGTTGCGCTCCTCCAAAAGAATGCACTGACGCCAGACACTATACCCCCTTCATGATAAAGGGTGGGATCCTCCCAATGGTACGACTTGGCCTTCGCCAGGAATGTCTCAAGTCGCTTCCCGGGACAACCATGTGGAACTTTCTTGGCAACAAGATAGTTCACAATGTCAGCGTATCATGGAAGCAAGGTGATCGCAAGAATCCGCCTCGTCTGGGAAGGTCTCTGTAATTAGTGTGATATGATCAGAATCTCAAGGTTCTCTAAATGGGAGAGATGATTCAACACCACATTCTTGACTCCAGATTTATCCTTAATCTCTATGTCTAACTCATGGAGTAGAATAATCCATCTGGTCAATCTGGCTTTGGCATCCTTCTTAACCATGAGGTATAGGATGGCGGCATCATCTGTATATATGATCACTCTAGATCCAATAATGTAAGATCTAAACTTATCCAAAGCAAAGACTACTGCTAGCATCTCCTTCTTAGTGACGGTGTAGTTCCGTTGAGTAGTATCCAATGTCCAGCTGGCATAGTGAATGGCAAATGGTAATCCATGCCTCCTCTTTCCTAGCACAACCCCTTATGGAAAAATCAAAAGCATTTGTCATGATCTCTAATGGGATAGACTAATCGGGTGGCTGAAGGATAGGAGCCTGAATAACTAGTCCCTTTAGATTCTCGAATGATGCAAGACACTTATCATCTACAATGAAATCGGTGTATTTTGTCACTAGATAAGTGAGCGATCGGGCAATCCGACTGAAGTCCTCAATGAACCGTAAGTAGAAGCCGACATGCCCTAGAAAGGACCGCAATTGACGCAAATTGGACAGTGGATTGAGTTTCTTGATGATATCTACCTTGGTCGGATAGACTTCCATGACCCTGTTGGAGATGATATGGACAAGCATTGTCCCCTGAGTCATCATAAAATGACTCTTCTCCTAAGATAATACAAGGTTGACCTCTTTCCAGTGCTGAAGTACACGGTCTAGGCAGCAAAGACAAGCATCGAACCCATCGCCATAGACCAAAAAGTCATCCATGAAGACCTCTAAACATCCAAAAAGATGGAAAGCATGCACCTTTGGAATGTAATCGGGGCATTACATAAACCAAAGGGCATTCATATAAAAGCATATGTCCCAAACGGACAAGTAAATGTCGTTTTCTCCTGGTCTTCGGGTGCTATGGCCAACTGATTGTACCTCGAGTACCCATCAAGAAAGCAGTAATGACTCTTCCTAGCTAACCTCTGGATAAACTGATCAATAAATGGTAGTGGGAAATGATCCTTCTTGGTGGCCTGATTCAGTCATCTATAGCCCACATAGACCCTCAAGAAGTGGGTACTCGGGTAGTTATCTCCTCTCCAGACTCGCTCAAAACTATGGTGATACATGTCTTCATGGGTACCAAATGCAATGGACTAACACACTTGGAGTAGGAGATGGGGTAGATAAAATCGGCGCTCCACCACTTCGATATTTCCTTCATGACCACATCTCAAAGATTCGAGTTCAACTGTCGTTGGAACTCATGCGATGGCTTAGCATCCTTTTCAAGATAAATGTGGTGGGAGCACATGGCTTGACTTATCTCCTAGAGATAAACTACATTCCATCCAATCGTCTTGCGGTTTGTTTCAAGAACCTCCATCAAAAGAGATTCTTGCTCTTCAGTCAAATCTGATGAGATAATGACTAGGAACAAATCTGGCTCACCCGCAAGGAATCTGTACTTCATACTCTGCGGCATGGTCTTCAGTTGTGGACAAGTGGGAGCTGGCAAATGTGGCTTCTGAAATGTCTGTGTGATGTTTACCAGATCTGCATGGGAGAACTCTCGCTGAATGTGAAAATCTGACGAAGACAACCCTGCTGGTGTATCTCTCATCTGACCTGGATCGCTCTCTGCCCTAACTGTCGGCTCTGTGGATACAAGACACGGTAAATAATCATCGAACTCCTGCCAATCAAAGTCGGTGTCTGTGCTTGAGGGATCTGAAGCACAAGAAATAAAATTTGCCTCGCTATCCTAACCACGATCATCAACGTCTATGGTGTCTTGCACCATGAGTGTGCTCACCGAGATCTCATTAGCTGGAATCTGTAAATCTATAGTGTCTGAAGATTTGACAAGAGCTCATGTTGCTGGGTCTGGTGACACTGCTTCATCATATGTAATCATAAAGTCGCACTTATGGTAGACGTCTCGCGCTGCATCTATCGTCTGCTCTGAGTCACTCGTTTGCTCTGAGCAAGCTGAATCTCTAGCTCTAGTCTCCTCTATAGTCTCTATTTATACACTTTCTCCCTCAATGTGAAAGTATGCCTTCCCACTATCATGATCGGATGCTGCCTTGGTTGAGGAGAAGAAATGATGTACAAGGATGATGGGGGGCATCGATCACAGATTCGGGGATCTCCATGTACAATACAACAAAGTCCATGGGGAATTCAAGCCATGAACGTGACGACAACATCCATGAGTAACACCTTCGCCCTCTTGACTGATCTACCAGCAAACAAAAGGACTGTCATGCTCTATCTAAGAGGGTTGAACTCGAATCGGTCGAGTAGGCAGCCGGGAGGAGGTTAATCGAAGAGCCGCTATCTAATAGCGTATGATGGAACTGCTGCTCATGAATGTGGCATATGACATATGGAGCTCCTGTATTAGATCTCTTGGCTAGAAATCGGTTCTGAATAGCGAAGCATGTGGCACGAGTAAGCACATGGATCTCTGCATTGTGGTTCCTCTTCTTCCTATGGATAGTGGTATTCTCTCTCAAATTCTTCTGAAAGAGGGGAATGTGCTCTAGTGCCTCATGTAAAGTCGGGAATCGATCAATCATACGCTCCCTAAACTCTTATTGGTACCTCTTTTTGCGGTTTTCTTTTTTGGTCCCCTTTCCTAAGTGGAGTGCTTGAGGGAAGGGGATGGATGGACCCTCTCCAGAGAGATGAGGGTCAGGAATAGGTTCTTGTGCATGTAGAAGACTAGAATCCATACCAAGATCATCATGCAAAGCATATGGACTAATAGGAGGTATAGAAACCTTTCCTTTATTCATATTTTTGTTCTTTCTTTTATTCCATTTTCTTTGATTTTATATGAGTGTCCTCAGGTACAAAACAAGGTAGCGCAACAAAAGGAAAATTGGTGGCAATAGCACCACCAACAACATTTGAACTAGCAGTATCGGCACTACTCTCTAGCATAGCATCTAGGGTAATGGTGGCATTAGCATCACCATCTGCAACTGGAAATACAACGGCCTCAGTACCATCGGCTGGATTAACAACCTTGGTGGCATCAGCACCACCACCACCATCATCATCATCACAAGCAGCATCAGCACCGCTTCCATCCTCGTCTAGCACTCTGGAGTCTGCAACAGGACATCCCTCAGACAGGGCACTACCGGCTGGCATCCTACCACTCCTATGTGTCACAAAGTAAGTATCAAATATAGAAGAAGAATCGTCATCCAATATATTACTATGAGGTGTAGCCTCTATAAACTGCACCTGCTCAGATTTCCTCTTCAGATTTTTCGGGTTGGGTTCAATCTAAGCTGGTATGGAAGCCTTTCCCTTGGTATGGATGAGGTTGGTACTGGGAGTACTAGATCTCGATGACTTCCATCAACGGCTCTTGCTCAAGATGTCAAGGGGGAAGGGATGACAATGGTTGATCCGATTGGTAGACCACCATCTGAGTATCTGGAGATGGTGGTGGCTGCTGGTAGTGCTGGAGATGCTGAATCGGCTCTACCTGAACATGGTGGACGTAGAGATATGAGGCAGATGGTTGGTTGGAGCTACTCCCTTGATCGGCACATGACCTGACACAAGGCTGAAAAATAGTTTGTCCCTCCTCGAGATACAGGATCTGAGTCTTCAGGTCACTCAATATCTGTGCCAACTGATTAATCTGGTTCAAGCCCTGACACTGCATCTTCTCTATGATCTTGATGCGGTCCAGATTTTGGCTAATGATGCCCATGTACGCAGTTGAAGACTCGGCGAGTGCTACTGCTAACGACGAAGTAGAGGGACTGGCATCGACATGTACAATCCTCTGATAGGAAACGACCTATGGGAGAGGCTTCCCCTGAGAGAAGACTCGGGTTTAGGAAATCACTATGTAGTTCTCCACCATATCCTCATAGATGGCCCAGACGTGGTCCTTGTCCTTGGTAAAATAAGACCCTCAACACGAGGCGTTCACTAGCCACTACAGCTCCAGTGTCAGCCCACAGAAAAAGCTCTGAACAAGGTTGGGCTTGGATATCTCATGATGTGGACACCACTCAATGAGCTCTCTGAATCGATCCAAAGCCTCATGGAAATGCTCGTTTGGGATCATGGTGAAATTGCTTATCATGGATCATGCTGCGTTCGTCCAGCCGAGTGGATAGTACTTATTCAAGTACTCTGTCTGGAGCTACTCCCATGTGGTGGCGTACCTCCCCAAATGCTTCAACTAGTAGGCTGCTCTATCAACTTGGGAAAATGGGAAGGAAATCATCTTGATCGTGTCCACATCCACAAATCTGTCATGGACATTGTTGCAAATCATCTCGAACTGTTGCAGAAGGAGATGTGTCTCCTAAGTGGCTAGCCCATGGAATCTGGGCAGTAACTGGATCGTCTGGGGGTGAAGCTCGAAGTCGCCAAGGATCTCCGGGAGCTGGATCTATCTATGTGTAAGGGTTGCACCAGGGTTGTGCAACTGCCTAATCGCCTGTGGTGGTCAGGCTGGCTCTTGCGACTCCTTAGGCGTCCATCTCCTCCTCTAGCTCTGGGTATCTCTCCACCAGCTGGCCTCTGTGGTTCTGCTATGCTAGCTCACATCTGCGTGAGATCTCTCCTCACTTGGGCCACAAAAACTCCCCGATCTCGAATCTGACGCTGCATGGTCTCCAGGGAAGCAAGCAATGTGTTGTTGATGACTACTTGATCTAGGTCATACGATGAAGTATGGGGTTGCTCATCATTTATGTCCTCTCTACTGACCATCTCTCCGGTCTTTGCAAAGGCAAAAGACCCCATCTCAAGTGCTGTTAAATGTACAAATAACTGTGCTGGCCTCTGCTCTAGCACCTCAGGTAAAGAAGAAGGGTGGTCAAGGGGGAAAAGGGTGGTGGTGAACTCAGGTTCAGAGAGCGAGTCTGAGCTCTCCAAAGCCACCCTAGATGAGTGAAAGGGTGTGCTCGAAAGCGATGCTATCAAAGCCTAAGGAACCTCCTTCTCGTCATCATGATGTATGGATTTATGCATATTGGACCTGGAATGCAAACAAGATGAGAAATCAAACCCCTTGTTAACCTACGCAACACGAGCTGATGACCATGAAAGATCGGTCGTTAATCTTGTCCAATTTTATTAAGGTGACAAATCAATTTGTCAGAGCGATTAAGCGAGTTGTTAGGATTGCAATACTCCCAGGAGAATGTCCCAAATCTCGCAGCTAGTTTTTCCCAACTAGTATGGGTGCGGACCGTTTACCAGCTACCTGATCTTCCCAATTTGCTAAGGAAGCCCAGGACCGATTACAGGCAACCTGACAAAATCCTCACTGGAGAACAACTAACTACAATAACAGTAGTCTGAAGAGAAATCGAGTGTGGCTCTATCCTAGTGTGCGGGACGCTCTCTCGCTGTAGATAAATCAAACTATGAGGGGGTGGCTCTCCCCAAAAAAAGATTTTAAATGAGATCAGTTTTAGGTCAAGTTTGCATTAGCAGTCCCAATTTTGTTTGGTTTCACTTTTTAGGTATTTTTGTAAATAAAACAACGCCAAATGGATTCCAATTTCCTTGATTATTTTGAGTACAATAAAACGGGGGGAGGATATCGGAAAAGACAATGCACGATCAAACACAATGATGCATGCAGAGATAGAAATGCATACCTTCCTCCAGCACTCTACATGCAGGGTGATCTGTGCATTAAATAAAATACAAGAAATAAACTTCCTACAAGATGCACGAGGAAATCGTCCCTAGATGAGCAACTTCTATTAATCGTGAAGAATAACTAGCTAACTTCCGAGAAGGGAGACCGAAGTCCGGTCTCTGATGTCGATCGGTGCCCACCACAATGGGTCCTTCCAGCACTGTATACGGCCTCTCTCGACACGTGGTCTCTAATCCCAATAAGTTAACTTTTTATGATTTATTTTAGCTAAGTCCAATTACATTCTATAGGAATAGATAAGCAATTAAGAGTTGGGACCTTAGCTAATTACGACAAATCAAATAGAAGTCCTAAGTCTAAGGGGCAAAATCTCGGGAATCAAATAGAAATAAAATCGAAAATGAGCGAAAAAGACGTGGAAAACTACAGTGAGGTCCCCCGAGTACACCAGTACTCGACGAAACAGACCCGGAAATGTCTAAGTGTCCAACAGTGTCTCAGAGTCTAAATATTACAATAAATGGAAGTTTGTGAAAATAAAACTATCTATCTATCAGTTATAACTACTCTCTTGCTCCTCTACTCCTCGGATGTGGGCTCCTCGTAAAGAAAATTGAAGCAACCCTCGGGCAGTTCCTCGCACAAAAAGCAAAACAAAGATGTCAAAAAATAGTTATATCAGATAGATATAAAACAAATGAAAAAGAATAAAAAGAAATTTGACTACTAAGTTGTGTTCCCTGGCAATGACGCCATTATGATGACTGGCCTAACGGCCAGGGTTAAGTAAAAAATAAATCAAAGGACGTTGTGATCGAAATCACTCGGCTCGGCCAACGAGAAAAATAAACCACTCAGAAAGTCAATCAATAAATGCTAGTGGTCTGTTATTTTGATGTACCATGTATGGCTACCAGGGTAAAACACAAGGAGCACGATTGAAAAAAAAACTTAGTCAAATATCGGGAAATTTTTTTTTGTGGTTTTTAATTTTTCAAATTTTTAATTTTCAATAAAATAAAAATGAGCACAAAATAGAAAACAACACAAACAACACTTTTTTGGATTTTTCAAAAGGACAAAAAATAATAAGATATTTAAAGTAAAAATATTTTTGGGTTCTATGGGTTTTGCGATGTTTCTATATTTTTTAATATTTTTGTGATTTTGTAAAAATCAACAGTGCTTAAAATAAAAAACAGTGCACAGCTAGGACGAAAGTGCAAATTAAAAGTTTTTAAAGTGCCCCAAGTTATGATAAAGTAGAAATAAAAAGTTGCAAACATGGATTGAAAACACAATTTTTAGATTTTTCTTTGATTTTATATGATTTTTATAAGTTTTTTTTGTTTTCTGATTTTCAGGGTTTTTAATGATTTTCATACAAATTTAATACTATAGGTAAAGCATGATAAAATACAAATAAAGGAATTTTTGTGGAATTTTTAGCACATTTTTCGAATTTTTATAATTTTTCTAACTTAGATGGACACTTTTTAGGTGTTTTCAATTTTTTAAAATATAAAAGAGATGTAAATCAAGGCACTAAAATTATCATAAATAATACACACTTGCAGGAGCTACATGTAATTTTTAGGTAATTTTTAGAATTAATTTACTATTTATTAAGCCCAATAAAAGACATGCAATTAAACACAGCTCGCAGGGACCCAAACACAATTATTTTATGTTTTCAGACCAAACAAACAACAAGTATAAAAGCATTGGATCAAATATGCAATCATCCCAAACAACGCATGGTGATCCAGGCTCACATGGGCATAAATGCAAATACTAAAAACTTGTCATTCATTCCATAACGGATAGAAAGTGCATGAGAAAAAGTGCAAAGATTCCAAAACGCACGTGGGGACACAAGTGACTCAGACATGGAAGAACTAAAATGCAAATATTAAAAGTGTGAGGTCCAAACTGTGAATGTTTTTAACTACAACTTTTATTTTTTAGAATAAAGTAAAGTAGATAAACATGTAGGGATGAAAGTGAAATATACCCAATGGGGCACATGGCACACATGGGGGCAGGCGCTGATGAATGACCCTGATTATCCACTGTAAAGCATTTGACAGTCCATATTCTGTCACGGACATGCATGTCAGATGCGCTAAGGGCTTCTGATCTAACAGCTCAATGGTTACACGATCGGGAGGCTCTGATCTGATCTGGAAGGGGAGTGTTCATCTGATGGTGGAGAGAAGGTCTGCAAGAACACGCCCCAGGAGAACTTCAATCAAGAGAGGGAGGAGATCTGTTAGCCCGATGAAGGCTCTAAGGTCTCCGACAGTATCGTGGAAAGGTTCCACGTCCGGTTGAGGGCTACGATGAAGGAGACAATGGTCAAATGGGCGGACGGTGACGCTCCTCCAAAAGCTGCTCTGCCGGAGAAGATAGGGGTCCAAATTGTGCTCCTCGCACACGATAGTACCTGTAGATGACAAAATGGACTCGAGGCGACAATCTAGTCCATGTTATTGCATACGGAGATTAAAAAAAGGGGCGGGGAATGGAGTCATGGTCTTCCGACAAAGGTGAAGGAGGAAGACTGACCTAATCTCGACATGATGGTCGAGTCTCAGGGTGATAAGGTTGTGAAGGAAGGTTTGGGATAATTTGAGGAGTAGATCTGAACGGATGGGAGTGGGTAGCGGAGTTCCTACGAGCCAGTCGGAGCTAACAATGGTGGCGGTGGTGAAATGGAAAAGTGAATCGAACAAGGAAATGCAGGGGTAAGAGTGATACCTGAAGGTTCAGATGGACTCACAAGCTCCACACAAAGGTGGCTAACAGGGTCTTTGCCTCAACCGAGCTGCGGCTGGCTGGCAGGCCATACGCGGCGCAGCTCCGCCACGTCTTGAGCTATAACCCTCCATGCATCTCCGATGGATTCTAAGCTACTCCTCTGATGGTTGTCACTCTAAGGAAGGGAGCTAGGGGTCTGTGGTGGCGCGAGAGATGAGCTGATGCACACAAGAGGCGGAGGAGCATATTTATAGGAAGCTCTAGGGTCCAAGAAGATCGAAGCTTGATGCGGAACCCTAGGGCGATCCTACTGCCCCTAGCGATCCTCGAGGATGGTGGACATCGGGGTTGTAATCGGGCACAAGAATCAGAGCAATCATAGGTCTTGGTCGGGCGCTAACAATTCGAGAAAACACTTCGATGAGGCACATGCGAACACGACCAGGTTGGAAGAGACCGTTGACCGAGGTCAACAATCCAGATGGACCAATAAGAATTCAGAATATACTAAATAAAGAGAAATTCAATAAAAAGTATTAAATTATTTTAAATTAAAAGTGTATAAAATAAAAAAAATGTTTGTTTTTTTATAACCTATTTTTTTGTGATTTTTAATTATTTTTAGGAAAAATAAAATAAGGTGTACGACATAGTATTATATACAGGTATAATATACCTATGTATTATGTACAAGTACTTTATTTTATTATTTTTACAAAATTTTTTATTTTATATTTTATTTATTTACATAATAATTGAAGGATACAAAAAGATTTTTGTTTTATTTTTATTAATTAATTAAAGGTGTAAAATAAATAGTTAATGTATTATATACATATATATTTTGTATAAGGGTTTGATGATTTTTAATTTTATCTTTATTTTGTTTTCTGATTTTTATTTTATTTTTATACTATTTCTAAGGACATATACAAGTGTATAAAGAATAAAATAAATTTATTTTATAATAAATAAATAAATAAGTATTATGTACAAGTATAAGTGATATGTACATTACATTATGAACCCCCTATCTCTCCCTACTTATTTTCTTTGCGATCAGGTCAAGGCTTGACCTTCTCTTGGGGTTTGGATCACTCTGTATTTATTCTAAATACATCCTTTTTTTTCTCTTTATTCTTTTATTTTTACAAAATAGGTGTTAATCATGCATTATTAACAAAGGCATGCCTAATGCTAAGTTATTATATTCACAAGAATTTACATGTGGTTTTGTTAAAAAGAAGAGCTAATATAAAAGAATAAAGAATGAGAATCATGGATTCATAGGGTACAATTGCCACAGAATTGTGACTTTCGATGTTTCCATTGGCTTGTTTCTCATGCTAGTAAAACCAACCCTCTACCACTTTAATTGAGTTGAGCAAGATGTAAAGTGCAGGTGTGCAAGTTAGGTCATTATCGACCGGAGTCATGTGTGTATTTTGAAATATTCTTCCTAGGTAGTGAAGATGACATCGAACCAAGTCTCGCGGTCTCAAAGAATTAAGTCTAGCAGACCTGGAGTATCTTAATTCCAGTTCCTTAAAGTCATGTGATTAAGTAGACTAAGGTTCGACCAAGATTCAATCTTCATATTTTATTTAGACTTGTTCAATTATCAACAACAATATGAAAATGCAAATGCTATGTAGAATGCGAGAAAATATTTTTTGATGCATTTATCTGATTTTGAAATCTTTATGGTTTTTTTGAAAAAGTTTTGCAATTTTTTATGCAATTTTTGAAAACATTTTGCAAATTTTATGGATGTTTGGTTTTGCAATTTTTTAGTGATTTTTCAAAAACAAAAAGATTGGGCAAATAATTATGTATAGATATTTACACGGGAATACATCTTGTTATTTACAAGAATTTAGGTGAAGATTCTACACAAGTTAGTTATTATTTAAATATTTTTATGCAATTGTTTGTAAAGAATCTATATTTGTTTGAATCATGTATATGGTTCTCAAAATAATTAGAAAATATTTTCTCAAACATTTTAAAATATTTATTTTTAAAAATAATAATTTGGTAAATAATTTTTGCAAAAAAATACAAAATTGAAATTCATTTTGCAATGATTTTTCGAACATTATGTATAGATTTTCCAAAATATTTTTGCAACCATTTTTCAAAACCATTTGCAAATAGATTTTTAAAATATTTTATTCACACCAAGAAAAGACTTTATTACAAAAAAATAATTTTACAAAGGTTTAAAACATTTTACAAAATATTTTCTAAATAGTTTCAAAAGATTTTTCAAAGAGATTTTCTAACCATTTTCCAAACATTTTTCAAAACATTTGAACCTATTTATTAATCAGTATATACAAAGATTAAGATGTGTGTTTTATTTTTTATCAATTAGCCATATTATTAAAAACACACAACTTCGAGTTATGGCTAAAAAATATACAACGCATATATGGCCCCCTATACTTAGCTTGAGATATGACCTCATAGATCAGAGAGAAAAGGTAGACATAACTCGTACTAAGTATAGAAAAATCTATACTACAACAACTAAATAAAGAATAGGAGTCGATTGTTCCCCCTATACTTAGGATCAAATAATCCTAAGTATAGCAGACTGTACACAAGGAAGAGAAGACCGAAGGTGGGAATAAACAAATCAACGGCTTAGCTTGTCTCCCTATACTTAGGGTAAAATTTGAGGAGATAGGTGTAGGGATTATCGAATGAGTACTTGTATATACTCATCCCCTCTATACTTAGGATGAAGTATATCCTAAGTATAGCAATGATGAATGGGATGAGTGAACTTTTGAAAGACAAGAAGAATGAAAAGAAGAAAATGATTAACTACTCAAAAAGGTTTTTGATCGCTTTGTCTGAATCTACAGAATAGGCCACCTGAATAGAGTCAACTATAGATAGGAAGGTATTATGCTCAAGGTACAGTTTTAGAAGCCATTGATGACGAAGGGTTGTGTGTCAGCTAATACTGATATGACTATGCTTTCATTGTCACACACATGCTTTACTACGAATGGCTTTGTACACTTGCTTTTCAACTTCCCTAGGAATAGTTTTAACTTTGCATCAAACAACCATACTTTTTGAACGTGCTCGAAGGTCTTGCGGCAGATGTGCTTGTCATTCCACTTCTTGACCTTCTCCTTATACATAAGGTTGTTGTCGTGTGCATAGTCATGAAATTCGATAAGTCTGTTCATATCTACTTTTCTATTCTTGGATAGAAACATCACCATTTGAAATACCACAACAATTAGGGGAGCGGTCTTGTGATCCACACAAGGAGGCATTTATACTTATATTTTACTTGTAAATATTAACTTGTAATAAAAAGAATCATAAAATAATAAGAAATATGTATAAAATTGTGCATTAAATTTCAAAATTTTTTTATGTTTTAATAAAAAATCAATTAATTAATTTACTATATATTCTTGATTTTACAATGTATTTCTCGCTGGGAATTTTCTGGTTGGTCCACGTGGACCAACTAGAACCATTCTTGTGTTGACCCAAGGTCAACTTCCGTCTACCTCCTCTGACTCGTCTGACACCTCAAGTCCCTCACTTTGCACGATTTTCCTATCCTCGCACCTTGAACATCTTGTGTACTCCTATATTCCATGATTCATGCAAATGTTCAAGAGCGCCTGATCTCCCTCGAATCGATTAGAATTTGCCTTGCAAATCGCACACTCATTCATCCTATAAATAAAATCGTCCGAGCTCCATTCCAAATTTGATCCCTATTTTTCAATATTTAGCCAATCATATTGGTCTAGATAGCTTCTCCTTGGTGACAGCATGAATAAGCTGATGATTTGCAACGAGGAGAGGTCGAGGAGGAGGAGATCCAACCCCGTCTTCGGAGCACCGTCATCTGATTTTGCTTCTCGTAGTCCTAGACCTGGTTGAGGCCCTTTCTTATGCTTCTTAGGTAACTCTATATTGTAGCTTTCGATTATGGCCATTATTTTTTTCTTTTAATCATGGATTTAGTCGTAATTTTGAAACCCCCCAAATCCCTGGAGTTGGAGCTCCAGGGTTAATCCATCGTGATCCGACCATCACCTTACCCCACAATTATCCCCATTATCTCATCTTCCTCTTCTCCATCGATCACCCCATTAGATCCCCACAGATCCATCTTGGATCTAGGAGTCGAGGATCCCTCTATCGTGTCTTGCTAGAGCCCCACCTTCATCAAACTACACTCCTCTTTTTGCCTAACTCCTTGGTCAAGGAAGTAGACCTCACGCCCAGGAATCTTTTGGTGTGTGTTTGCGACTCCCGAGACCCGTGTAGAGCAGCCTCAATCATCTGAAGCGGCTCCAAGTGCTTTGACCTCGTTTGGGCACCATGAGCCCCCTCGCTGTCCTTTGATCCCATCAATGCACATGGAGAAGGCCCAGCAAGATGTTGGGCCTGTCAGAGGAGAGATTCGTTGCCAGAGCACCAAGGAATAATTGATCAAAGAACACCAGAGCTCGGTTCGTTAGAGTTCTTCTACACCCTCCATACCATTATATCAAGAAGACGACCCAGATCTAATCTGGGTCGTGTGTTCATTTCAAAGGGGTACTCATCCAGGACCATCCGATCATCCACTTGTCGTTCGCACATCGGTCGGATCCAACACATTTTTAGTGATATTTTTGCAAAGACCTCCCTCATCCTTTTGTTACTTTCTAATTAGTCCTGTAAATATATAAGTAGCTCCAAAACTTTGTGGATGATTTGCATGCACCCCCATGAACCTTTATATTATTGCATTTTAGTCTAGTGCCAAATCACCTCTCGTGGACCCCTACGTGAGGGGACATTTTGCAAAGAGGCACCCCCGGCTTATGTATTTGCTTTTTGTTTATAAAATTCAAGTTGCAATACTATGTTTCTAGATAAATTGAAAGTGATCCCCAGCAGTTTGTTTTATTTGCAAAAACGTACCTTCCAGCGTGATTTAATTTCATTTATGCATTTCTATTTATTTAAAAATGCTCTTATGCTCTAAAAATTCTCAAAAAAATCGGTGTATGTGCATGATTAGTGCTTGTTCATGATAGTATTTTTATTTTCCATTTTGATTGCATTTATCATTTATTAAAAATCAATTAGTGTTATTTTATTCCCTATTGACTTAGAAAATATAAAAAAATGGAAAACCATTTCTGAAAATTCCCAAAAAATAGCCATTGTTTATCAGTATATTTTCTAACTCCATACCAAAAATAAAAAAAAATACCAGAAGAAACTTTAAAAAATATTGGACCCTTGCTAAACCTAAAAAATTCGCAAAAGATTTTTGAAAAATCCAAAGCTAATAATTATGTTCTATATATATATATATATATTCTATTATCTAGCTATTACAATTAATTTTAAGGGATTTTAAGACCATTTTCTTTTTTAAAATTTCAAATAAATTTATCTCTATTAAATAGTCCTTGATTTTCTTTATTTCAATTTTAAAAATATAAAAAAATTTGCGAAAGTTCCCTAAAAATTCCATAAAATCATAAAAATATTTGAATAACATAAGATTTTAGTTGGCTATTTTTGACTATATATAGTACATCATATATATCCTCTACTTCTATATATAATTATATATATTGAACATTATTAATAATTATTATAAATACCTGATATTTTTTTAAACCTTTAAAAAATAAAAAGGACTATTCTCTTGGATTAATTTCTGAGTTTTGCATATTTATCATATATATAATACTATATAGTATTTATATTATATATAGTCCTCATTATTCCTTTTTAATACATATCTATACATTATTCTATTATTAAATATAACAAACTAAAACTTAAAAAATAAAAAATAATATACAATATATAATTAAAAAATAAAGTTATTATTTTATTTAACTAAACCCACATATACATAGAGTGATTTTGTACATACTTATATACACTTGCTTTATGTGTTACGTCACATCTTTCTCGTGTTCAATCCCTATTTGCTTGTCCAATATACATACTTGTTTTGTAGGGTATAATAAAATTTTGATTCACACCTCAATTTGCATTGTTGCATTATTCAATGGGGTTGATTGTTGAATTTATCATGATCTTCGTGAGTTGTCATCACAATGACTTAGTGCTAAGTTAATTTTATTTGTAAATAGATCCTTATATTGCCTAGAATATTTGTTTTTTTATTTCATTTATAAAAAAGAGACCAGATTCTCTCTTCAATATGGGAAAATTAGCATGTGTCTGGAATCATGTTTATTCGTGCTATATTTTTTGACCTGGAATTTATTTAGATTTTCCATTTATTAAATTAGGTTTATGTGCTTTTTATTCCTAATTTAACTAAGAAAATACGAAAAAATATAAAACCTATTGCAAAATGCACAAAAAGTTACCTATTGTTTATTATAATATTATATAACTCCAGATAAAATATCCATAAAATAGAAAAGAAAATCGCTAGAAATTAAAAAGCTCCAAAATCCTCATAAAAATAACAAAAAAATCACAAAAAGTCCAAAAGAATTAGTTTCTACTTTATATTTTTATTTATTGATATTATTACATATTAAAATTGATTTGGAGAAATTTTGAACCTTATTGGTATTTCAAATCCTCAAATCAATTCAGCCTATTTAAGAAGTCATTGTTAATTTTATTTTTTAGATTTTCAAAATTAAAAAAATAGCAAAAGTATTCAAAAAATCATAAAAATGGAAAAATATTTGAAAATCATATAAAGATTTTTGGCTATTTTTGACTATTTTTATCTATATTCATATATAATACCCTATATAGCATATATATCCTTATATATATTTCTATATCTAATATAATTATTATTGATCCTTATAAATACTTAAATATATTTTTAATACCCTTAAAATTTTTTTAAAAAAAATTATTTCCTTTGATTATTTTCTAATTTTTGTATATTTAATATGTATCTTATACTCTATAGTATTTTATATTATAGACATAGTCCTTATTTTCCTTTATATATATCCTTATATATCTACTAATTATATTATTAAAGAGAAATAAAAAATCAGAAAATTAAAATTTAAAAATATAAAAAAAATATAAAAAATATATTTTATTTAATCAAAACCCATATACACATTGCGTGATTTTGTTCACATTTGTATATACGTGTGCTTTATTTACTCATTTAAATAATACTTGCTACATCCCACTCTTCTCATGTTCGACCCCTACCTGCTTGTCATTATATGCATTTATTGCAGGGTTTAATAAATTTTTATTCACACACCTATTTTGCTAGCTTGATTTAGTCCTATTGTGTGGGTTGATTGTTGCTTAGTCACTCGATTTTGGTGAGCTATCATCATAGAGACTTAGTGGACCTACCTTGTATGGTCAGCAATACTTCTCCCATGATTGGGGTGGTTAAACAAATGGTGTCGTTGCTGGGGAGCAACAGATAGCGTAGCTTTTTGTATATTATTGTGCATATTATATCTCTTTCATTTTTCCTTTTGTTTATTATTATTTATTGATCTGTTCTGACCACTTTTCTTTGTTTGTCTTTCTTGCAAGGGACCATGTGGTGAATGCCATCTCTTAATAGGGGGATGCACCTGAGTTGTGAGGAGGCGAGCTCTTCTTCTTGTGAGCCAGCCAGGAGAGGGTAGGGACGGAGAGAGATAGAGAGGATCAAAACAGCTCCCTTAGAGTTTTTTGTTTTATTTTATTAGGAGAGAGTTATTTATTTCTTTTTTATATAATTATTTTTAATAATTTTTGACTTGGATACTACAACACCTATGAGGTCCGTTAACCGGTATCTGTTCACCTAGGGTCCTTATCGCAGTTTTTCATATTTCTTACCTTTATCTTATTTTGTTTCTCGTGCTTTGAGATTTTTGCCTTTATTTTCATATGTTTTTGTGATTGGAGTCCCTAGATCTATGCTTACTTGCATCGGTAGCTAGGTCCAAATACCTAATAGAAGCATGTAACTATAGTGATACACATTTGGACTTAGTCAAATAACAAATTGCAAATTACTTTAACTCGGAACCATGCACCGTGAGGGACTCCTTACAACACTTGTAGGACCTATTGTGGTGGGCACCGAGGAGTCCCCAAAATCGGACACTTAGGATTCATTTTTGAGTATTTTGCATCTTGTTTTTCTAGATAATAGTAAGTATTATTTCACATGGTTTCATTACCTACATATCTCCATATAGTGTTAACATTTAAATTCTACCTTGCATCCCGCATGGAGAGCACTAGGAAGCACTGTGAGTCTTCTTGCTTTGCATGCATCATTTGGCATGAGAGTGAGATTTCCACTTTCTTGTCCAGTTGCAATGCTTTTCAATTCTTTCCCACTTATTTTATATCACATTTAGGATCAAAAGAAAATACAAAAAATCATTAGGCGGATTGCTTTGAAAAACATCCAAAAAAAGAGAAAACCCAAAAATTCTAAAACTAGGGGATTGCTAAATAAACTTTGATCTTAATTAAAATTGGTAATGGACATCCTTGTTTTGGGTTCAAAAATCCCTCATTGCTTTCAGGTACACTCCAGACTAAGTGAGGCACAACCCCTAAGGATTAGAACCCAAAACCCGATCCGTGGCAGCCTTGGTTATCACTTGGGGTTGTGAAGTATTGGTGCTTCTATCGTACGTAGGCGAGTAGGGCCTTGTAGATGATTGTGTTCTTGCCTTGTGTGGAAGATACTACTTGGTCCGAAGTATTGGTCATAGGTCACGCCTTCACGGGAGTGTGTCTTATTGTCCTGCGGCTGAGTACCTCATTTGTGAAGGAAGTATTAGTTTTGCCTATTGGCTTACTCTCTCTATTTCTTTGGTTGAGTAGTCCCCCAAGCACGAGACCAAGGACCTCAAAGTGCACAGATCGTAGATTACAAAGGAGGTGGATGAATTACGATGTACTTTCCTGGTAGTACAAATGTTTCTATAGGATTAGCGTGCCTAAGGACTTGTTAAAAGATTTTCCTGTAATACAACCACAAAATTGAAAAAATAAAAATAGCTGAACTTCCATAGCTTCAATTGGGTTGTGTTGGTGAATTCAAAACTTTTTTAGTGTTAATTTGAATAGAGTTAAGGTCCAAGATCAAAGTCATGCATGCTTGTGCACATTTTTCCTTCATTTTTCTCTTCTTTTATTCTCATTTAACCACCACGCATTTTTGAGTCATTCTATTATTTTACACTCCTTTTACTTATAATTAACCTTCGTATCATTCCTCCATTCTTGATCTCCACTCTGACCTTTAAGATGGAGACTCATGGATGGCTTAGTCGGGACTCCACCAAAACCCACATTGATTCCTTGTTCTCACCTTCTCCAATAATTCAGGGTGATTACCGAGAATACGGTTCGGACTATGTGAACTGCTCTCTAGACTCCATGTTTTCTTCCATAAATCAGGATCACTCGTGTCCCAAAATATTCCCATTTTTATGGAAATTGATTTCATGCCCTATATCTCTTCATATTTAATGAGATTTTGTGTTAACCTTAACATAGATCGTTTTTTTAGCTGGTGCTTCTATACAGACTGATCGGGGCATCATTCCTTGTTCAAATCTAGAGCCCAATCTGGAACCACAAATTTAGTCAGATTCAAACTCTGATTCAGAGAAATAGATGGCTACTAATGAAAGGGGAAGGGACCTCATCACTCACAATAGCGACAGACAGGTTAGCAGCCCGATCAGAACGAGGTGAATGCATAGCTCCTTGCCTTCATACAGGTGATTCAACATCAACCCACTGACCAAGCATTGGCACAGGTCGCTTTCCAAGATATGCTTAATGATGTGAGAAGGAGACAAGAGAACAGAGGAGGTGGTGAAGATGAAGAGATAGGAGGTGGACCCCGTGGAGGAGGAGAAGAACCAAGAGGAGGGCAACCCAAGACGACTCCTAAGGAGACTTACAACCTAGGTGCCAGACAAATGACAAAATGGATCCAGATGCATGTTGTCCATGCCCATTTTGAGTTGAAGCCTCAACTCTTGGCTTTGCTTCCCACCTTCCATAGGAAAGCAAATGAGGAACCATATATTCATCACCAACAGTTTGGGTGTATCTGTGGAACCATGCACTACCCTAACATTCCGTTAGGCATAGCTACTCTGGCAGCATTCCCATTTAGCCTTCAAGACAAGGCTCTGCATTGGATCAATAATTTGGGAAAGGTTGTCACCACCTAGGAGGAACACAAATTAGCTTTCCTACACAAATTCTACCCTCTCAAGCTGTTGAACTAGATGCAATCTCGTACAAAGAACTTCATCCAAGACACCCACGAGTCAACTCATGAAGCTTGGGAGAGGTTCACTGATCTCTAGGAGAAATGTCCACACCATGATATCCTGTGGACCATCCGGGTCCAACATCTCTTTGGTGGACTCACCATTGAGAGTCAGAAGCTCATTGATGTCTCTTGCGGTGGCTCCTAACTCAACAAAGATGAGGATGTGGTTTGATAGATTTTTGAAGAAATGGCTGAAGGAGATGCTCTACCCTAACATCATCCCATGCCTATCGAAGGCAGTAGCAAGTTCATCAGAAAGCAGAACATATGGCATCATCCCACGAGCAGGAAATGCATGAAAACTTGAACTTGAGCACTATTGGGAGACACCTGTCCAAGGTGGATGTCATTGAGAAATGATGATAAGATCTTGAGAAACTTACCGTGATCGAACAGTGGATGCAACACTTGGACATACTTGATCAGATTACCTAGAGCTGCTGGTAAGTACCATCAGCTCTTGTAATTTTGTGTATGTATCAGCCACCACTCTCGTTGAGACAAAAAAACCAGCATTGCCATAGCCTCCTCACACGAGTTCTGCACAAACAGTAGTTCATCATGTCAGTTACGTGCAAGCCCCAGAGCTATATTCGCCCCAACAGTCGCAACGACAGTTGGTTGTTTACCAACCTGAATTCCAAACCCCTTAAAATCCATATTGCCCTCCACTATCTCTCATTCAGAAGGTGAATGGAGTTTGGTTAAATGATATGTAGTTGACCCGTCCAGAAATACCTCATCATGGCCAACATGCAAATTCTCCTCTGTTCCCTCAACACCAAGGAGGGAGCTTTGTCCAAGGTCAACAATTGCCTCACCATCAGCAGTCTCAGCCATATCAGCATGGCTAGAGACAAAATCGGTATCAGCAAATATAGTACATGCCATACGAGCATAACCAGTAGTATGTATTTGTGCCATACCAGAACTCTCCTCCTCATCACCAACAGTATCATTCTCATTCTCAGTATCCTTCCAACATTGTTATCAACAACCTCAGCATCATTCTCAATCTCTACATGGCCAGTACATTGAACCGTCTGAGGCCCCTCCAGTGAACCCCGCCCTCGACTGCTTGGCTCAGCTTGTCAATAGCCTCGCAGAAATGAATCAGAAGATCGATGACCTCACCGCTGCCAAGGCCCCAATACCAGCACAGGTGGAGGAAAACTCTAACAATTTCAAAAAACGTAAGCAGGTAGTTTGTGATGTTCTTGCCAAACTCGTAGAGTCAGATGTGCGTGACGCTTTATTATCTAATGTAGTTACTCTCAAGAGCGGTAGGACATTGTAGCCATCTACAACAATGAAGGGCAAAAATAAGCTTCCACATGCAAGTCATAATTCTCTTCTACATCAACCGGACCAGTAGCAAGGCCGAGTGAGGAAGAAAAAGAAGTAGAAGGAGCATAAAAAAGCCAAAAAATCAAAAATGCAAAATCAACAAAAAGGGGAAAGTAGCAACCAAAGCCACATCCAGTCAGCAACGGAGAAGCCATCACTTGCAATCGATCCGAAGTTAGTTGAAGGAGTCCAATCTGCCATTTTGGGATACCCACCACTTCATACAGATGAAGACTCTACTTTTTCTCATACGGATATTCTGCCTGATGTGGGCATACATTTTGGCTCTGTAAATAAGACAATATTTCTGCATTTTGTTCTATACATATTCCTTTTCCAGACACTCTATCAAAATAAAAAAAAATAAAAAGTTAAAAATAGCTTTGTCAGATCCTGATGTTGTGCAAATTATTCAAAATCTTATTATTGAGATGACCTTACTATAGGCCATAAAGTACATGACAAACATCAGGAAGGGACTTAAAGAGGCATGTACTTCAAAGAGACAGTCGTACCGTACCAGACAAAGAAATGTGAAGCATATCTTGATGGTCGCAATAATAAATGCAATCAGCAATCTCCCATGCAAGAGGAAAGATATGGGAGCACCTCTAATTAGTTGTACGATGTTTGATCAAGAGTTCGACCGAACGCTTCTTGACAGCATATCGTCAATAAATCTAATGCCTACTTTGATACTGAAAGAATTAGGGTTGGGATTGCTCAAGTAAACAAGGATGATTATGTAATCTACGGATACTTCAATCTAGCAGCCCTGCAGGATTTCGGAGGATGTGATAGTCACCATATAGGGATGCAGTTCCCTATGGACTTCATAGTTCTCGACATGGACACCTCAGCTCCTCTTCTGCACACCCCTATTATACTTGGACAACCGTTCCTCCAAACAGCTGAAGCAGTAGTGGATTATGGCAGCGGCCAGATTACCGTTCGTTCGAACAAAGACAAGGTACCCATTCAGATGATTCAAGTGCCAAATGCTTCAGAACCTGCATTAGAAGAGAATGTGCCTATAGAGCAGACAGAAAACTTTGATTTTCTTGCAGAGATTAGGGACACAAACTTGTTCATGGATGACATTGAGACCCATGAATTCCTCTATGTTGATGAAGGAGTGGATAGCACCGTCGACCTCCCCTCTGTCTTGGAGGATGAGATTCTTATTGATGTGCCAGAAGTGTTTACTGATGGTTTCATGATCATAGCATACATAGATAAGAATATTGCAGAGTTCTTAGAATAAGATTCCATTATTGAGAACTTTTGTGCATCCATAGATTCAGAGCTTACAGAGTCAAAGGTGGACAACATACAGTTGAAAGACGTGACTCCACCTATTCCCTACGTAGTTCATGAGGTTAGCACTGTGAATATCCAGACTTCCCCAGAGCTCAAGCAGCTTCTAGCGAACATGAAGTATGCCTTCCTTGTGGGTGAGCCGAACATGCTTCGTGTTATCATCAATTCTTAATTGACTCGGGAACAAGAATCTCATCTGCTCGAGGTCCTAGAAAGGAACCGCAAGGAGATTGGCTGGATATTTTCCGATCTCCGAGGGATTAATCCTTCATTGTGCTCCCATCACATTTACTTGGAAAAAGATAGCAAATCTTCCTGTGAATTCCATAGAGTATCGCGATTGATTAATCCTTCATCAATCTTATCTCCAAGGGACTAATCTAAATCTTAGGGAGGTTGTTATGAATGAGATCACGAAATGGTGTGGTGCGGGATTCATTTATCCTATCTCTGACTCGAAGTGGGTGAGTCCCTTACATGTCGTACCGAAAAAGTTAGGGATCACCATCGTGAAGAATGATAAAGGATAGAAGATCGCGACCAAAGTGGCTACATCATGGTGCTTCTACGTTGATTACAGACACTTGAACTTAGCGACCAAGAAGGACCATTTCCCCCTGACCTTCATCGACAAGATCGTTGAGAGATTGGTTGTGAAGGATTATTTTTATTCTTGGATGGATACTATGGGTACAATAAGGTCGCTATTGCCCCTGAAGACCAAGAAAAGACTACCTTCACTTGTCCGTTTGGGGCGTACGCATGCTGCAGGATGTCTGCAATGCTTCATCGATATTTCAACGATGCATGTTGGCAGATTTTATAGAGATGGTTGGTAGTTTTCTCGAGGTGTTTATGGAAGATTTCTCGATCTACAACAAAAACTTTCATTAGTATTTATCCTACTTAGACCGAGTCCTAAAAATATGTTATGAAGTCAAATTGGTTTTCTCTTGGGAGAAGAACCAATTTGTGGTAACTGCAGGGATTGTGCTAGGCCATGTCAACTCAAAGTGTGGTATGGAGGTTGATCCCATGAAGATGGAAGTCATTTCTAAGCTTTAGCAACCAACAAATCTGAAGCAAGTCTTGCCATTCCTGGAGCATGTTGGTTTTTCTCGCCGATTCATCAAAGACTTCAGCAAGATTGCCTGACCATTGACTCAGCTTCTAAGCAAGGAGGTCAATTTCATTATTGATGATAGAGTCCTCCAAGACTTTAACCAATTGAAAGATATGACCACTCAGGCCACTTTTCTGCAACCTCCAGATTGGTCTCTACCATTTGATATTATGACAAACACATCAGACTACGCCATTGGTGCAGTTCTAGGATAAAGGAGAGACAATCTTCCATTTATGATTCACCATGCTAGCAGAACTCTTGATGAAGTACATAAAAATTACACAATTACTGAGAAAGAGTTCCTCGCAGTTGTCTCCCTGGAGAAGTTCAGATCTCATTTTGTCAAGTCCAAAGTTATTGTTTATATGGATTGTTTCGCCATCTGGTACTTGCAAGCCAAAAAGGATGCTAAACCAAGGCTAATAAGATGGATCCTTCTGCTCCAGGAATTTAATCTTGAAATCCGTGATAATCTTAGAGTTAAACATGTGGTGGCAGATCATTTGTCCAGGTTACCAGAGTTAGATACTCCTAAGTAGAGCATGATGCTAATTAATGAAACCTTCCCAGATGCAATTCTATCAGTCACCTTGCTCCTCTGGTTTACTAATATTGTGAATTATCTTATGTCCAAGAGAACTCCACAAGATTGGCCGAAGCTAATGATGGACAAGTTCTCGTCAGATATTCATTTCCATCAGTGGGAGGATCCATATCTCTTTCGTGACGAGGCAGACTGCATCTGTAGGAGGTGCATTCCTCAAGAGGAAGTTCACAGTGTCCTCTAGCATTGTCACATCTGAGAATCAGGAGGACACCACTCTAGCAGATGTACCACAAAGGTACTTCAATGAGACCTCCGGTGGCCAACCTTATTCAAAGATGCAAAGGATTTTATAAAAGCATTGCACTAACTGTCAAAAGATGGGTGGCACCATCAAAATGAGAGATACAATTCCCACGAAATATATTCAAATTTCAGATGTGTTCGATGCATGGGTCAATGATTTCATGGGCCCATTTCCTAACAGTTAGGCCTATGAATATATTCTACTTGATGTCGACTACGTGAGTTGTTGGGTGGAGGTTATCCCCACCCGAGATGTCGACAGTCGTACAATCTACCACTCCTGAAGGAAAACATTATTGCATGGTTTGGGATCCCCAAAATTCTTATCTCAGATAGATGTAGCCATTTTATAAACAGAGAGGTGAACAAGCTGACTCAAGAATACTTCATAGAACATTGAGTAGCCTATTCGTACCACCCATAGTCTAATGGCTTGGCAGAATGTTCAAATAGGGAAATCAAGATGATTCTCCAAAAACTTGTACGTCTAGATAGAGAGAACTAGTCTCAACTCATTGACTCGGTTCCCTAGGCCTATCGGACTGTGTACAAGTCTCCTTTGAGAATGTCTCCCTACTGCCTTGTATATGGAAAGTCTTGCCATTTCCCCATCGAGATGATTCATAAATCATTAAGGGCAATCAATATCTACAATTTGGATCTGAAGAAATCAACATATAATAGAAAGGTAGATCTAAACAGACTTCTAGAATTTCATGACTATCCATACAACAATAGTCTTATGTACAAGGAGAAGGTCAAGAAGTGGCACGACAAGCACATCTGCCGCAAGAGCTTCAAGTCAGGTTAGAAAGCCTGGTTGTCTGATGCAAAGTTAAAACTTTTCCTAGGGATGTTGAAAAGAAAGTGGACAAGGCCAGACGTAGTGATGCGTGTGCGTAACAATGGAAGCATAGTCATATCTGGAATGTGAACTGATGCACAGCCTTTCGTCATCGACAGATAGCTTCTGAAGCCTTACCTCAGCATGATACCTTCATGTATGTGGTTGACTCCATTCAGGTAGCCTATGAAGAAGAATTCCCAGCCGAAACATCTGTAGATTCAGTTAAAGCAATCAAAAATATTTTTGAGTAGCAATCATTTTATTCTTTTATTCTTTTATTCTTTTCGTTTTTAATTCATCTATTCTTTTGAGAGCTTCCTCATCCCTTTCATCATTGCTATACCTAGGATATGCTTCATCCTAGGAATTGGGGGTAAGAGTATACAAGTGCTCACTATTTAGTCCCCTTGTCTATCTCCTCAACTTTTGACATTCTTTCTATACTTAGGGATATTTTATCCTAAGTATTGGGGGAGATAGGCTAAGCCGTTGTTTTGTCGATTCCCACCCGCAACCCTCCCTGCGTTATGTACAGTCTGCTATGCTTAGGATTATTTGATCCTATGTATACGGGGGACGCCCAACTTCCCATTCATTATTCGATCGTAGTAATTGATGAATCCATGATTCATTAACATTCTTTCTGCATTTTATCTTAAAACCCTTAACAAATATATGTAAATAATAATTAATTTCCATCTTTTAACGAAATCATATTCATGAATAAAATAACACTTTTATGCATCAAAATCATGTAAATAAATAAAAGAATAAAAATAAAGAAAACAAAAAGAAGACAGATTGTAGATATGTATATATGTGCGATATAACGTATAAAATATAAATATAGTTGTAAGATATGTTTATAACCTAACCTCTGAGACCAAGTCAGCATCGATTGGTCGATAAACAAATAAGTAGGGGGGATAAGGAAAGAAAACAATAAAAAATAATAAATTATACACTTTATACACTCTTCACTAATTATCAAATAATTATCAAATTTTCATTTATTTATAATTAATTCATATGAACATATTTTTCGCCAAACTCTTTTTCTAATTATTTCTTAAAATGTATAAAAAAATATAAAAATCAGTAAAAAATAATATCTTTTCTGAGCATCATAACTTACTTTCTCATATGAACTCAAATTTCATTATACTCACCTTTAAAGTTCGTAAAATAATATTCTCTCATTAATGGAGGTTATTTCACTAAAACCGGAGTTCATTTAAAAAAAATGGTTTTGGGACCTAATCACAACGAGGTTTCTGGGATACTTATTTTATCTACAACACATTATTTATAGTTTTTATAAATTAATATTTTTTTATTATTTTCTAGATCTTGTATTTTAACCCTAATTTAATTCAGAATTTTTGGAGCTTACTTAATATTTTAAATAAATAAAAAACTCCAATTTATAGATGAAATTGAACTACAAACTTATACCTGTATTTATTAATATATTTAAATTAATTAATTATAATCAACAAAAATTCACAAATATTCTATTCATTATTTTAATAATTAATAAAATATAAAAATAATATACTATTTATTAATTTATTGAATTAAAAATGAATTACCTATTTATCAAGTATTATTTATACCTATTTATTAATATAATATTTATATTTCATTAGGTATTTATTATTTATCAAAATTAATTATTTCATAATTTAGATAAATTATTTATTTCCATTTTTGTTTTTATACCAATTTAAAATAATACCACTTACTATCTAATCCCTAATTTATATTACATTTAAAACATCTGGCAAACCAGGTGCTGACATGTGTCAGCACCTGGCTCGTCTTCTTCAAGAACCAGGTCATTGGATCTGTTCCAACACCTCCTCTTTAGCTAATTTCCCTACGTTTATCTTCACCACTAAACCCAATCCTAACCCTCCACAATAATCTTCTAACATCCACCTTACACGCCTACCCTTGGATTAAACCTAACTCCTCGTCGATTCTCCTATAAAACTCTCTAAGCTTCGCCCTTACAAACTAACTCTTCCTAACAACCCCCAGTTCCAGTATAGCTGGCCGATCAACCACCTTCCTCACCTCTCTCCGCCTCATCCTGGCCTTGACAAGGCCAGAGGACTGCTCTGTATGGAAGAGGCTTCGTCAGGGGGAGAGTTTCTGGGTGGCCAACTACCTTGCATCGCGCTGCCGCATGCATTGAGCTCCGACAAAGGTCGGTCGTTGAGCTATCACCTGAGGTAATATACCTCAAATCCCAGATATTCATCTATTTCTATCTTGCGATTTCATCGAGTTTCGTGTCCTGATAAGAGTAGTTAATCACATCATAAGATAGGTCAATCATCCATCTTACCATTACATTCAAAAATTCATTCCACATTCGACTCAATTTCAATTAAAATGCATTTCACTTTCACGTAAAACATCATTGTATGGAAGCTACCCCTTAACTACAAACCCTAACATTGCTTGGTCGATACCATAGAAGATAGAGCATTAATCTTTTCTTGCAGTTACTCTAAACCTCTGGAGGGAATTAATTCCATCTTCAGGAACTCTTCTTCAACCAATCGCACAACATCTTCATTCTAGGGCTATCAAAACCTTAGGCAACCTTCGTGTCCAGGAGCCATCCTCACCAGACCTCTCAAGAGCACATCCGCCTATCTCCGACATCAAACCACCGCAGGCGAGCTCAAGAGGTGAAGGAGTCACCCCTTTGGCCCTGCAAGAGATTGAACAAAGCGAAACTTCGTTGGAGATTGATCGGAGAAGTCGCCATTGTTTTCACTTGCATTGGAAATGGGAAGAACGCTCGAAGAACAGAGGGTGCACATGCTTATGCGACGTGGCCAGATTCAATGCTCCGGATCACTCTTCGCCTTCTAATCACGACCAGGTTCTGAAACGGTAGAAGAATTGCATTAAGAGCCCCTATGCTTTCTAGAATTCAATCGCGCATCCACTAGTTTGCTTAATTACATTTAGGTCTCCGCACGGGAACCTAAGTGTAAGGATCTATTTTCTTTTCTTGCAAATAGGTCCCTGACCTGGGACCTATTTGAAAGAAGAGCTCTTTACATTTTTTTTGAGTATTTCTTTCTTTATATTCTCATTAGACCTTGAACATTGTAGGCCCTAGACATTATTCTATCATCTTAGCTTTTTTTATTTTCTTTTCGAAGCAAATTATGAGGGTATTATCGTCTTTTCTCGAGATTTAATACTTCACCTTTTGACTCGTTTTGATTTGTTTTCGTGTGCTTTCTCAAACCCGTTGTTCGAGCATCTTTTTTTCTACTATATAGTACACCATATCTACTATACTTTTTACCTACTATATTGTCGATAAATCTGTTTTGAAAAAATATCACTTTGAAAATTAAATAAAAATTGGAAAAGATAAAAAAATAAAAAAAATTCAGAATAAAAAAATCAACAAAATAGTTTCCTTCAATTTCTTGCCTTTTTTAAGAAGAAATAAAAATCACAAAAAAACACCTCTTTATTCCAAAAATCATGATATTGTTATCCTGCCTCCTTGAGTTCGACCCAGTCACACTTACCTGGATAAATATTAAAGTGTAGATAAAATAGGAGAGAGAAGCCACATATTCACTTCATTTTCTCTCTCTCTCTCCTATTTTATTGATTTTTGTTTGATTAATTAGGGTTTTGACTCATAGCGATTTTTCTACACTGATGACTCTCTTTTATTGCTTGCAAAACTCTGGTTATCAAAATCGTGACATTGAGAGATGAGTATGACCTAGGAGCCAGGACATTACACCATTGGATTCAGCTACCATCAAATCAAGGGTCATATGAGTTGAGACCGTCCTTTATTTCTTTGTTTCCAAAGTACTACATGAACACTACAGAGGAGTTGTTTTCCTTTTAACAATAGTTAGAGATGATTTATGGTACGGTTAGCTATCCAATAGTTACGCAGTTGGCTGTTCACCTCAAGGCCTTCCCCTTTGCCTTAGCAGATAAGGCACTTTACTGGTTGAGTCATTTGGGGAGGGAGATTTCTACATGGGACGATCTGAAGTCTACTTTCCTGCATAAATATTTCCCTCTAGGACATGCGAACATGATGAGGAGTCAGATCTACAACTTTACACAGCTACCGTATGAATCATTCCATGAGGCATGGGATCGATTCAAGGATCTTACAGAGAAATGCCCACATCATGAGATACCTTTAAAGGTGCTTGTGTCGAACTACTTTGGAGGACTTCAGCCGGATATACAAGGCCTAGTGAGCGTCGCATGTGGTGGCAGTTATCTGAATAGGGATGCTGAGTCGGTTTGGTCCATCTTTGAAGGATTGGTAGAGAATTCATGTGTCATTGATTCTACTCGAGCATTCAAGAAGGACCCTCGGCCACCACACCACCGAGAGCATCATAAGGTGGGGTATGTTTCAGAGTCCGAGTCATGGTCTGGCATGGGATTCATTAGTGAGAAGTTAACATTAGTCAATGTCATTCAGATGCAAGTTCAGGATTTGCAACCGTTGCGAGTGTTGGAGAAACTCTCAGCACTTACCCAGCAGTTGACCGATCTGATGAAGAAGGTAACGGATTTACATCTTCAATACTAGTAGTCCCGTCCTTCTTCTACTTCTCAGCCTATTCAGAAATCATTACCCGCTCCTCCCACCTGTCAGATTCAGTTTGTTCAGAGCGAGTCGGTTCAGCCTATTGAGACTCCGCAGATTGATTAGCATAAGGATACATCTAATGCCTATCAGAGCCAGATTACCAGCCCTGGAGATGTCGATGTTGATTCTCAGTCCACTCTTGAGATCAACGAGATATGGTATGCTTTGATTCAGCCTTCACCACACTTTACTCCTCAGAGCGTACACCAGAAATAGCAGCAGTACAGTCATCCACAGCATGAATGTCCACATTTGCAGTACGGCCAGCACTACACGTAGCAGTTGTCTCACCAGTGATGAATCTCAGATTCACCATTCTAAGTCTCATTAATTAAAGCTCAAGTCCCTCAAAATCAATTGCATTTCTGCATTTATTCTGCATAATTAGCATTCATGCATGATGGCATAAGAATTGCATTTTAGCATTAAGTTCTGCATAAAATAAGAAGCCAAAAATCCAAGCCAAAAATTGACCTGTAAATAGCCCAACTTCCCCTATTTTTAACTCCTTCACGCTAACACCGCATACCACAAACTCACTTCCACTGTGTACACATCACTAACAAGAATAAATAAAAAATACAAAAAAATATTTAACCCTGTTAAGTGGACCAAAAACCCAAACCCTAGTTTCAGGATTTTCGGACTAAAAGCCACATATCTTCCCCATCCAGTGTCCGATTTGATCCTACTCACTTTTGAACTAATGCACATTCAATTACCTTCAAAACAAGACCAAGTTCAAGTGAATCGGAGCTCGTATGTGAAAGTTGGGTTTTGGGCCTCTTTTGTACAGTGTATTTTCGCGGCTTTTTGACCTGTATTTTATGTGCATATTTTCTTTATTAATAAAAATCCAAAAAAAATTAGATTAAGGTCTCTTTTATTTATCTTTGAGTTTTCCTTATTTTTCTGGATTTTTTATCGTGTTTAAAATTGACAAAAAAATTAGAAAACCCAAAAATCAGGTATTCTATGTACATAGGATACCCCAAAAATTCACTTTTTACATTTGACCTAATTTGGCTTTGATGTCTTCATGAAAGTTGTAGATCTCGTCGAGACGAGCATTTTTCGTGAAGAAACATTTTCGATCTGAGGTCATTTGCTATTTCTTTTTGATTTTACAAAACATTTATTTTTCGATTTTTCTGGAGGTGACACGTGGCCGCCCCAGAGGCCGCCACGTGTCATGGTTTTTTCGCCTTTTTAAATCTTAGTTTTTATAAAAAAAAAAATTATTAATCCACCGCACGTGCGGCGCACGTGCCCCCAGGCACGTGCCCCTCACGTGCTCCGCCTGCCAGCCCCTTCCGCGCCACGTGGCCTTCCCTTGGTCGTTCGATCTCGGCCGATCGAACGGCCGAGAACCCTTCTTCCCCAACGACTCCCCCGACTTCTCCGCCTCCCTCCTTCAGCCGTGCTCCGTCCTTCGCCCGCCGTTGACCGCCCCGCAACCACCGCACCTCCAACGGCCTCCGCAACCTCCGCGGCCAACCACCTCCGCATCTCCCTCGCCCGCTCGATCCCCGTCTCGCCTATAAATAGGGCCTCGCCGCCCCGCTTCATCGCCATCCGTCATTCTCCCTTCGGTCGTGACAGCCGCACCGGCGTGATCCGAGGTTCTTCCTCGCCGCAACGCCGCCTCCAAGCCGCTGCTCCGCTCCGGCCTTCACTCGCCGTCGAGCCTCCTCCCCCAGGTATCTCTCTCTCCTTCTCTCTCGCTCTCTCTCTCTCCCCCCCTCTCTCTCTCTATCTATCTCTCTCCGCCGTCTCGACCTCTTCGTCTCCGACAACTCCCCTCCTCCGCCCGGCTCGCCTCCGCTTTCAGACGAGCCACCGGCCAACACCCTCGCCCAACGTCATCTTCACCACGTCGTCTTCAGCTCCGCCAGCCGCCTCATCTTCATCGACCGCCGACGCTCCTCCAGCGACATTCACCGCCTTCGCCTCCTGGGCCCCACCTCGCCGACCACCAGCAACCGCCTCCAACTTCGCTCGCCGTCACTGCTGCACCCTCGACGTCCCACGGCCGTGTGTCGGCCATCGTCGCTTCACCGACCAGCTGCTCCGCCTCCTACGTCGCCTTCTTCCCCGACTTCGCCGTTCTCCGTCGAAGCATCCACGACAACCACCGTTCGTCTTCGACAACACAACACCGCCTCCTACATCGCTGCTCATCCTCCGCCATCGACGCCACTCTCCAGGCCGTGTGTCGGCTAGAGGGAGGCCGACGCCCCTCTCTCCCGCCAGCGCCTCCTCCGACTTGAACTGCTCCGCCTCGACACCGCACCAGCAGCAGCTCTCCACCGTCCACCAGAGGGTGCACTTCCGACCCTCCTTCGCCTCATCGACGCCGGTCCGCCATCCAAAAGGCGTCGCCGCCCTCGCTGCATCCTCCGCCTTGCCGCCGGGCACGTGACCCGAGGCCCCCGCCTCACGTGCGTGGCACGTGACGTAGGGGGAACGTCTTCAGCAGCATCCCCAGGGGTCGCGTGCCTTGCACGTGCCCTCTGGGCATATTGCAGTCACCTCCCCGGACTCCTTCGTATTTGCATCAACATCCACAGCAACCAGGGTCACGTGCATTGCACGTGACCTCTGGCAAATTTGCAAAGATCCCCCCAGAACTAGTGGTAATTACGCCTAGGTCCTTCCTGCATTCTTTATTTCTCATTTATTTTATTTATTATATTTGCATTGATACCCCTGTCTTCCCCTTTAATTTTAGACCTTCATATGACATTATTTTATTTATTTAAAAATAGCACGGTGTTTATCTTTTCATTCTCTACACATTGATATATTGTGAGTATTATTGTGATTGACGGATAATTACTAATCAATTATTCTGTGGAAATTTGCAAACTTTGCCCAATCTGTACTCGGAAATTCGTACTTAATTAACCGTTGCTCTAAAAATCCCCGAAAAATCACATATCGTAGAGATTAATTTGATTAACATTGTGCCTAAAAATCATTGCATTTGCATGCACACTTTGCTCTATAAAAATCATTTTGCATATTTCACTGTTTGATTTTTAATAGGTATTAGACCCCACATTTTTGTGATCTAGGATTTTTCTGGGATCCATCACCTAGTGATAGATCTTAGATAATTTTAGTTCTCGAAAATAAGTAGGTTGAATATTTATTAAAATTAAATATTGAAAATCATTCTGTTTTCAATTAAAAATTCGTAAAAAATTCACATTGCATCTAAAAATTACAAAAAAAATTACAATGCACTCATTTCATCACGTTTTACATTGTGGCCAACTTTCGTATTTTTTGGACATTGTTTGACTGAAATTTACATTTTAGTCCCTAAAATAGGCCGAATTTGCATTTTGCATCTCATCTTGCATTGAAAAATTCCAAAAAATACCGCCTTGAAAACCGAACTAAAAATTGGATAGACATTAATCTAGGTTGTTCCTTTGCCTCCTTGTGATCGACCTTGGGACTTGCCCAAGTAAAATAAACATCAACCACGAGATTAAAATTGAATCATTATTTTGTGGTTAATTTTTGACTGTCTCCGATCGCCGCCTACAACGAACGACATATATTTATTTTCACGATTGACGATTAAAACCAACTTCTTAACGCGGCTTTTGCGGGCTCGTCAGATGGCGCCGTTGCCGGGGAGGCAAACGACTTAGTTTTTTGTTTTGAAAATTTTTGTTCGGTTTTCCGAATTCGGGTAGTCTGACCCCCGATTTTTTCATTGTAAATCCCATTTTATTTCTTGTATTTATTTTTCAGCATTTCTTTCATTTATTTTATTTTTGATTATTTTTTTTGAGTCACTCTCTTACAATCTCTCTCTTATTTTTCTTGCGAGGTACCCGGCGCACGTGGAGCGTTTTTTCAAGGAACCGACGCATCTTCACCGACAACCGAAGAAACCGCAATTAAATTAAGATCGAGTCGAGTCGTGAGAGAGAGTAGAGTCTAGGTTTTTAATTTCTGCATTTTTATTTTCTGCTCATTTATAACGGTGTCCGTTTGGACTCTCGCGTGTGTACAAGGACATTGAACTTTATTTGTGGTGTGTCGTGGCCTGTTTCACTCTCCGGAGAGGGTGGGGCCCGACTTGAGTGGCGATTAGGATAGACCTGCACATACGGCTCTTAGAGCATTTTTTAGTTCTGATTGTGCTCGTAGGATCTTAAGCCACACTGCACTTTAACTGAGACGCACATTAGATCGTTCAACTTAGCCAAATTTAACTCAATTCTTCCCGCTAATAGAACTTTCTGCTTAGGTGCGGTTTTTCATCGGCTTGCACGCATTTAGTATAAATTTTCAATTCTGTATTGCATCCCACATGGAGATTGCGAGGAGGCACTGTAAGTCTTCTAACTGAGCATTCATCATCGTTTTCCACGTGCATCGGCTTTTCCCGAATTCCTCTCTCTCGTTTTATCACATAAGTCTAAAGGAAATTGGGACTGGACGGTAGACGTGAATTTGTGTTCACCTAAATTCTACAGTGATCGCCTTAATAAAACTGGGACTGCTAAATATAGCCGATCTAAAAAATCCATAAAATCAAAAATTCCTGCGGGAGAGCAACCCCGACATTGTCTGATTTATCTTGCAGCGAGGAGAGAGACGCACACTAGGATAGAGCCCAGCTCCAAATCTAACAGCTCGCGTAAACGGCTTGCAAGATTGAATTCTCACCAATTAAAACTAACAAGATAATTGACCGGACCCTTACGGTCTTCACTTTGAGTTGAGATTGGTGAAACAACCCTTGTATTGTGTTTGATTGTGCGTAGAAAATAGTGCATCAACGAATACCACACAATTGTGTCTACATCATAAAACATCTTGTTGACTCCGAGAATGGAGAATTGTGGTAATTTTTGTTCAGGATCATCTCTCTCTACCACAAACTCCCCAACCTCAAAAACCCAGAGAAACTCTTACTCTGGACCTGCTTGGCCTCCGGGAAACTCTTCCCAAGAACCCTATTCCTTCTTCCTCCTAGACGGAGGACAGACCCACCCTGTCCATTTCTCACCCCAAAAGATCGAGAATAACTGTTACATCAATTCTTTCCATTCTATTAACTCAAATCCTTTATATTCTCCAGATAAAGAAATGCCGCCCAAGATACCTTCCAAAAAAGACCCTGAAGATGAAAATAATGAAGATCCAATGAAGATGATTCTCGCGAGACTGGCTGCATCTGAGCAGCAACAGCAGCTGCTGAGGGAGCAGCTCGAACAAATGAATGCTGGGGGAGAAGTTCCAATGTAAGCTGCATACAACCCTGGACAGTACAGAGTGTGGAATTATTTGCAGCCACCACAACCAGAGATCCACTATGAATTAAAACCACATTTTGTCAGTCAATTACCTCAATTCCATGGTAATATGACTGAGGAGCCATATGAATTCCTGAGGGACCTAGAGCTGATATGTTCTAATCTGAGGCACCCACAAGTCAGCCAAGACTACATTCGTCTCACTGCACTACCTTTCTCCTTGAAAGGGAAAGCAGACTACTGGGTGAAGAACTTGGGGGTGACTGTGACGACTTATGAGAGGTTCAAAAACCTCTTTCTGAAGAAATTCTACCCCTTGAGCCAGACCAATCAAATGAGGACCCGCATCACCAGTTTCGCTCAGATGCCCAATGAACCACTTTGTGAGGCATGGGATAGGTTTAAGGACCTGCTACAAAAATGTCCCTGCCATGACCTGGACAACAACATCCTAGTCCAATCACTCTACTCTGGCCTCAACCACGAGACTCAAGGGTTGGTTAGTGCTGCCTGCGGAGGGAATTACACATCACGTGGAGCTGAGACCGTCTGGAAAATACTGGAGCAGATGGCAGAAACAAGCCGGTCTCAAATTGCCAGTCGAGCATACACTGATTCCCTGAACACCCTTCAAGCCAAAGGCGGGAAGCAGACGGTGGCAGAAATAGCTGAGGACTTGATTCCAAGCATGCACTTTATTTCTGATAAATTGACAATTGTGGACAAGAGAATGAACGATATCGACAGTAGGATTTCGCAATTCCCGAAGCAGATGGAGGAACTCACCGAGAAGGTGTCCAAGATGGGGATGCCTAGTGCACCTACTGTCCCGATATATCATGTGCATCATGTCCAGGAGCAACCAGGAGCAGAGAAACAACAACCATGGGCTCACGATCAATCCCACGCCCAATATTCCCAACAGCCGCCCCCACCGACTGAGACAGTAATGGAAGCCCCGCCTCTGACATTTGAAGTGAATGGCATCTGGTACACCCAAGACATTACCCGACAGGGTAATATGGGAGACCGTCAGACTTATCAGCGCCCACCTACTTTCTATAATGCCACATTCCAGCAACCGAAGCAACAGCAACCCTACAATCGCCAGAGCCAACCTCAGCAATACCATCAGCAATCTCAAGCCCCCAGACAATCAGCTCAGTCATCCAAACCCCCAGAAGAACCGATCGACATCCAGAGACAACTACTTGAGGAGTTTCGTCACTTCCGACATGAACTGGAAGATCTACGGGTTGATGTCAACCGCTTGTCCCGTTGGAAGGATGAGCAGACAGCTCCAGCCACAACCATTCCCGCCTAGGTTCAAGCTAACCCCAATAGCTTGAACAAATTCAACGCATCTCAACACAATAACCAGGTATACTATCCAGACTTTTCCACATCTGAACATGAGATCCTTTCATTTGACAAAATCAATGCCATGTCACTCAGGAGCGGAAGGACCGTGGTCGTACCTGACCGGGCAAGGGAATCGGACCATGAAGACTCGGAAGATCAACCGGAGGATGTTTCCGAGGAGGAAGATGAAGGACGCCTGAAGATCCCAGCAGTAGATAGAGGGAAAGCATCTATGGAGTCTGCAGAGGACCTTGAGCCTCTAGTTGCTGCAAAAATACCTTTGTCACCTTTTCAGCAACCTGATTTTGATTATTATGATTGTAATAAAAACTCCAAGTCGAATAAAGATGCTCGTATTTTTGATTCTGATCCTCTATCTCCTGTCTCAAATGCATCCATTCCTTTCCCCCATGCCTTAAAGAAAGAAAAGCAAAAGAAAAACATCAAAGATGACCCAGTCATGGAAAAATTCTGCCAACAAAACATCATAGTCAAAGTACCCTTTGATCAATACGTGGCAGGTAACCCCGCCTTTCAGAAATACCTGAAGGCAAAATGCACCCCCACCCGGACTCGTACAAAGAGAACAAGTCAATTCGTGGAGACTCACATCTTGACAGTTGCCACCACCAAGTGCGTCAAAAACCAGCATCTGCCAAGAAAGAAAAGGGATCTGGGCGCCCATTATGTGGAGAGTCACATTGGCGGCATAGCATTCACACGCACACTTCTCGACAATGGATCTTCCATAAACCTTCTACCCTTAGCCTTATATTATCGATTGGAGTTGGGCCCTCTCAAGAAATCATCATCTTTACTCCAATTTGCTGATAAATCCACTAAAAGACCTAAGGGAGAAGTGAAGAATGTCATCATCATCATCGAGGGTACAGAATACAAAGTAGACTTCACTGTCCTGGACATGGAGACCCCGAACCATTGGAAGGAATCGCAAATCATTCTCGGAAGACCTTTCTTAAGAACTGCTAAGGCCGTATTCGACTACGGAACTGGCATGATGAAATTCCGTTCTCCAGGCGGAGAAGTGGACTTGGAGATGAAACAAACAAAGTGGAAAAGACCAGACTCCGAATCCACAACTGAAGATGCCGAAACATCAGAATGCACTCTCCTCAGAACCACTGGGCCATGGGACCAACTGCCAGACACACAGATAGAAGGCACATCCTCGGAAGAAGAAATAATCCACCATGCAGTCTCTGAGATTTCTACACCCCCAGACAACACTGAAATCCTCTTGGATTTATCAATCACCTCACCTTTGGGACAAACAATCGATGATGAGTCGGACACGGCTCTGGCCGAATTACCATTCTCCTCTATCGATCCGACTCACTTTTCTTTGGAATTGGTAGCCAACATCTCACACAGTGATTCACCGCCAACCGATACTGAGCCAGAAGCAAAAGTCATTCAGCCAGACTTGATCGACGATTCAGAATTGCCAGAGCTGAAACCTCTACCTCCCACGCTGAAATATGCATTCCTCAATGGACCCAAAGAAAAATTCCCTGTGATCATTAGCTCATCATTAACCGTGGACCAAGAATCCAGACTGATCGAAGTCCTTGAGCGAAATCGAAAAGCCATAGGTTGGACTGTGTCGGATCTCGTAGGAATAAACCCCGCTCTCTGCTCGCACCAAATTTATGTTGAGGATAATGCAAGGCCTTCCCGTGAATTTCAGAGAAGATTAAACCCCAATCTTCAGGAAGTGGTGAAGAAAGAAATAGAGAAATGGTGCAAAGCAGGATTTATTTACCCATCTCTGACTCCAAGTGGGTAGCCCCCCTTCATGTCGTCCCGAAGAAGTCGGGAATCCAGATGGTTACCAACGAGGAGGGGGTAGAGATCGCGACCAGAGTACCCACGTCGTGGCGCGTCTGTGTCGATTACCGGCGCCTGAATGCTGCGACCAAGAAAGACTACTTTCCACTGCTATTCATTGATCAAATATTGGAGAGACTTGCAGGGAAAGCATTCTTCTGTTTTCTTGATGGGTACTCCGTCTACAATCAAGTAGCTATCGCTCCCGAGGACCAGGAAAAGACCACATTCACATGTCCCTTCGGTACTTACGCATTCAAGCGCATGCCATTCGGGCTTTGCAATGCCCCAGGCACATTTCAGCGGTGCATGATTGCCGTATTTGCCGAAATGGTTGGTGATTTCCTGGAAGTCTTCATGGACGACTTCTCGGTTCATGGTGATTCATTTGATACATGCTTAGGACACTTGGACCGAGTCCTTCAGAGATGCAGGGAGGTAAATTTGGTACTCTCCTGGGAGAAGAGTCACTTCATGGTGACTGAGGGTATCGTGTTGGGGCACGTCATCTCCAAAAAGGGAATGGAGGTGGACCCTGCCAAGGTGGATGTGATCAAGAAACTTGAGCCACCAACCAACGTCAAGTCAGTGAGGTCGTTCCTAGGGCATGTTGGATTTTATCGACGGTTTATTCCTGATTTTTCAAAGATCGCCCGCCCACTGACTGAGCTCTTAGGAAAAGACACCGAGTTTATTGTAAATCACAGATGTCTAGAGGCCTTCGAGCTCCTGAAAAAGAAAATATGTGAATCGCCGATATTACAAGCTCTCGACTGGTCTCTTCCCTTCGAGATCATGACTGATGCATCGGATTTTGCTGTCGGAGCGGTACTCGGACAAAGAAGAGATGGAATTCCTTATGCGATTCACTACGCGAGCAAAGTATTGGACCCTGCACAGAGAAACTATACAGTGACTGAAAAGGAAATGCTCGCGGTTGTTTGGGCCCTGGAAAAATTCAGATCATACATATTGGGCTCCAAGGTGACAATCTTCACAGATCACACAGCAATCAGATATCTCATGGATAAGAAGGATGCTAAGGCACGACTTTTGAGATGGATCTTGTTAATCCAGGAGTTTAATTTGGAGATCAAGGATAAACCTGGAATAAAGAATGTTGCTGCTGATCACCTTTCCCGAATCGAGCAAAACGATCATCCTGATATCGGACCAATCAAGGAGACTTTTCCAGACGAATCGATTTGCGTCATTGAGTCAACCCCATGGTATTCCGACATAGTGAACTATCTTGTCTCCAAGAAGGTTCCCTATGGTTGGACCAAAAAAATGATTGATCGATTAAAGTCGGATTCGAGAAAATACCATTGGGACGATCCTTTCCTTGTTTATGAAGGACCGGATTGTGTCTGGAGAAGATGTATCCCTCAGGAGGAATATCAGAGTGTCCTCACACACTGTCATTCTCTCGAGGCTGGAGGACACCATTCGGGAAAGAGAACCGCGCACAAGGTACTCCAATGTGGATTTTACTGGCGGACCTTATTTCAGGATGCTAATGAATTTGTACGGTCATGCCCGATTTGTCAAAGAATGGGAGGGACTATGGGATATAGAGATGAAATGCCCATGCAACCAATAATTTTCTGTGATGTTTTTGATGCATGGGGGATCGATTTTATGGGTCCCTTTCCCAATAGCAATGGATTTGAATACATCTTGTTAGCGGTGGATTATTTATCAAGATGGGTAGAGGCTATTCCAACCCGAACCGCAGATAGCAAAGTCGTCTGTAAGTTTATCAAAGATAACATCATTGCGAGGTTCGGGATACCAAAAGTATTGATTTCTGATGGAGGTAGCCACTTCGTGAACAGGGAGATGAGATCTTTGGCTAAGGAGTACAAATTTGAGCATAGAATAGCCAACCCGTATCATCCACAATCTAACGGCATGGCAGAGGTTTCTAACAGAGAGGTGAAGAGCATTCTCCAGAAGTTGGTTCGTCCCGATAGGAAGAATTGGTCAACACTGTCGGACCAAGTTCTATGGGCCTATAGGACAGCCTATAAGACTCCACTCGGTACTTCACCTTTTAGGATGATCTATGGCAAGCCATGTCATCTTCCTGCAGAATTTATCCACAAATCTGAATGGGCGATCAAAAAGTTGAATTGGAGTTGTCACCTTGGGAAATTATGTCGAGACTTAAATCTGAATGAGCTAATTGAAATCCGAAATCGGGCATATGACAACAGTGTGATTTATAAGGACAAGGTCAAGAGATGGCATGATAGACACATTCGAGAGAAGACCTTCGTCCCTGGACAAAAAGTGTGGTTGTTTAATGCTCGGTTGAAGATTTTTCATGGGAAACTCAAATCAAAATGGACGGGTCCCTACATTGTCGTCGATGTGCATACCAATGGAAGCGTAGACATAGCCGAACTCAAAGAGAATGCACAACCGTTCTCAGTAAATGGACAAATGCTGAAGCCATACATTGAATCACCCAAAGAACAAACAGTTCAAGTCGAGGCCATCTATTTCACGCAGAGCGAGGATATTGAAAATCTATCTGACCACTCCCACCCTCCCTCCCGACCACATTGGTCTCCTTGTACAGCTTCTTCCTTTACTTAGGCCAAGGCCTAAGTATGGGGGGACCAATGCCATCTGTATATATCATTCTTCTCCTAACTCCTAATCGCTCCATATCCACCCTTCTTCCATACTTAGGTTGTTCAAAGCCTAAGTATAGGGGGAACCGACATCCACCAGTATATACTCTCCTCGTTTCTTGACTTCTTTTCTTTTCATTCTTTTTCTTCTTTTCTTTTTTCTTTCTCACTCTCTTACGCTTAGCCCGAGCTATGTCTTCTTTACGCTTCTTGTGCTCTGAGGACACAACACTCGCTAAGTATAGGGGGGTCTGTATATACATTATATATATTTTACCCATATCTCGTACTTTCGCGGAAGTCTATATGTATTTACGGGGTGGGTACTAACTGAAAAAAAAAAGAGAGAGAACACTGACTTGCCCAAACTTTCTAAAAAAAAAATCGATGAATGAAAAAGAGGCTTCTTATTCCATTTTCTGCATAAAAAACCCCTTGCATAAAATGTCAAAAAAAAAAGAAGAAAAAAAAAGAAAAAGAAAAGAAAAGTGTCTGCATTTCACGCACCTGCACTTCATCCATCACCACATGCATTTGCATCTGTGAAAAGTCATTGGGTTCTGAACCGAGTTATGAGCCGAAACCGAGAGTGGTCTGGGCTTGACTTTAATCCACCTAATTTTCAGAGGAACTTCACCGAGAAATAGAATTTTAAGAGCTTCAGGTCTTTTTGACTTAATTCCTTAAGTTCCACATGACAATGTGCAGCGTTTGACTCTTAGTGTCTAACCTGGTCTCTTCATTCTGGGTACCACTCTGGAATAGGGAATTAATTCGCACTCTCGCACTATGCACTTAGCTCAACCCAAACGGGATGTTGGAAGACTGTGTGAGTCTCTTTTCTGGTAGCGTGGAAATCTAAAGACCGGAGTACGGGTTGAAATAAAGCTTCGGAAAAGGGATGGACGGCTGGGCACAATTTTTCTAAGACCCCAAAAAATGTACGGAACAAAAGATGCTATATCCGTAGGGGCACAACAAGATCCAAGCAGAACCACCAAAAATTCCAAATACATAGAAGCATTCTACCAAATAAAAATCCGACCAAAAAGGTCCAAGCTTCAGAAACCTGCAGATCTTGGTGGAGACTCGGCTACACTGGCCATCTCCACAAGGAGAGGTGACTACACTGGCCACCCTCCAGTTCTTTTCTCTTTCTTCTATTTTCTCCCTCATTCGATTGTGAACACAGCACGACAGACCTTAGAAGGAAATACCTGACTCCCCGAGGACGAGTTACTGGAGAGGAGAGGAGCATGGTAGTCCAGCATTCTGAATGGGAAGAGCTAAAACCCTTCACACACATGAGTCGGTTATTCAATGTTCATAGGGTATACTTTGGAAAGAGGATTGATCTAAGATGACTTCTGAGTTGAAACTGTGTCAATGATGTGTAGAACTTGAGGGCTGTTGATTTTGAAATTCTAAGTCTCACAGAAGTTCCGCCACATTATTAATCCAAAGGTCAAGTTTAGTTTCACTTTCACCTTCAGTTCATGGTCTTGGTATGGAACCCAGTCTCATTTCACTTCATGGCATTTCTTTTAGATGCTCAGGGACGAGCATGGTTTAAGTATAGGGGGATGATGAATCTCAGATTCACCATTCTAAGTCTCATTAATTAAAGCTCAAGTCCCTCAAAATCAATTGCATTTCTGCATTTATTCTGCATAATTAGCATTCATGCATGATGGCATAAGAATTGCATTTTAGCATTAAGTTCTGCATAAAATAAGAAGCCAAAAATCCAAGCCAAAAATTGACCTGTAAATAGCCCAACTTCCCCTATTTTTAACTCCTTCACGCTAACACCGCATACCACAAACTCACTTCCACTGTGTACACATCACTAACAAGAATAAATAAAAAATACAAAAAAATATTTAACCCTGTTAAGTGGACCAAAAACCCAAACCCTAGTTTCAGGATTTTCGGACTAAAAGCCACATATCTTCCCCATCCAGTGTCCGATTTGATCCTACTCACTTTTGAACTAATGCACATTCAATTACCTTCAAAACAAGACCAAGTTCAAGTGAATCGGAGCTCGTATGTGAAAGTTGGGTTTTGGGCCTCTTTTGTATAGTGTATTTTCGCGGCTTTTTGACCTGTATTTTATGTGCATATTTTCTTTATTAATAAAAATCCAAAAAAAATTAGATTAAGGTCTCTTTTATTTATCTTTGAGTTTTCCTTATTTTTCCGGATTTTTTATCGTGTTTAAAATTGACAAAAAAATTAGAAAACCCAAAAATCAGGTATTCTATGTACATAGGATACCCCAAAAATTCACTTTTTACATTTGACCTGATTTGGCTTTGATATCTTCATGAAAGTTGTAGATCTCGTCGAGACGAGCATTTTTTGTGAAGAAACTTTTTCGATCCGAGGTCATTTGCTATTTCTTTTTGATTTTACAAAACATTTATTTTTCGATTTTTCTGGAGGTGACACGTGGCCGCCCCAGAGGCCGCCACGTGTCATGGTTTTTTCGCCTTTTTAAATCTTAGTTTTTATAAAAAAAATTATTAATCCACCGCACGTGCGGCGCACGTGCCCCCAGGCACGTGCCCCTCACGTGCTCCGCCTGCCAGCCCCTTCCGCGCCACGTGGCCTTCCCTGGGCCGTTCGATCTCGGCCGATCGAACGGCCGGGAACCCTTCTTCCCCAACGACTCCCCCGACTTCTCCGCCTCCCTCCTTCAGCCGTGCTCCGTCCTTCGCCCGCCGTTGACCGCCCCGCAACCACCGCACCTCCAACGGCCTCCGCAACCTCCGCGGCCAACCACCTCCGCATCTCCCTCGCCCGCTCGATCCCCGTCTCGCCTATAAATAGGGCCTCGCCGCCCCGCTTCATCGCCATCCGTCGTTCTCCCTTCGGTCGTGACAGCCGCACCGGCGTGATCCGAGGTTCTTCCTCGCCGCAGCGCCGCCTCCAAGCCGCTGCTCCGCTCCGGCCTTCACTCGCCGTCGAGCCTCCTCCCCCAGGTATCTCTCTCTCCTTCTCTCTCGCTCTCTCTCTCCCCCCCTCTCTCTCTCTATCTATCTCTCTCCGCCGTCTCGACCTCTTCGTCTCTGACAACTCCCCTCCTCCACCCGGCTCGCCTCCGCTTTCAGACGAGCCACCGGCCAACACCCTCGCCCAACGTCATCTTCACCACGTCGTCTTCAGCTCCGCCAGCCGCCTCATCTTCATCGACCGCCGATGCTCCTCCAGCGACATTCACCGCCTTCGCCTCCTGGGCCCCACCTCGCCGACCACCAGTAACCGCCTCCAACTCCGCTCGCCGTCGCTGCTGCACCCTCGACGTCCCACGGCCGTGTGTCGGCCATCGCCGCTTCACCGACCAGCTGCTCCGCCTCCTACGTCGTCTTCTTCCCCGACTTCGCCGTTCTCCGCCGAAGCATCCACGACAACCACCGTTCGTCTTCGACAACACAACACCGCCTCCTACATCGCTGCTCATCCTCCGCCATCGACGCCACTCTCCAGGCCGTGTGTCGGCTAGAGGGAGGCCGACGCCCCTCTCTCCCGCCAGCGCCTCCTCCGACTTGAACTGCTCCGCCTCGACACCGCACCAGCAGCAGCTCTCCACCGTCCACCAGAGGGTGCACTTCCGACCCTCCTTCGCCTCATCGACGCCGGTCCGCCATCCAAAAGGCGTCGCCGCCCTCGCTGCATCCTCCGCCTTGCCGCCGGGCACGTGACCCGAGGCCCCCGCCTCACGTGCGTGGCACGTGACGTAGGGGGAACGTCTTCAGCAGCATCCCCAGGGGTCGCGTGCCTTGCACGTGCCCTCTGGGCATATTGCAGTCACCTCCCCGGACTCCTTCGTATTTGCATCAACATCCACAGCAACCAGGGTCACGTGCATTGCACGTGACCTCTGGCAAATTTGCAAAGATCCCCCCAGAACTAGTGGTAATTACGCCTAGGTCCTTCCTGCATTCTTTATTTCTCATTTATTTTATTTATTATATTTGCATTGATACCCCTGTCTTCCCCTTTAATTTTAGACCTTCATATGACATTATTTTATTTATTTAAAAATAGCACGGTGTTTATCTTTTCATTCTCTACACATTGATATATTGTGAGTATTATTGTGATTGACGGATAATTACTAATCAATTATTCTGTGGAAATTTGCAAACTTTGCCCAATCTGTGCTCGGAAATTCGTACTTAATTAACCGTTGCTCTAAAAATCCCCGAAAAATCACATATCGTAGAGATTAATTTGATTAACATTGTGCCCAAAAATCATTGCATTTGCATGCACACTTTGCTCTATAAAAATCATTTTGCATATTTCACTGTTTGATTTTTAATAGGTATTAGACCCCACATTTTTGTGATCTAGGATTTTTCTGGGATCCATCACCTAGTGATAGATCTTAGATAATTTTAGTTCTCGAAAATAAGTAGGTTGAATATTTATTAAAATTAAATATTGAAAATCATTCTGTTTTCAATTAAAAATTCGTAAAAAATTCACATTGCATCTAAAAATTACAAAAAAAATTACAGTGCACTCATTTCATCACGTTTTACATTGTGGCCAACTTTCATATTTTTTGGACATTGTTTGACTGAAATTTACATTTTAGTCCCTAAAATAGGCCGAATTTGCATTTTGCATCTCATCTTGCATTGAAAAATTCCAAAAAAATACCGCCTTGAAAACCGAACTAAAAATTGGATAGACATTAATCTAGGTTGTTCCTTTGCCTCCTTGTGATCGACCTTGGGACTTGCCCAAGTAAAATAAACATCAACCACGAGATTAAAATTGAATCATTATTTTGTGGTTAATTTTTGACTGTCTCCGATCGCCGCCTACAACGAACGACATATATTTATTTTCACGATTGACGATTAAAACCAACTTCTTAACGCGGCTTTTGCGGGCTAGTCAACCAGCACACATATCAGAGGCCACATTCTTTTTAATACCCTATTACACATTCGCAGCCACATCATTACCAACAACAGCAGTCGTCTTTTACACCATAGAGATCTCCTCAGCCGTACGTACCACAGCAGCACACTCCTAGGCAGGAGAGAATAGATAGCTAGGGTCACCACATTGAGTCTGAGGTGTCTTCACAGGCCCTAGAACTAAACCAGATCATGGACATATTGAGCATGCTCCAGACTGCACACAGGACAGAGATGGAGCAGGTTAACCATCAAGTGGATGAGTTAACCATGTCCAAGACCACTCTCCCATCCCAGCCTCAGATGAACCCGAACAATAAGAGGAGGTACCCAGATCAGGTAGACACCACTACAATTCGATCTCTTTTTCTGAATTTTTATCTAACTTCATTCATCTCAGGAGCGGTAGGTCACCAGGAGCACTTGATCGATAGGAGGAGAGGGCACATGATGAGGAGCGAGAGTTAATCCATGATACACATTTTGATGTTGAGGAGGAGGACCATCACGATGATGAGGATCAGCATGATGTCCAGCTTGATGATGAGAAAGAGGGGAGTGATGCCGAGATAGTTGACATGGACATAGGCGAGTCAGATAATGATACAATGCCAGACCATGCAGACACTCCCGATGCAGATTTTTCTTCTCCTATTTTAGAGAGTTTTGTACATACTTCTGAGGTTCTCGGTGTACATGCTAATTCCATCTTGAATGAAAATAAAAAGAATTTTGTTGTTCCTAAGATGTTCCTTTTCTCAATGCTTTGTATGGAAAAGGAAAGAAAAAACCCAAAAAGAATGTTGTCACTCCAGGAACTGATCGTCTATTGAAAGATCATATTTTTCTGAAGATTCCATTTCACGATGCCTTGGATCATTTTCCTACACTCAAGAATCAGTTGAAGAACAAATGCACAATACATAGGAAAAATAGATTATGAGTTGAGAAAAATGTATTGACCAAGGTAACTTCATGTGCTATTGAGAATAAGGTACCTAATAAGAAGAAAGATCCTGGAGCTCATTATGTCACACATGCCAGATTGAAGATGTCGCATTCCATCATACTCTCTTAGATAATGGTTCCTCGATTAATTTGATTCCATCTTCTTTATTTGATAAGCTCAAGCTAGGTCCTCTTTACAAATCACGAGCGATACTTCAGTTGTTGATCGATCTTTGAAGAGACCTAGAGGCATGTTGAGGAACATTATCGTGATCGTTCAGGGCTTGCAGTTTCCAGTGGACTTTACTGTCCAAGATTTGGCGTGCCCTACACAGTTATACCTTGCTCCAATCATTCTTGGGAGGCCCTTCTTGTGGAAAGCGAGAGCACTCTTTGATTATGATGTTGGGAGAGTATTAATCTGCACAAATAGTGGAGAGATACACATTGAGATGGCAAAAGGATATAGCAGTACAAGACCAGTATTGTCATTTACTTCAGAGGACACCAGTCTTGTAGAGGATTGCAAGCACATAGATGAGACACAGTCTCTTGATCTTGAGAGCATTTATTTTGATACCCGTGATATCCTACATGAGGATGGGGTAGATGACATGGTACCTAGTTCTTCATGTGAATGTTTACATACAGATACAGAGTTCACATCAGATCCAGATGACCAGTCAGTTACACTAGACATCTCAGTGTCGCAGATTGAGATTGCACATATTCCAGCAAGAGAGTCAGTTGATTATATTTCACATATCATTCAGTCTATTCAGTGTGGAGAGTCAGATGGTGTGATGGTTACACATATAGATACCTTTTGTAGCCTTACTCCAGAGACGTGTATTTCTATAAAGAGATCTATGCCACATACAAAGGCAGATCTACTTCTTCAGACAGGGATCGCTATGCACATGCACAACAGATGATTCAGTATGACCCAGGTTGAGATGATCTACTTTGTATAGGATGCATGACTACTCTTCCACTGCATTTCATCCTGTACAGAGACCTGTGAGCCTTTCGATTTTTCTGGAGTACACCACATGTATATTCTTCGTAGACCACAATCGTCCTCATTTTTTGTTCGTCTTATATGCTTAGGATACCAGATCCTAAGTATAAGGGGGACCGATTGCCCGTTGATTTTTGCCTTTTGATTTTGTTCTTTTTACTTTTCTTGTATTTGTCCTTTCTTTTACACTAATCATTGGTCCCTAATTTTAGTCCACATCCTTTTCTATACTTAGGATGCCTTATCCTAAGTATAGGGGGGATCGCATGATTTCATTGATTTTTTCGTTCTTTTGTTCATTCGTTTGTATATTCATTTTCCTCAGTCACCTCATTTTTTGTTTTCCAATATACTTACGATGACATGATCGTATGTATGGTGGGGTTTCGATAGACTTCTATTCTTTTATTCTTTTTCACCCACTTTTACTTAGCATGAGTTATGTCCTCCTTTTTCTCTTTATCCGCTATGAGGACATAGCACAAGCTATGTATAGGGGGTGTGTATATATTGTATATATACTTACGTCCATAACTCGTAATTTATGTATTTTCTATATCTATAAAATCTATAAGATGTGGGTGAGCGTTAATTTAAAATACATCTATTTATTTATTATTTATAAAATCCTTGTAAACAAGTAAAAATATGCCTAAAATCCTTAATTAAAATTTGTATTTAAAAATATGTATCTAAAATAAGTATAATACTTATTTAAAATCCTGTCTATTAAAATATGTATAAAATTCATTTATTCCTTGTAAATTCATTATAAAATTTGTAAAAGACATTGGTTATTTAATCCAAATATAATATGCATAATTTATCATGTAAAATTCTTGTACAAAGACTTGTTATAAACATTGAAAAATCCATAAAAATACAAAGTCCTAAAATTCATAAAAAATTACAAAATTCCTAAAATACATAAAAATGAGTAAAATTCAGAAAATATACTGCACATAAAAATGGTTGCATTTGCACTAGCATTTTTCAGAATAAGTTTGATTTCTAGAACTAAAGATTGGAAATCGTTTAAAGGATGGAGCTTGATTATGGGCTTTAACTTTCAGTGTAAGGAGCCTAGTTAGTAACTAGAATTTAGACTCTGTATGTCCTTGACTTAAATATTTGGGTTCCATGAGACCATATTTGGGAAGTAAGCTTAAGCGTGCCTAAGTAGAACACTCGGTTTCATCCGTTTAACTCTTCATCAGGGAATCAATTTTGGACACATGCACTTTGCACTTAGCTCGACTTGCATGGGGTTGCGAAGGGCATTTCATTTTAGTGGTGCATTTTCTTCCTTGTCTAGTGGTGCGGGCGTCTAAAGACGGGAGAGATTGGGGTTGAAATAATGCTTCATATGAAGGAAGGATCTGCTGGCACAATTTTTCCAAGACCTCAAAAATGGACTGAATGAAAAGATGCTATATCCGTTGAGGCACAAAATGATTGATGCAATGCAAGCAACATTACAAAGCCAATTCAAAGAAGAAGCCAGCAAATACAAATATGACCACAATGGTCCAAGCTTCCACCAAAAAGCATGCACATCTTAGTGGAGACTTAGCCACACTGGCTGGGCTTCACAAGGAGATGTGTCTAGACTGGTCGCACTGTAGTTCTCTTCTCATTCTTCTTCTTTCTCTCTCTTTTCGATTGTGGATATAGCACGACCTGGCCTTAGAAGGGAATACTCACCTCCTCGAGGAAAGAGTAGCTAGATGAGGGCCCAATGGGAGTGTATTATTGGGATGGGCGGTTTCTTCGCTTCCTTAACCAGGAAGAGCTAAAACAATTCACACACAATATAGATTGAATTAAAGGTTGATAGAGTTAGTGATATGAATAAGTGGAAATGAGCTGGTTGTTGAGGTGAACCTAAATAAGGATTTCTGGAACTCGAGGACCATTGAGATTAAATTCCTAATCCTGGTTAAGGCTTCGACAAAATGCTTGTTTTGGGATCAACCGAGTTCTGTCCTTTGTCTGTTCTCATGAATTGGTTTGGGAAAATAAATTCATTTTAAATTTCTTTTTTGCCTTCTTTTTCAAATAAGTGTCTGCTAAGGGACTAGCAAAGTTTAAGTATAGGGGGTTGATGAATACATAATTCTATTAACATTATTTCTGCATTTTGTCTTAAAACCGTTAATAAATACATGTCATTATTCATTAAATTCCACCTTTTAACAAAATCGTATTCATGAATAAAATTGCGCTTTTATGCATCAAAATCATGTAAATAAATGAAAGAATAAAAATAAAGAAAACAAAAAGAAGACAGATTGTAGATATGTATATATGTACAATATGACATATAAAATGTAAATATAGTTGTAAGATATATTTATAACCTAACTCCTGAGACCAAGTCAGCATGGATTAGTCGACAAACAAATAAGTAGGGGGAGATAACGAAAGAAAACAGTAAAAAAATAAAATAATTATACACTCTATACACTCTTCACTAATTATCAAATAATTATCAAATCTTCATTAATTTTAGTTAATTCATATGAACATATTTTCACCAAACTCTTTTCCTAATTATTTCAAAAAAATGTATAGAAAAATATAAAAATAAGTTAAAAATAATTTTGTGTATATATACCAAGAAATTCACATGCAAATTATCAGATTCTCAACTTCCGAACTTGATAACTATCTCATACAAACTCAAATTTCGCTCTACTTACCTTTAAATTTCGTAAAATAATATTCTCTGATTAATGGAGGTGATTTCACTAAAATCAGAGTGGCAAAAAAAGTTTTTGGGACCTAATCACAATAGGGTTTTGGGCTACTTATTTTATCTAGAACACATTATTTATAGTTTTAATAATTTTATAATTTTTAATTATTTTCTTGATCTGGTATTTTGACCCAAACTTAATTCAGAATTTTTGGAGATTATTTAATATTTTAAATAAACTAAAACTCTAATTTATAGATGAAATTGAACTACACAACTTATACCCGTATTTATTAATATATATACATTAATTTATTAAAATCCACAAAAAAATTCGCAAATATTCTATTTATTATTATAATATATAAGAAAATATAAAAATAAGATACAATTTATTAATTTATTGAATTAAAAATCAATTACATATTTATCAAGTATTATTTATACCTATTTATTAATATAATATTTATATTTCATTAAGTATTTACTATTTATCAAAACTAATTATTTCATAATTGAGATAAATTAATTATTTCCCTTTTTAGTTTTTATACCTATTTAAAATAATACCATTTAATATTTAATCCCTAATTTATATTACATTTAACACATCAGGCCAACCAGGTGCTAACACGTGTCAGCACCCGGTTCATCTTCTTCAAGAACCATGTTGTTGGATATGTTCCAATGCCTCCTCTTTAGCTAATTTCCATGCGTTCATCTTAACCACTAAACACAATCCTAACCTTCCACTCTAATCTTCTTACATCCACCTTACGCGCCTACCCTTGGATTAAACCTAACTCCCCGTCGATTATCCTATAAAACTCTCTAAGCTTCGCAACTTACAAACTAACTCTTCTTAACAACCCCCAGTTCCAGCATAGTTGGTCGATCAACCACCTTCCTCACCTCGCTCCGCCTTATCCTGGCAGTGACAGGTCCAGAGGACCGCTCCGCATGGAAGAGGCTTCGTCAGAGGAGAGTTCCTTGGTCGCCAACCACCTTGCACCGCGCCATCGCGTACGTTGAGCTCTAGCAAAGGTCAGCCATTGAGCTATCACTTGAGGTAATATACCTCAAATACCAGATCTTCATCCATTTCTATCTTGTGATTTCAACTTCTGTGTCCTGATAAGAATAGTTAATCACATAATAAGATAGGTCAATCATCCATCTGACCATTACATTCAAAAATCCATTCCACATTCGACTCGATTTCAATCAAAAATGCATTTCTCTTTCACATAAAACATCATTATCTCGAAGATGCCTCTTAACAACAAAACCTAACATTTCTTGGCTGATTCCATAGAGGATCGAGCATTAGTCTTTTCTTGCAGGTACCCTAAACCTATGGAGGGAACCAATTCCATCTTTTGGAACTCTTCTTCAACCAATCACGCAACATCTTCATTCTAGGGCTCTAAAAATCTTAGGCAACCTTCGTGTCCACGAGCCATCCTTACCAGAACTCTCAAGAGCACATCCTCCTATATTCGGCATCGAACCACCGCAGGCGAGCTCGAGGGGTGAAGGAGTCACCCCTATGGCCCTGCACGAGACTGAACCAAGCAAACCTTCGTCAGAGATTACCATCGTCGTCAGTTACATTGGATGAGGAAAGAATGCCTAAAGAACGTAGGGAGAAAAGGCTTGCGCCACGTGGCTAGATTCAATGCTCCAGACGATGCTTCGCCTTCTAATCATAATGTTTAATTCTGAAATGGTAGAAGAATTGCATTAAGAGCCCTTGTGCTTTCCAAAATTCAATCGCACCTCCAGTAGTTCGCTTAATTACATTTAGGTCCCCGTGCAGTAACCTAAGCTTAAGGCTCTAGATTCTTTTCTTGCAAACAGGTTGCTGACCAGGGACCTATTTGAAAGAAGTGCTCTTTACATTTTTTGAGTATTTCTTTCTTTATATTCTCATTACACCTTAAACATTGTAGACCTTAGACATTATTCTATCATCGTAGATTTTTTATTTTCTTTTCAAGTCGAATTACAAGGATTTTATCATCTTTTCTCAATATTTAATTCTTTGCCTTTCGACTCGATTTGATTTGTTTTCATGTGCTTTTCTCAAACCCATTATTCGAGCATCTTTTATCTACTATATAGTACTACATATCTACTATACTTTTTACGTACTATATTGTAGATAGATCTATTTTGAAACAAATATATATCATTTTGAAATCTAGATAAAAATTGGAAAAGAAAAAAAATTAAAAATTTAATAATTAAAAAATCAACAAAAAGAGTTTCCTTCGATTTCTCACCTTTTTCGAGAAGAAATAAAAATCACAAAAAATACCTCTTTATCCCAAAAATCCTGATATTATTATTCTGCCTCCTTGTGTTCGACCCAGGCACACTTACCTGGATAAATATTAAAGTGTAGATAAAATAGGAGAGAGAAGCCACATATTCACTTCATTTTCTCTCTATCTCTCCTATTTTATTGATTTTTTTTATTAATCAGGGTTTTGACTTGGAGCATTTTTTCTACAACAATGACTCTCTTTTATTGCTCGTAAAATCCTAGTTATTAGTCGTATAGATTTTCCTATACTTAGTATGAGTTATTTCTTCCTTTTCTCTCCGATCTATTAAGACATACATCAAGCTAAGTATAGGGGGTCATATCTACATTGTATATATTTTATCGATAACTCGTACTTTCGTATTTTCAAAAAATATGCAACTTTATAAAAACAAATTATGAATCAAGTTCTCTATATGTACTAATTAATAAATCAGTTCAAAATATTTTGTAAAATGTTTGAAAAATGGTTGGAAAATCTTTTTGAAAAATCTTTAGAAAATTACTTGAAAACTATTTTGTAAAATGTGTTCAACATTTATAAAAATGTTTTGTTTTTAAAAATTTACTTCGATTTTTTGAATAAATTGCTTTGAAAATCTAGTTGCAAATGGTTTGGAAAATATTTAAAAAAATAGTTTGAAAAATCTATACATACTGTGTGAAAATACATTGCAAAAATGATTTTTTTTTCAAAATTTGTAAATGTTTGTGAAAATTATTTGTCAAATTAGTTTGCAAAATAAAATTTTCAAAATGTTTGTGAAATATATTTAAACTATTTTGAGAACTATGTACATTATTTAAGCAAATAAGGATCCTTTACAAACCTTGTATATACAAACCTATAAAATTCATAAAACCTTTACTCTTGTAAATAATAAGCACTCCAGTGTAAATATCTCCACATAATTATTTGCGAACACTTTTTATTTTTGAAAAATCACTAAAAATATGCAAAATAAAAAATCTATAAAAATATGCAAAATGTTTTCAATATTTTACAAAAATTGCAAAAAAAATTCAAAAACTCATAAAAAGTTCAAAACTAGAAAATTACATCACAAAAATATTTTCCTTACATTGTACATAGCATCTATATTTTTCGGATTGAGATTGACAATTGAACTAATTTAAGTAAAACCTGAAGATTGGAGCTTGGTTAGACCTTAATCCACTTAATCACAGGAACCTTTAAGGAATTGAAATTGAGATACTTCAGGTCATCTAGACTTAATTCTTTGAGACCACGAGACTTAGTTCAGTGTCATCTTGACAGCTTAAGTAGAATATTTCGGAACACGCGCATGACTCTTATCGGCAAGGACCTAACTTCCACACATTCACTTTACACCTTGCTCAACTTAGTTAAAGTGGTAGAGGGCTAGATTTGTCGACATGAGACACAATCCAATGGAAACATCGGAAGTCACAAATTTGTGGCCATTGTACCCCAACTCGATCCAGTAGCCATGAGGTCTAATGACATAATTTGTGGGTTCTAATAATGATTGAAAAGTGGGGTAGTCTACTGTGAGGAAAAAATCCTTATGTAAATGTTGGTGTATATAGTATTAAAAAAATGCAAAACCAAAAACTCTAAAAATAGAATATGGGCAAAAGTCAAAGAAAAATCAGTTGCCGTCGGAGCATGTATATAATGAAAAAGCAAGTTTGAGCCTCAAAGTCAAACGTGTATGTGAACCTACAGCCGAATGACTTGGATACACTAGTCTAGCATCCCAAGAAAGGTAGCTAAGCTGGCTACCATCCATTCTTCTCTCCACCTCCTCTTCTTGAGCCGGTTGCACTTGAACTTAGAAGGGAATACTAAGATTCTTGAGGAAAGATTTATTGGATTGTGGAATTAGGGTCACCATGTTAGAGAAGACTAACTTTTACTGCTTCAACCGAGAGGAGCTACATATCACTGACATTATAATAAGTAGACTCATAGACGTAAGGGACTACGTATGGCATCAACTTTTTTTGACCTGCCTTTCTGGGAGACATGGGTAGAGTCCTGTGGGTCTTGGAGGATGTTGTGTTTCAAGTTCGATTTCTGTTAAGGTTCCGACCATACCTACAATCCAAATGTCCGACTGATTTCTAAATTTTGATTTTATGAGGACAAGTTCAAAAGTTAAAATCAATCCAAGTTCTTTCTTTTTCTTTTCTGCACTTATAAGCATAAGTGTTTATAGAGAATTATTTGGCATGTAACTTTTAAATAATTGCACATAGGTCCTTGCTTGTTGTATGCCTTGTTTTCAATCAAATAATTATTAAATCAACTCCAAAATTTCCAAAAAAAATACCATTAGCTCCTGCTAATGTGTATAATTTCTAGAATTTTGTGACTCGATTTAATTTTATTTGATATATTCTAAAAATAAAAAACCCCTAAAAAGTATCCTGTCTATTTCGAAATTCCAAAAAACAATACAACATTTTCTGAAATAAATTTATAAAATTTTTTGTGTGTTTGTCTTTGTATGTTTTTACTTCATTACCATTTTTGTTGCATTATCTTTTATAAAAATCCTAAAAATCACAAAAGATTAAAAATCTTATAAAAAAACCATGTAAAATTCTAAAAAATCGAAAAAATGGGATTTCAGTGTCTATAGTTAGATCTTTTTATTTACTTTATCATAAATATTGTAAGCAGAGCCTTTGGGTTTTTTTAGTATTTTAATTTTGCCCTTTGGTCTAGGTTAAACATTGTTTCCCTATTTTGTGTTTGTTTCATTTTTAGAAATATAAAAATCTGAAAAAAAATACTATAAAATTATCAAAAACACTTGTATATCTGAAAAATATAAAAATATTATTGTTTCTTTTTTGGAGTATTTTTAGGCCTAATAAAAATTGTTAGAACTTGTTTTTTTCCTTATTCTCCTTATTTGTTTTCTAATTAGAAAATGTAAAATTTGCAAAATTAAAAATAACAAAAAAATATGCCTTTTATTTTCTGATTACCGACTACTTCATACATTTATGTGCTCCTTGTGTTCGACCTTGGTCGCTAGACTAGGTTAAATAAATAGCGGAGACTGCTACATTGGATTTTGTGCTTGTGATTGTTTTAACTGTGGTCTTGATTGAGTTTTATTGATTGGTCGTGCCTTGTGGTTCAGGTCGCAATGACCTTTAGACATATCTTAAACCGAGTTGCCTGGCGTTGTCATCAACTTCCCAAATCGGCACCTCAAGTGTCGATTGATTAATATTTTTTAAATAATCAATCTTGATGCTTATTTAATTAATTATGAATATTTTAATAATCATTTAAAAAAAAGTCTTATTAAAGTCTTTATTTCTATGTTCACCTCTTTATTTGCCAAAAACAAAAATAATAATCACTACATGACAAATTATGTGACGTCAGCCTTATGTTAGCATTTCAAAAAAAAGGAAAAATAAAATATGATAAGGGCACTGAGATCATCACCCATCTTCTTCCTCAAGACGAAGTCGTGCTTCTCCTCCTCTCTCCTCACGCAACAACTATCAACGCTCCATCCCCTTCCCCCAACTGCCACCTCTCTACCTCCCTCCAGCCACCTCCTCTCCTCCCTCGATGACTTAAGAGACCCTTTTTACCGTTAGCTCGTTTATCGAGGTGCATTGATGGAAGGACCCAACACTGGTGCAAGAACCTGTGATCGTTGGGGCTCGAACCCATTTGCGTGCCACCGTTCCAGTCCACCTTCTTGGTCGTCCTCTGCACGCTTGCTACCATACCCTACCGAGGTGGTTGTGCAGGACCACCATTCTCTTCCCTGACATTTAGTCTTGATGACCAAGGGTTATTTTGCAATTTCCTTTTTTGCAGTATTTTTTAATTTTTTTGACTTAAATGCAATTTTCCAAAAGCTTTAATTTATTCATTACATTTTTAGTTTTTGAATTTTATATTCTATGCACCTTTTATTAAATTTCATCTTATTTACATTTTAGATCTCTATGGACCATTCTACAATTTTAGTAAGTTTGTTTGTCTTCCATGCAATTTGCCTAATTTTTAGTTAAAAATGGATAAAAATTTGGATCAGTAGAGAGGTAATCTGATCTTAGTCCAAATGTTGGACATTGATCTGAATGTGATTCAGATGTAATGAGAAGATTAGATTTATGTTCTTGATTTAATCAAGCATCTATGGGAGGCCCGTGATCTGGATTTGAGATGTGAACTCAATATCCAAGTCACTATACGTGGAACAATATAATTACCCTGTCCTTATCTCCAAGTATTCGCGGAGAAAGCACATTATCCTTGAAAGAGTTCGGGATAATTTCATTGTTGATATATGTATCTAAGCATTGAGTAAATTGGTAATTAAATGTGATTTAATTATCATGAATAATATGAATTTGATTCATATTATAAAGAGAGTTATCTTAGATAATTAAATGTGATTTGATTACCAAAGATTTGAATGTCATTCATATTATATGGGAACATGAGAATAGAGATCCAAGATGATTATTTATGATTTAATTATCGTGGATATGAATAATGTGGATAGCACTATGCATATTAATCATATATATTGTAAATGTGGTTTATAATATATAAGAGAGAGCTATTTGTAATTTACATTTGTTAATTAAATGTTGATGTGAATTGGATTCACATTGAACAATTAATTGAAAATGTAATTCACATTTTATTTTGGGTTGTGAATGTGATTTACAATTTTCCAATGGCAAGATTGCAATGTTCACAACAGAGATTGCAATGTTGGAATTATTTTGGTGAATATTTTCGCAATAATAGTTGTTGCATATGTGGAATATTATGTGAGATATAAGATCAAAGAATAATAGGAATGAAAAGGCATCCATTCCATACATGGAGTGGACAACCAACTTGGGCTCTCCAAGTTGGTGGCCGTCCACCCCATACATGGAAGGAGGCTTTATTCTTTCCAAGATATTCCATGTTTGTTGCTTTGATTTATATTGAAATATATTTATTGATTTTCAATATATTTAATTTATTTCAAAGACAACAAATTATTGTTGTTGGTTTTTACCAACACAAATCTTAGCCATTAAAAGAAACACAAATCAATGTGAGCCATTGGATTTGTGTTGCCCATGGATTGAGATCCATGGATCCCAAAATATTATAAAAGGATAGGCACCCTTTGCTCTTCTTTACACAGAAGAGAACATAAGTCTCTCTCTCTTTCTCTCTCTACACGCCTACTTTCTCTCTCCCTCTCATGTGGCCGTCCACCATGGATGCCCTAGAGAGGTTCTCCATCACCGCAGCATCGTCGTTATGCTGCCCGATCATTTGCTCGTGGATCTCCGTCTCCTTCGGTGCACCTCGCTTGTGAAGAAGACGTTGGATCTTTTGTGTCAAATCAAGAGATTCACCGCTTGGATCATCAACAAGGAATGCGAGGAGCACGTGTTTCATCAACACGCTCGCAAGTATCTCCTCTGTCGGATCGGACTTGAGACAGGTGGTCTCTTCATTTAGAGACTCGAACGCAACCACGCTTCAATAGGTAATCCTATTACTTGTTTGTGGTTTAGACGAAACGATCCAAGAAGGCATGAAAAATTTTTAAATTCTGATGCATAGAACAACTAGTACGACTTTTCGTTCCTCACCGTATTCGATACGACATTCACACTTCCATGATGTGCTTGAGGATCTCTCCATATCCTTCAAGTGGTATCAGAGCCAGGTTGGAGGTTTCGGATACGATCCGTAAACCTAGGACGACTTGGGTTCGTTAGGGTTGCGAAAGTTTTAACTTATTTCATTTTGGCATCTCTGTTTTGTGATTATTTTTAGCCCTGTTTAAATTGTTTAAACACGAAAACAATAATTGATTTTGTTCCCCATTAAATAATAAAACCATAGGATCTGAGTTTACTTAATTTGGATTATGTTTGCTCGATATATGGTTGTCTTAATGAACATGTATTCACTGTTGCGGGAACTGCGAATCTTAACGTGATTAATGAGTTGATTACTGCTTTGATCTGCTTAGAAATGTGTAAATATCACTTAAGTTCTGTCATAAATCAAATTAGCAATCTTCGGAAACTTATTTTGTCTAATTTGGATTCGAATTGATTGAGATATGTTAATTTTAGTAAGTATGGGTCACTGCTGAAATTAAATTCCTAATGGAGAACCATGTGATTGTCAATTAGTGAAATTAATTATTAATTTTATGAAATAATTACGGAAAATATTTGAGAAATATTTAATGATGATTATTTCTTTAATTGACTTGACCTCAACCAATAAATTGATTAGATTTGATCTAGATCATAATTGGAAATATAATCAACAAACAACTTGCTTGAATAGGATTGGGAATTTGTCTAGCAAATTTCCTTATAATAAAAAATGTTTTGATTATTACTATATGAAATAATTTTGGTTGAAGAACCGATGATCATCTCAAGTACATATTGATCTATTTGGCATTATCCTTTCCTGAGGTGGATATGGTGTCTAGTCGGGAAGCATTGGGGTAGCGGATCGCACCGGTTGCGGTTCGTCCCAATTTCGTCGGTACTGGCCATGACAGCGAGTAGGGGCTCGATAATGCCGGAGAAATCAAGGTGTATTTTTCTAATTATTAAAATTCGAATTAATACGTACTTTGAGATAATACCATTTATATTCATGTAAAACCAATCAAGTTTGTTGATTGAATTGGATTGATGATTGATTTAATGAGATTGAATTATTTATATCCAATTAAAACACTCTATTATGAATAGATGTGTATTTCCCTTGGAAGAATTAATTATATGAAAATGATTCATGATAATTAATTAAAATTTAAATATGAGGTGGAGGATCACATAAGTGACATCCATGGTCACTCGTCAAGGCGAAGGGTTCCGTCGCTAGATATTGTATGTGGGAGACGTATGTCCGAAGTGACATCTCCTGCATACAATCCATTTGGATCGGGCTCTTCGTCTCGAAAGAGTAAGGACGTGTGCGTACTGACCCCAATATTGGGTGCTCATATTATTGGGGCGATATTGGATTGCGCATAACGATTTGTATTCCTGTTGACAGTTGGTTCAATTAATGACAGGTCAACATCACCTTAGGGGTGGTGGGCCTGGGTGTTAAAGACCAAATTGGGAGATGCAAGTTGGACTTGCAAGGCGGAATATGTTCTCTCTTCTTTTTATCCGAGTTACAGGTTCTCATATTATTGGGATGTAACAAAGATAAGGAAGGAGATCCCAGATCTTGCTTGAGATATAATGGTAAGTATATCTCTTACATTGAAAGTGATTAATGGAATGAACTTTCAATGTTGACAAGGCAATACAACTTTGATATAAAAATTCCTCAATCATAGTAAAATGTGTATATATTTATGAATATTTATGCAAATTTCTTATTTCAGATAATCCTTCATTAAATCCACTCAATGTTATACTCAATAATAACCAGTAAATTATCATGGATTGGATCCATGATCAAGTTATTATACTTGCATTTGGACACATAATGTATGTGGTTGTAATGTGCAGGTCTTCCTCATAATAATGAGGAATGACAATTAAATAGACAATAGAACTACAACCCTAGGGTTTGTATGTCTCTACAGTCTTGATCTCTCATCGAATGTACTTTGGAAGTGACATGTCGATGATGATTGTAATTGTCAAACAATCCTTATAAAATCTAAGAAGATATTTTGGCATGCATATGTGCTCTCGGCATTTAATCATGAATGACATGGTTCTCTGCATCATGCAGAATGGTGGCTCTATAAGAGATGTTGTATTCAAATTGTTTGAATACCTACCTGAACCAATGTTTTAAGAGTTAGATGGATGTAGATACAATGAGTGCCATCATTTTACCTAGTCATTAATGACGCTTCATATTATTCATATTGTACGAATTGAATGAAGCATGTATAAATGTTGAAATACTCTTATATTGAAATTTTTGATTTCGACATAAGAGATCCTTTCTTTTGAGCAATGGTTTCTTATAGATAAAGGGAGCGCAGTGGAAGCATGGGTTGGACCCAAGTGAGAAGGAAAGTCAAAGAGTTGACTGTATTCCTGTAACTTCCATATGACACCAAATAGTTGGATGAATGCTAATACTACTATAAGCCGATGTATTGATAGTATGACTATCAAGTCTATCTAGAATCCTTAAAGAAGGACTTAGATGGTGCATCGGGATAATCCACATTTAATCATTGAAATTGACTTTCTTATTTTATAATATCAAAGTCTAATAATTGTATCTCATTCTTCTAATAACACTTCCAATTAGTTGCATATGTATTAGAAGACTATAAAATTTGATTTTAAGGTTTAATAGTCATCCACATGGATATTGATGCAATTATTGCAACAATATCTATTGGATAGATGGACATGTTAATTTCAGTGGGAGAGCCCTTAGTCTTAAAGAATGTCTCTATGACCTAGATATTAGAATACACTCATTGTTTATTTCTAAATGTTGGAAATAAACATGAATTCTGTAATACACCTATTATAAAGAGTTATGATGGAGATATTTCAGATAGTAATCTAAAATCTTGTGGACTCTACTAAATTAGAAAATTAATGAATGGTTCATTAAGATTTCTAATACTGAAAATTAAATCATTAAAGATCAATAGGAGGATGAAGATCATTTGATAATAATCTAGCATTATGTTTTGGACATTTGTCTGATGATGTGATCAATAGACTGATAAGAGATGAAACTTTAGATTGTCTAAAGGTTCAAATCTTACATACTTGTGAATACTGTATTCAAAAGTAGAAATGTCCAACACAACCTTCCTTGGGAATGGTGTAAGATGTCAAGGTATTCAAAATCTCATACATATTGATGTATGTGAATCATCTATATCAGAATAAACATTATGGATATATGATATCTATTGATGATAATTTGAGATATGAGATTTCTTTCCTTCACAGAAAGCTTTGAAATGTTCAAAGATTTCACAAATTTGATTTTGAACCAAAGTCTGAAGGAAGATGAAATGAATTTTATCTAACCTAGGTAGCTTGTACCTATTAGATGAATTCATGGAATACCTTATAGAGATATGAATACATTTTTTCTCACTCCTCCTTATAAACCTAAACTCAATAAGAGTTGCAGTGAGATACAATTGGATCATGTGTGACATGATATGATCAATGATGAATATTAGCATAATTATCTATTAGTTTCCAAGGTATGTATGTAGTAGAGACTACAATATATATCCATAATAAGGTTCCATGCAAGTAATCTGGAATCAAGAACTGGAGAGTGCTACTTCATTAGGAAAATAAAGGATGGTATTGGATACCTACTTTATGACCTTGAGATTCTTAAAAGATCTCGTCTTTGAGAATATGATTATTATAGGATGACTCTCTTGAGAATCGAGATGAAAATGAAGTAAAGGAACTCATTTAATCTTGAGATGATAATGAGGCTCCTGGAATCTGAAACTAAAAAGACAAATAAAGATGAAACACTAATACCTCTTCAAATAAGTTTGAAGATGGATTCCATGTGTCAGTTGAATCTGACAATGATCTAACTTCATATGATGAAGCTTCTAAAGATCATGACATGGAAAGATGGATGTTAGCAATAAAGTCTAAAGTAGACTTCATATACAAGTGTTGTATATAGACCCTCGAGGATCAACCAATATGAGTAAGTCCCATTAGGGTTTTAATGGATCTTCAAGAGAAAGAGGAAACCTTATGAAAAGGTAAAGACCTTCAAAGCACGGTTCGTGGCCATGAGCTGCACACCGAAGAGAAGACATAGCTTGCGATGAGACTTGCTCTCCAGTGACCTTGCTTTAACCCATAAGAATATTGCTAACCATAGTTACACTCAAATAAGCTTCTTGTAGTTGGAATATTGGATTTGATGAAATCATAAATGTTATGGTAAAATCTTGATAAACCATATGAAGCTCAGTGGGAGTGCCATGGTGTTCATCGTGCTAAATGTAGATATCCTAATCATTTGGAATGATCTAAGGATGATAATAATAAGTGTTTTATAATCTGGTTGTTCCATACCTTGAGATATGATTTCAAGGATACCTCTTAGATCTTCGTTCTGAAGTTGTTCAGAAGCAAAGAATAGAGGGTATTGGGACCATCACATTAATGGTATACCTTGGACATTTCCATGGATAATTCCAAGAAAGGATTCTTTCCCTCAAGATTTGGTACTGACCTATCTAAGGGAATAGCACCTCAAAGGGTTGAGGATGTGAATACTAAAATGGCTTGCCCTTGTGCACCAGTTTCGAGAATCCGAGTGTATGCTAGATGTGTACAAAAGCCAGATGTCTGCCATACAGTGGAAGTAGTAAACGGTTGCTGATCCTACCATGGTGATTAAACACTTGATTGCAGTAATAAAAATATCTTCAAAAGATGATGAAACTTAGAGATAGTGATCTCAAAGTCTTATCTTCAAAAGTTTAAGACCTTGTAGATAGTGATCTATAAGGGTCTTAACTGTTGATACCTTAGTAGATAGAGATCTCTAGGAATAAAGGTATTTTGATAAGGATTATGGGTATACTGGTTATAATAATTATTGAGCTATAGTGTCAAGGACACTATAACAAAATTGAGTATTGGTTGCATAAGATGCAACATTCGCATTGGATGCGAGCACTGTTACTAGGGGATATGCAAGTGTCTTAAAAGGACTTGGCGTAGTCTTTTGGAACAGAGTGACTGATCAGCTTACCTAGCTATTTTATAAATAGCCTATGATTGTTACATGAGTGTGGGTTTAAATGATTAGCCCATTAATGGTCTTTGGGCTAGTGGGAGATTGTTTGACATGCGATCCCACGACGAGCCATTATGCAATAAATGTCATTCCCTGATATGAAATGAAGAATAAATAATTTGCATAATAGGCCCCTTAGTACAATTAGGGTTATGTACCATGTCCATCTTGATGATCATACAGCTGTTGATTCAATTATTGAATAATAGAGGCTGGTGCTTGGATGAATATCTAAAGAGTTATATTGAGGACTCATCAAGCACTATCGAATGATTGTTAAGATATGATCTCCAGCCTGAGTAGGAGATGGCAATCCTTTCTCATTTAGACTGATATCTAACTGACCTCTTGATGCAGGTCCTTTGCATAGGAATAGAGATTCGGAGGTGTTAGATAAGTTAGGTCAAAGAGTTGACTTAACGAGATCAAGATAACCAAAGTCCTATGTCGTATACTGTAATGATATAGGCACACATCCTCTGATCGGAGACAGATGTGTTACTATATGTCTGAGTATGTACATTCGACAGACCAATAGGTTGATGACCTAATCAAGGTCTATACACTGGCACGCTGGTGTGCATATATATGAGTAAAACAATCTCTCAAAGGGATAATACAGGTTCATTACTGAACCGGAAGACATGAGCTCACTCATGTAATATTGGGGAGAACCAAATTCTGTGCACGATCGTCTCGCTTTGGAAGCTTGACTGAATTTGTAGGTTTGATACATGCTTTTGGAAAGTATATGATCAACATCTAGGTATGATATATGCTTTTGGAAAGCATATGATCGATATCAACTCCCAATGATCTAGTGAGAAACTTAATGATAAAACCTATGAAGTAGACAGTGTAAAATTGATATTACAGTTAGGGTTTATTCTTAGTCTTCCAGTATGTAGAATGTACAGGTATTAGGAATACCTGAGGGTGATGTGATCACAAACGGTTGTATAACCGTGACGCTTCCATTCCTAGGGAGTGATGAAAGGGGTCTGGATTTAAGTGACTCCTCTCAGCAGAATAGTAATCTGATCTTAATCCAAATGTTGGACATTGATCTGAATGTGATTCAGATGCAATGAGAAAATTAGATTTACGGTCTTGATTTAATCAAGCATCTATGGGAGGCCCGAGATCTGGATTTGAGATGTGATCTCAATATCCAAGTCACTATACGTGGAACAATACAATCGCCCTATCCTTATCTCCAAGTATTCGTGGAGAAAGCGCATTATCCTTAAAAGAGTTCATGATAATTTCATTGTTGATATATGTAACTAATCATTGAGTAAATTGGTAATTAAATGTGATTTAATTATCATGACTAATATGAATTTGGTTCATATTATAAAGAGAGTTATCTTAGATAATTAAATATGATTTGATTATCAAAGATGTGAATAATTTGAATGTGATTCATATTATTTGGGAACATGAGAATAGAGATCCAAGACGACTAAATGTGAGTTAATTATCATGGATATGAATAATGTGGATAGCACTATCCATATTAATGATATATATTATAAATGTGATTTATAATATATAAGAGAGAGCTATTTGTAATTTATATTTGTTAATTAAATGTTGATGTGAATTGGATTCACATTGAACAATTAATTGAAAATGTAATTCACATTTTGTTTTGGGTTGTGAATGTGATTCACAATTTTCTAATGGCAAGATTGCAATGTTCCCAAAAAATTTTGGAATTATTTTGGTAAAGATTTTCACAATAAAAGTTGTTGCATATGTGGAATATTATGTGAGATGTAAGATCTAAGCACAATTGGAATGAAAAGGCATCCACTCCATACATGGAGTGAACTGCCAACTTGGGCTCTCCAAGTTGGTGGTTGTGCACCCCATACATGGAAGGAGGCTTGATTCTTTCCAAGATATTCCATGTTTGTTGCTTTGATTTATATTGAAATATATTGATTGATTTTCAATATATTTAATTTATTTCAAAGACAACAAATTATTGTTGTTAGTTTTTACCAACACAAATCTTAGCCATTAAAATAAACACAAATCAATGTGAGCCATTGGATTTGTGTTGCCCATGGATTGAGATCCATGGATTCCAAAATATTATAAAAGTATAGGCACCCCTTTGCTCTTCTTTACACACAAGAGAACATAAGTCTCTCTCTCTCTCTTTCTCTCTCTACATGCCTACTTTCTCTCTCTCTCACATGTGGCCGTCCACCATGGATGCCCTAGAGAGGTTCTTCATCATCGCAGAGTCGTAGTTATGCTTCCCGATCGTTTGCTTGTGGATCTCCATCTCCTTCGGTGCGCCTCGCTTGTAAAGAAGACGTCGGATCTCCTGTGTCGAGATCAGGAGATCCGCCGCTTGGATCATCAACAAGGAATGCGAGGATCACGTGTTTCATCAACATGCTCGCAAGCGTCTCCTCCGTCGGATCGGACTTGAGATAGGAGGTCTCTTCGTTTAGAGACTCGATTGCAACCACGCTTCAAGAGGTAATCCTGTTACTTATTTTTTGTTTAGATGAAACGATCCAAGAAGTGTTCTTGGATCATGTGGTTTCGTCGCATGAAAAATTTTTAAATTCCGCTACATAGAACAACTAGTGCGACTAGTCGTTCCTCGTCGTATTCGATATGGCATTCATGCTTCCGTGATGCGCTTGAGGATCTCTCCATATCCTTCATTAGTGTACATACATAAAATGTTTAAATATTGTATATGTGTTTAGAGTTCCATTTATTTTTCTATGATTGACATTATTAAAAATATTATAAAAATTAGAATAATATTGTTTATAACATTTTGTTATAACCACAAAAATAACAAAATAAATAAAAGAAGTATTTTAATTTCATTAAAAACACTTACAAAAATATTAAGTATGTATATATAATGTATTTTGACTTCGAGTTCTACATGAAGGTGTAGATCTTGAAAAGATACACTATTTTCATGTTGAATACATTTTCTTTTAACTCCATTTGCTATTATATTTTGATTTTATAAGATTGAGTTCATTTATCTATTTTTTTATTGGGACACGTGGCCTAATCTGAAGCCCACACGACTCTGCCCATGTCTCCTCAAAAGCCAAGACAAAACACTTCGATGCCATACACAGTCCCTTATAACTATGAGTATACCTTGTACAGTGTCAGTGATATGTAGCTCCCCTCAACTGAAGTGGTAATTGTCAATCTTCTCTTGCATGGTGACCCTAATTCCCCAATCCAGCAACTCTTTCCTTGAGAAGCAGGGTATTCCCTTCTAAGTTCAAGTACAACTGGTTCAAGAAGAGGAGGTGGAGAAGGGAATGGATGGTAGCCAGTGTAGCTATCCTAGGATGCTTGACCAGTGTAGCTAAGTCATCCGGCTGCAGGCTTACATGTATTTGACTTTGAAGCTCAAGCTTGCTTGTTGACTATATGTACATAGATACTCCGCCAAGAATTGATTTTCCTTTGATTTCTTCCCATCTATTTTCTTTTGAGTTTTTGAATATGCCAAATTTTTGTATACTCTATATCAACATTTACATAAGGACCTTTTCCTATTGAGCCAGTAAACTATTCCTATTTTGAAGCATTATTGCAACCCATAGACTTCTATCTTTATACCTCTTTGCTACTAGATCGAATTGGGGTACAATGGCCACAGATGTGTGACTTCCGATGTTTCCATTGGCTTGTGTCTTATTCCAACAAATCTAGCCCTCTACCACTTCAACTGATTTGAACAAGGTGTAGAGTATAGGTGTGCAAGTTAGGTCACTGCCAACAAGAATCATGCACGTATTCCGAAATATTCTACTTAAGCTGTCAAGACGACACTGAACTAAGTCACGTGGTCTCAAAGAATCAAGTCTAGCAAACCTGAAGTATCTCAATTCTAGTTCCTATAACGTTCTTGTGATTAAGTAGATTAAGGTCCAGCCAAGCTCCCATCTTTGGATTTTACTTAGACTAGTTAAACTATTAACATCAATCTGAAAAATGTAAATGTTATGGACAATGCAAGGAATATATTTTGTGATTCAAATTTCTAGTTTTAAACTTTTTATATGTTTTTGAAGAAGTTTTGCAATTTTTATGTAGGTTTTTGAAAATATTTTGCAAATGTTTTTTGGATTTTTAATTTTGCAAATTTTTAGTGATTTTTCGAAAAAAAAGATTTTTGGCAAATAATTATATGCACATATTTACAAAAGAATGCATCTTATAATTTACAAGAGTTTCAGTGAAGAATTTATACAAGTTAATTATTTACAAGTTTATGTATAGAGTTTGTAGAGAATTTTATTTGTTTGGATTATGTACATGTTTCTCAACATCATTTGAAATTTTTTTCATAAACATACTAAAAACTTATTTTGAAAAATAATTTTGACAAACATTTTACAAATATTTACAAACTTTGAAAATCATTTTGCAAATATTTTCCAAACATTGTATAGAGATTTTTCAAATAATTTTGCAATCATTTTTCAAATCATTTGCAAACAGATTTTCTAAACATTTTATTCAAATAAATAAAAGAAGTTTTTACAAAGAGAGGAATGGAGGTTGACCCTGCCAAGGTGGATGTGATCAGACGACTCCATCCACCAACCAACGTCAAACAGTTGCGATTGTTCCTCGGACATGTCGGATTTTATCAGAGATTCATTAAGGATTTTCCTAAGATTGCATGATCGCTAACTGAGCTTTTAGGCAAAGACATGGAGTTTGTTGTTGATCACAAATGTCTTGAGGCCTTTACGCTATTACAAGGAATGATCATGGATGCACCTATCCTACAAGCCCCAGATTGATCTCTACCTTTTGAGATCATGGCGGATGCCTCAGACTATGTTGTTCGGGCTGTGTTAGGACAAAAAAGAGATGGCATCCCGTTCGCAATCCACTATGCAAGCAAAGTGATTGACACCGCTCAGCGTACCTACACAGTTACGGAAAAGGAAATGCTTGCGGTAGTGTTTGCCTTGGACAAGTTCAGATCTCACTTAATTGGATCCAAGGTAATTGTGTTCATTGACCACATGGCACTCCGATACTTGATGGAGAAGAAGGACGCGAAGGCGCGTCTTCTTCGGTGGATTTTACTTATCCAGGAGTTTGATTTGGACATGCATGATAAACCTGGAAAGAAGAACGTAGTAGCCGATCATCTCTCTCGTCTCGAAGATCTTAATACTTCCGAGGATTCACCTATTCGAGACTCCTTCCCTGACGAGTCGATTTTTGTTGTCGACTCACTCCCATGGTATGCCAACATCGTGAATTATCTTGTCTCCAAGAAAGTTCCTGAAGATTGGCCCAAGAGCCACATCGACCGACTGAAGTCGGATGCTAGACACTACCATTGGGAGGATCCGATCCTTTTCTTTGAAGGACCGGATTGTGTCTGGAGACGGTGTATTCCTCAGGAGGAATACCAGAGTGTCCTTTCTTTATGCCACAGCTTAGAGGCAGGAGGACACCACTCCGGGAAGAGGACCGCATGAAAGGTACTTCAGTGTGGCTTTTACTAGCTGACTCTGTTTTGAGATGTCATCAGCTTTGCGAAGTCGTGCCCAGTATGTCAGAGAATGGGAGGAACTGTTGGTTCCAAGGATGAGATGCCAATGCAGCCTATCATCATTTGTGATGTCTTTGACGCCTGGGGCATTGATTTCATGGGCCCATTCCCTGTTAGCCACAGATTCGAGTACATCCTTCTTGCGGTAGATTATCTATCCATGTGGGTGGAGGCTATCCCGACCCGAGCCACAGACAGCAGGACTGTCTGTAAATTTATCAGAGAACACATAATCTCTAGGTTCGGGATCCCCAAAATGATGATATCAGATGGGGGTAGCCACTTTGTAAATCGGGAGGTGAAGAAACTCCTGAAGGACTACGGCATCGAACACTGTGTTGCGAGTCCTTACCACCCACAGACCAATGGTATGGCTGAGGTGTCGAATAGGGAGGTGAAAACTATATTGCAAAAGCTTGTCCGCCCGGAGAGGAAGGACTGGTCTCAGATCTTGGATCAAGTCCTCTGGGCGTATAGGACAACTTACAAGACACCGTTAGGAACCTCCCCATTCCGAATGGTATTCGAAAAGCCGTGCCATTTGCCCGCAGAACTAGTGCATAAATCAGAATGGGCAATCAAGAAGGTCAACTAGAACACACACCTTGGGCAGAAGCAGAGAGAAATGGATCTGAATGAGCTTGTGGAAGTCAGAAACCATGCATATGACAACAGTTTGGTGTACAAGGACAAAGTGAAGCGTTGGCATGATAGATATATCAGACAAAAGACCTTTGTTCCTGGACAGAAGGTATGGTTGTTTAATGCTAGGCTGAAGATCTTCCATGGCAAGTTGAAGTCCAAGTGGACAGGCCCATTTCTCGTCTGTATTGTGCATGATAGTGGATGTGTTGAGATCTCAGATCTCGCAGATGACGCACCGACATTCCTGGTGAATGAACAACTGTTGAAGCACTTCGTCGAATCCAATGAGCAGTTAGTCCATGTTGAGGAGATTGTATTCATGCGTGAGACAGATTCAGCAGATACACCTCGAGTCGCGTATGAGACCTTGCAGCAGTTCTAGCCATCAGCAGCATCTTGAAAGATTCAGACCGACTCACTTTTATATATATCATCATTCCGATACATTCTGTCCTTTTTCCCCACAACTCTAGTAAACCATCCCCGCCTCATTGATCACTATCTTGGACTATACTTAGGATGACCAGATCCTAAGTATAGGGGGGATGAGCCACCTGAGTCGGTTCACTGTACATTCTCCAAATCACATTGGTCCTTATACTCACTTTCGTCCTATACTTAGGCTGACCTGAACCTAAGTATGGGGGGACCAATGCCCGCATTGTATATTCATCCATTTCTCCTCTTGACCTTGTCCGCCCCATTCTTGTTTTTCTTCCACACTTAGGCTGCCAGAGCCTAACTATAGGGGGGCGGAGCGACTTCTATACATTTTTGTTATTTTAGCTCTCCCACGCTTAGCACGAGCTATGTCTTTTTCCTCGCTTTTCGTGCTCTAAGGACATAGCACACGCTAAGTATAGGGGGATGTATATATTACATATATACTTTGCCCATAGCTCATACTTTCACGTATTTTCGCGTATTTTTGTATATATTTTGCAATAATTACGGGTGGGTAAAAATTGAAAAAAAATTTGTTGTATAATACTTGTAACTTTTGTAAAAATTGAAAAAAAATGTATACTTATATATTGTATAACACTTGTAAAATTTGTATAACACCTATAAAACTTTTGTAAATTGTTGTAACATAGGAGGTATACCAAAGTTTTGAAAAAAAACAAAAACAAAACAAAAAAAAACAGAAACAAAATAATAAGCTTCTTATTTACTCTTGCATATCATCCTTGCCGTAAAAAAAAAAGAGTCTTGCATTTCATTCATATACATAGCATGTCATCTACCTCTCATCTGCATATCTTGCATATGCAAGGTGAAAAGCTAGTGGGTTCTGAACCAAGTTATGAATAGATGATTGAGGAGGGACTTGATTTGACCTTAATCCACCTAATTTCATAGGAACCTTATAGGAACTGGAGTTAAGATTTCTCAGGTCAAGTGACTTAATTCTTTGAGTCCGCAAGTCTATGTTCACATGTCATCTTAATCAGTCTAAGTAGAATATCTCGTGCACACGCATGATTCTTATAGACAGTAACCTAACTTGGACAAGCACAATGCACGTAGCTCTTCATTGATGAGGTGGTAAGGAGGTAGAATCCTTTAGCTTGGAGTAGCACACGGGTGGAAACATCCGTCCTCCTTTAAGGAGGGTAGTGCATCTCAACCTAGTCTGGTGATGTTGACATCTAAGGACAGGATGATGTGGGTTGCAATAATGCTTCAAAGGGATAGTCTACTGGCTCAAGAGGAAAAACTCCTGATGTACATGCTGCACCTTGTATATAGTTCAAAAAAAATTGCAAGAACTCGAGAAAAAATAGGCAGGCCAAAACAAAAATATATATATTTCCTGTCGGAGTATGTAAATTAGCAAGAAGTCTGCAGCTGGATGACTTGGCTACACTGGTTAGGCATCTTGGGATAGGTAGCTACATTGGCTACCGTCCATTCTTTTCTCTACCCCCTCCTCTTGAGTTGGTCGCACTTGAACTTAGAAGGGAATACCCCGCTCCTCGAGGAAAGAGTTACTGGACCAGGTTATTTGAGTTACCTTGTTAGAGGAGGCTGTTTCTTAGCCATTTCTGATGTGGAGAGCTATTATACACTTACACAGTACAAGTAAGAATCATAGTCATCAGAAATTTGCGTCTGAGGATTTGTTCTGACCTGACTGTTGAGGCGTCTTGAATAGAAGACTTGTGGAACTTGAAGTCTGTTAGGTCTTAAATTCAGATCCCAATAAGGTTCCTCCACACAATTAATCCAAAGGTCAAGTTAAGCTCCATTTTCAACTTTTGTTCATGACCTTGGTATGGAACCCAAAATCATTCCACTCTTGCATTTCAATTTAGTTGCTCAGGGACGAGCAAGGTTTAAATATAGAGGGTGATGAATCTACGATTCATGACTCTAAAACTTGAAAATAGAGCTTTGTTCCCGAGTAATTAGGTGCATATTTCCACTTATATTGCATAATTAGCATTCATGCATGCATTGATAACATCTGCATTTTAGCATTCATATTTGCATTAAATAAGAAGCCAATTTCACTTGTACAAATCACCTGTATATTCACCATATTTCACCTATTTGTATTTATTTTATAGTAACTCTGAATCCAACGAAATCAACTCCATAGTGTGTATATGACTAACACTAATAAAGGAAAATTATCAAAAAAATACTAACTTGTAAAATTGACCAATAAAACCCCAATCCAAGTTTGAAACTAGGAGCCTTAAAATGTGCATATCTCTCTCATACAATCTCCGAATTAGGTCTACTCACTTTTAAAGTAATATACATTCAAAGACCTTCAAAACAAGACCAATTTCATCCAATTCAGAGCTCGTAGGAAGAAGTTGGGTTTTTGGGCCTCTATGTATACTATATATGTGTATATTTGTATTCCTGTATTTTTTATATCATATTTGACCTCATCTCCATTTTTGGCCAACATGAAACTTGTAGATATCATCAATATCTACAACTTTCAAGTTTTGAGTTTTTCCAAATTCGGCCTCCTTCTCTCTACAATCTCATTTCTTCTCGCAGCCACTCACAACTGGCCACGTGGCGCCCTCTGATTGCGCCACGCGGCCCGCTTCCCTTTGCATCTTCCGCCCGCGCTTTGGGCTGTTGGAACTTCCCCTGAACCAACGTCCCAGCTCTTTCCACGTCCACCTCTTATTCCCATCCCTCCGATCATTTCCCGCCTCTCATCATCACCCTCCATTCACGCCTCAACCATATCACGCCACGTGTCGGCTTGCGTACCCCATGATCATCCCCAGGTTGTTCCATCTTAACCGCTCAATCCACATCAACTCTCGGCCCTTCGATCTGCAGCCACTTATCATCGTGCCCGTCCGCCAGTTCTAACTCCACCGCTCGACACGTGGCGATCTTATACACCCTCAGATCGTGTCGCCTTGATCTAATCCAAGCCGCTTATTAGCGCCGCGCTTCCAGCCATTGGATCACAAGATCAAACGGCCAAGACTCCGTCTTCTACCTCTGGCCTCCCTCTCTCCCACGATCTCGATCTTGCGCAAGGGGCTGCCCCTTTCTATTTTCGTCTCCACCTCAGCCACCTTCTCCGATCACCAATGCCACCACGACCATCACCACTCTTCCCTCATCCTCGCCAGCTCCCTCGCTCCCCACAACTCCCACCAGAGTCGCCCCACGACGACCACGAACACCACCTTCCAGTGACCCCTGCCGTCACCATCATCCTATAAATCACTCGCCATTGGCCACTGTCATGCCTATCTGCAATTACGAGAGGAACCCTTGAGCTCAGAGAAACCTATTGGTAACATCAATTGAGTGTATCTCCGAGCGAAGACAGGCCTTCATCTCCGGCGAGATCCACGACGTCGCCACGCCGTGTTGCAACTGCTCCGATGAGTTGCGTGAGCTCAGGCCCTCTACCGACCTTCGAGCGACGACCAGGAGCCCAGATCCGAGCTCCATCCCCCAGGTAGCATCCACCATTCTCCTCTCAATCTCTTCTTGTCTTTTCTTTGTTTTTCTCCGATTAAATTCGCCTTCCACAATCATTTTCTCTCTCCACCGTCATCACTCCGAGCTCCACGACGGATCACTGATCCTCGCGTTATCCTTAGCTTCGTCAATCGCCACACTTCACCTTCGCTCGATCCCAGCTCCGCCACCTCGACGGAGCTCGCTCACCGGCCATCCTCACTCCACCATAGGCCTCTCATCTCGCTTCGAAACACTCCACGGAAACCACGCGTGCTTCGGCTATCTTCTAACCCCTGCAGGTTCTCTGTCTTTGATTGGCCGGAGGCTCGTCGGAGCTTCATTCGAGCTCCTCCGTCACCGAGCTCCAGTGCACCTCCTTCCCCTCTGAGACGACCGGACGCTTCGCCGCCTCGCCACGCATCTTTCGAGCTTCTCCAGACCCTCCATCACCACTCGTCGACGATAGGAGGACGGGGAGGAGCGACACCAGCATCATCGGAGCCCAGCCCCTCTCCGACATAGGAGGAGGAGGGCCGTTGGGGACGACATCCCACAGCCGTTCGATCGTCTTGATCGAACGATCAGAAGTGCTCCACGACATCTCATTCCGCAACTGTTGGATCACCTGTGATCCTACGGGCTTGATCACGCCACATCGCCATCAGCGAGAGCAGCCTAGGGCCGTTGGATCCCTCTAGATCCAGCGGTGCTTCGTCGTCCACGTCGCCCTTTTCATCGAGCTCTAGGTATCGTTGGATCAATCTAGATCAAATGGTCACTAATCGACCACGTCGTCAGCTCAGGAGCGAGCTCATCGCCGTTGGATCGATCAATGATCTGACGGACTTAGACACGCCACGCGTTATCAGCTATCTGCCGTTGGATCATCCTTGATTCTACGGTCCAGATCGTGCCACGTCGCCCGATCCGAGCCTCTTCCCCAACCTCTAGGCTCGGATTTCCGAAGCTATTCCGAGGCAACGCCCGAGCCTCCAGAGTCTCCCAAGCCTCATCTCGAGACGCCGAAGTACTCCGAGCCTCAGGACCCCACATGATCTGCACGTGCTTCTTGGGCTAATTGCACCGATGCCCCTGAGGGGTTTCCATATTGCACTTCAGTCCCTGCCAGGCGTACTTCACGTGAGGAGCACGTGACCTGTGGAAAATTTGCATCTACCCCCTACATTCTAGGTAATTGCATAAAAGTCCTTATCAGCATATTTTATTTCCAACAATTTAAATTTCTGTTATTGCATTTTTACCCCTGTCTTTGCACGCATATTTAGGCATGCATATTAATTCATTTTTGAGTTTGAAAATTGCATTGTGTAGCTTACATTGTCCTACTTATTATGTGATATGTGCCATAATTTTGTGATATCAGTGGAATTTTTTATTAATTAATTGGTTCGTTTATGTGATATATTGCCCAATTTCACCTTTTAATTAATAGTAATTCTCTGTGACTCCAAAAATTCCTAAAAAATCACATTAGAACTAGGATAATTAGCTTCACCTTGCATAAAAATTTCATCTCAATTGCACGCATTTCGAGGCCTAAATAATTCATTTGATGAATTCCTTAATTTATTTTTAATAGTTCATTTCACATCAAAATTAAGGTCTGATAATTTTTCTGGATTCCTCATCTTTAGATCTATCTAGGATAATTTTTATTCTAAAAAATATTGTGATTTGATATTTATTAAAATTAAATTAGTCAAAATCACCCTGCATTCATTTTTAATTCACAGTAATTTAATTTAGTGTCAGAAAATTCCAAAAAAAATTAGGCTAGTCTACTTTCATCCCATTTCATCATCTGGCCAAGTTTCATCATTTTTGGACTTCATTTGAGCACTTATCTGATTTGACTTTTACACTGGCCTATTTTGCATGGGTCTTACATAAAAAAATCGAAAAAGACCAAAAATATTCCCTCTAAAAAATGAACACTGGAAATTTGCTAAAAATTCACCTAAGGAGACAGCTGCCTCCCTGAGTTCGACCTTGGATTCCCAAGTAAAAAAAGTTTCCACTCGAAATTAAGTTGTAAAAATAAAAATTAAAATTGGTTATTTTGATTCGCTCTCGTTATCTGACTGCAACAAATATTAGTAATTAATTTGGACATTAATTTGCTCGAATTAATGAGGGTAGCGGGAGAGATATCAACGGTGATGAGCGAGAAACAAATAGAGTGAAAAATAGTAGAAGGCTCATAATGAGCGGGGGTCAAAGAGGAAGTGCTAAAAGAAGAATGACAAAAATGCGTAAGTGTGTGGGACTTTGATTTTTGAACCTAAACTACACACACAAACACCAAAAAAATCAGATTCACTGACTCAATTCAATGTGAAGCCATAAGAGTTCGGCCATTTTTATCTTTCCAATTTTAAAGTTGTGATTCACGCAAAAATATTGTCAGAAGTCCTTAACGTCTAGCCCTAGAGGAGATCATGTACTGCTAGGAAAATAACCTCTATACTTGTTCCACCTCCTTTGTATCCTGTGATCTACACTTTTTAAGGTCCTCAATACCGATCCTAGGTGACTACACAACCAAACAAAAGAGAGAGGAAGCCGGTAGGAGAAACCACTATTTCCCTCGCAAACGAGGTACTCGAACGCAAACCAATGAAATAGACACACTCGTGAGGGTGTGGCCTAGTCTCAGTACTTCAGACCAAGTCGGATGCTCCACACATGGCAGGAACACCGTCGTCTACAAGGCCCTATTCGGTCACATATGATAGAAGCGCCAATACTTCATCAGTCCCAAGTGGTATTTAAGGCAACCACATATCGGGTGTTTGGCACTATTCCTTAAGGGTCATTCCTTCCTCGGTCGAGAGTGTACTTGAATACAAGGTGGGCTTTGTGAACCCCAAACAATGATGTTCGTTACAAATTTTATTTAGGTCAAAGTCCAATTAACAATCCCCTTTTTTTAGTTTTTGATTTTCACTTTTTTTGAGTATTTTCAATATCAAACGCCTGATTATTTTTTGGACTTTCTTTAATTCCTATGTGATCCAAAAACAGAGGGAGATAGATGCAAATCAATGCAAATGGATGTGGGGATGGATATATACCCTTGTGTCAAATGATTTGTGCAAAGATACAAGACTTATAACACTTCATAGTTGTCTCTTGTGGGATGCAAGGTAGGAAACCTAATCTATATATCGATATGCACACGATAAAATCGCCATAAATAGGAATTGCTATAAATGGGAAGAACCAAATGCTAAATACTGGAAAAGAATCCTAAGAGTCCGATCTTAGAGGTTCCTCGATGCCCACCACAATGAGTCCTACAAGCGTTGTATGGAGACCTCCTACGGTACGTAGTTTCGAGTCAAAGTATTTAACAATTAATTTTGATCTAAGTCCAAACATAGAAACTATAGCTACATGCAAGATATTAGGTGTTTGTCCTTAGATTATCGAGCAAGCACTTCTACAAAACTAAGGGCTCATTCCACAAAACAAATAAAAATAAGGCGGAAAACTCAAAATGCATAAAACAAAGAAAATAAAGGCGAGAAAACTACAATAAAATCTGGTGAGCCCCCAAGTGAACAAACACTTGGAAATTGAGCCCGAGTGTGCAAGTCCACAAGTATTATTACAAATTAATTGTGCAAATATAAATACCACTCTCTCACAAAATAAAAAGAAATGTAACTAAGTTAATATGACTCTCTTCCCCTTCTCTCTCTCCTCTTGGTCAAAAAACATAATGGCTAAGTCCTCTTGAATCGGGAGCTCCAACCACCAAGCCGGTCATCATCGCCTCGAGGTCCCTCACAATAAAGTGTCGTTGAGGCGACCACTCAATAAAGTCGAGAAATTCCATAATCAACCCACACAATCAATGAATTAAGAAAACAAAATTAGGATCAAAATTTATTACAACCTAATATATAGTTGTATAGTGAAAGTATGTATAGGGTGTCAAACACAGGGAGAATGGGGGATAGACAAAAAAGTTTGGCTGAAAAGACATTACATGTTATTGAGGATTTTTAGAGTTTTGTATATATATATATCTATGGATTTTAATTTTATAGTTTTTATATTTTCTGATTTTAAATGTTATCTTCTTTATAATTAGTTCTAATTTAAGTATATATAACATAGGTATATAAGATAGGTAATATTGATAATAAAAATATAAAGTGAAAATAAAATTAGAAAAATACCGTATGGTACAGTCCTTTTTATTTTTTTAAAAGGTAATAAAAATATTTTTGGAATTTTTAATAATTATAAAAATTATAAATAATTATAGAAGTAAATATAACTAAATATAAAATATGTATAATATATTTATAGATATAGCTATAAATACTCAAAATTCAGGAAATAATTTTTTATCTTTTTTTTGTTTTTCTCTATTTTTTAAAATTTTCTTATATTTTTACTTTTTTTGAATTTTATTGGAATTAAAATGTCAAAAAAGTGACTTATATTTATAGGCCAAATTGTTCTAGAATTTAAAATGTTTAAGACATCTAAAATCTTCTAAAATCATTTTTTATTTATAGTAAATATAATAAAAAAATAGAAATAGAAACAATTATTTTTGGATTTTTATAGAATATTTTCTAATTTTTATAAGGATTTTTTAGCATTTTAATTTTTAGTGTTATTCTTTTGTTATTTTTAAGGATTTTTTTCTATAGATGCAAGATAGAATAATATATATATTGGAATTTTTCAAAGCATTTTTATATTTTTTGTATTTTTCGACGGTAGACAGTGACAAAATTGCTCTTTTTTTAATAAATAGAAATATAGGATAAATTACCTTAATAAAAAAGATATGTAGTAAAACATTATGTAAGATACTTATCTTAATTTACGAATTTTTTAGCGCACAGGAGATTATTTTAAAAAAATAAAATCGACAAAAAGAAAAAGCACCCTAGCTGGGGTATTTTGTAAATGTATAAAGTTTAGGCACTGTTTCCGAACATACCAAAGAAGTTCGGGGCTAAAAATGCAAATTTCCCAAAAATCCACAATAATATATACCTAGAGGGTATTTCTACAAATAATACAAAGTTCGAGGGGCAGATGCAAATATCACACAAAATATTACCCTAATACTTCAATGACTTGGACTAAAATGAAATACAAAAATTCATAGGGTTTAGGTGTAAAATACTAACTCCCTCAAATAGGAGAAGAAAGTTTCACGTGAGGTGATGTGGATTGGACATAAACGCAATATAAGAAGTACATGGGTCGAATAACAAATTTTACAAAATAAATAATATAATCGCAAAAGAAAGTTTTTGGACAAAAATTAAAACACAAAAGGCATGGCAGTATAAGGCAAAATTACCCCCACTAGGAGTGATCCAACGATTGATGAGCTTGCACATGCCACATGTCACTCCCTGGTCGCACGATGATAGTTTGTCGATTAAGTGCTAGGATTAGATCTCTGCTGGAGATCCTATGGTGGTGGCGTGCTTGATCAGACAGTCGTTGTTGTATGCAATGAACGGATCTTGATCAGACGGCTCGAAGATGGCCTGAAAGAACTGGGAAGAAGCTTGCCTCCTACGAGCTTCGATCAACCCTCCTAGTCAACTCCTAGCACTTAGGAGTCTCACTCGTGTCTCAAAAGTTGCTTGGAAGCATTCCGCATCTACCAGTGGTCTCAAGAAGCTCCGGAGCTCATCGGTGTATCTATGGAGGCCAGAGAAGGTTCGGATCCTAGGAAGCTTCGGCCTGAATCAAAATCGCCTCTAACGAGGCCTTCAACCTCGTGGACCTATACAGTGAGCTCAAACATGAGAAGGGGACGGGTCTACTTGATTTATTTGGGGGAAATGGAGCGAGATGGGGTGTGGCGTTGTATTTAGACGATGCGATAGAGCCGGAGGCTAGATTGCTCGATCTAAGCAAGATCGAGATGGTTGGAGTTGCGTGAGCATAGAAGCAGTGATGGGGGATGATATGGAGGTGGTTGGCAGGTCAAAGCATGGTCAGGGACATCAAAGAGATTCATCGGAGCTCAGCTCTGGCGAACTACGTTTTTTTTTTATTTTAACGAGAGAGGACGTGAAATCAATTGAAAATAGAAGCTTAGTTACTCTAATCCTAACACTACGAATCAAAGAATGCCAAAGTAAAAGCTCGTCTAACCTGGGAGTATGGGAGCGGAAGTGACATAACGGAGGTCTGGCGACAAATGGATCTACCTTGATTCAGCCCATCTCCTTCTTGTTGGACCCTTGACGAAGCTCCAACTATCACTAGGAGTCTCAAGCACGGCTAGGGTTTTGAGGGTTGAGGAGTGATCCAAAGGGGGAGGAAGGTGGAAATGATACTATATACTGGGCGACTTTGAATTGAGGTGACAACTCAATCCATTGATCCTCAGATCGATGTAGGATTTTGGCGTAAAAGATCAATATTCAAGGAGAAAAAGTCAAGAAGACATCAAGCAATTTTGGTGCAAGAGGCGATGGGGAAAAATCAATGAAAATCGGGTTAAAGACATGTTAGCCGCAGACCTAGGGAGGGGTGAGTTGTTGACTGAGGTCAACGTGGACTCACTCCTCATTAGTCCATGTCAACCAGGAAGACGACAAATAAATAAATAAAACATGATTAATTCAAATTAAAATAATAAATGATTTTATTTATTTTTGGTCAAAACATTAAAAAAAATATTTTTATGCATTATTTTATGGTGATTTTATTTATGTTTACAAGTTATTTTTTTGCGAGTTACTTTTTACACGTGTAAATATACGTATATTCACTTATAAAGTGTGTATTTTATTTTTATTTTGTATTTTCAATTTTTTTATTTTATCTACATATAATATATATTTTAAATATAATTAAATACATATCAATATATTTTTATTTTATTTTTTGATATAAATTTTACATTTAATTTATTATAGCTACTTATTATATATGTATATATGTGTGTAAATCATCTATGTATTTAGGTATACTGATTTATTTTAATGTATTTTTAATAGTTTTATTTTATTGTAGTTATTTACATATTTTATAAATAATATTTAAACAATTATAAAAATATAAAATATTAAAGAAAATAAAGCGTAAATAAAATGAATATTTTATTCAAGTATAATGTACGATAAGGGTCCAAAACCTAACTTTTGCATCTTAACTCTAAATTAAAAGAAACTACCTTCGTTACATATCTTATTAAAAGTTATATACAGTTAAAGTGATTTTGGTGAATTTTGGGGTCACATGAAGGAGATACAGGTCTGGGAAGTTTGGATTTTGGATTTTTATTCTGAGTGTAGAAAGCACAATATGTATTATTTTTACATGAAATAAATTTGTATTTTTCTTTATATTTTATCTACAACTTTCATGTACAAAGTTTCTTTATTTGATGTATAAATACTAAAGAATCAAATAGGTCCCAAAAAGGATATTTGAGGATTTACAAGTTAGGTTTTATTGTATTTTTGGCCCTTATCTCCCCATACTTTATTTCTTGTCAACCCAGTCATCATGATGCCTAGGTATCAGGGTTTAGGTCATTCAATAGCTTTTTATTTCATTTTTTCTTTTCTTTTTGTTTCTTTATTTTTATTTTCGATTTATTACAGTATTTATATAATATTTATACAATAAATAATAGATATTATTTTATGCAAAATATTGCTATTTGCATGCATTTATATAGGGTTTAAAGGCCAAAATGAAAGAATAAAGGTGATGAAATGGAGATTCATCAGCGATAAAAATACGAGAAAATCTGGTAAGCCCCTAAGTGAACAAACATTTGGAAATTGGGCCCGAATTTTCAAGTCCAAGTCCACATGTATTATTACAAACTAATAGAACAAAAAAGGCACTCTCTCACCAAGAAAAATAAAAAAAAGAAATATTTTGCTAACTCTCTCTCTCTCTCTTTCGTGTTCTCTCCTCTTTGTCAACAAGTAGAATGACCAAGTCCTCATGACTCAAGTGCTCCAACCTCCTAGGCAGTCGACGATGCCTCGAGGTCCCTCGCAAGAAAAATACAAAAGAGGTGATTAGCATAATTAAGAAATTATATAAAATTAAGTAAAAATAAAGCAAGAAAGATAATGATGCAGAAATAACACCCAAAATATATCCTATGCGTTTCTCCCTAGCAACGATGCCATTTTGATGACTCGACATTGTGAGGGTCTAAAATATCCTCACAAGGCAAAGATGTATCACTGAGGCGACCGCTCACGAAAGTCAAATGATCAACAATTATCCCACAATAAGATAAAGCAAGGAAAATTGTAGTGTCAAACACAGGGAGCAAGGGGAATAGACAACAAGAATTAGCAAAATGTCAACAATTGTTTTTCGTGTTTTATGAAGATTTTTATTTTTAATGGATTTTAAATTATTTAATTTTCTAGATTTATTTATAAAATTCTATATGTTTTTAATTTTATACTTTTTATATTTCTTTTTATACTTTCTTATTTTTAATTGTCTTTTTATCCCTTTTTATATATAAGATAAATATATAATATATAGATATAGTGTAGATAATATAGATAATAAATATACAAAATAGAGAAAAAAAATAGAAAATACTCTAAAGCGCAGTCCTTTTTATTTTTTTAAGAGTATTAAAAATATTTTTGGGATTTTAATAATAATAGTAATAACAAAAGTAAATGTAGCTATATAAATAATATGGATTTTTAGAATTATAAAATAGCAATAAATATTTCAAAAATAAGTTAATAAATTGTTTTTTTATAGTTTTCTCATAATTTTTGCTATTTTTTGTCTTTTTAATTAATAAAAATGTCAAAACAATTAGTAATAAAATACAAATGATTTTTTTTAGATTTCTAAAATAGTTAAAAAGTTAAAAATTACCAAAATTAATTTTAATATATAGTAAAAAATAAAGAAGTTACAGAAATAAAAATAAATATTTTTGGATTTTTATAGAATTTTTTATGATTTTTATGTGGATTTTAGATATTTTTAGTTTTTAGTTATTTTCTTTTGATATTTTTATGGATTTTTGGCATGTAGTTATCAAATAAGGTAATAAACAAAATATAATTTTTTTGGAATTTTTCAAGAAGGTTTTATAATTTTTAGAATTTTTTTAATGTAATCAGGGATTAAATGCTCAGTTTTTTATTTTTCATAAATATGAAAATATAATAAAATGCCTACGTAAAAATATATGTGTTAAAAGATATCATGAGGCATCTATATTAATTTTCCTAAGATTTTTGTAGCATTGCAACTATTTTGAACAAAATAAAATGAACAGAATTAAATAAAACCTAGCAGGAACCTATTTGCAAATACACAGAAGTATTTCTTTAATTCAAGAACGACACAACAAAATCTAGGGCTTAATATGCAAAATATCCAAATATATCTAATAAACAATGTCGATAAGGGTATTTTTGTAAATAACAAAAAGCAACAGGTTCAACTTACAATTTAACCAAAAAGTCCATACAGGAATTAACAATTACATGACCAATTCAATATAACCAAAAGATAAGAGCCTCCCTACAAAAATCACATCCCCCTCATGTGTACGGGGATGTGAGGTGATGTATCTAGGGACATATATGCTAATATTAATAGTATAGGGTCCTAACTGCAAATTTTACAAAATAATTATAACCGCAGCAAAAAGTTTTTGGATTAAAAATAAAATACAAAATGCACGGGGGTAGATGGCAACCCCCCTGCCCCTTCGTTGCATTGATGGGTGGTGGCGATGCTTCCACACGACTGACTTAACGAACATGCGCCTCAAATGGCGCCATACCGCTTCACTGATGTAGCATCCAGATCAGATCCTCAGCCTGATCGAACGACAGATGATGGCTGGATCTAAAGGTTCTTGTACATTCTAGAGGTAACACTTGATCGAACAACAAGGAGTTCACCTAGAATTACAGGGAAGAACTCCCTACTACCCTAGCTTTGATTCGTCCCTTGGATCTCCTTTATCACCTAATGATCACTAGTTGGTGCATAATGTGCCCAAGGTTCCGCCCCATAGGCTCACATGGCTCCGGGACCCATCGATAGGGTCCTAGAGGGTCGATGATGGGTTTGAGCTCTGGGTACCTTTGACCGAACCAAAATCATCCCAAATGAGGATCTTTATCCCTTAAGAACCTGCAGAAAGTCTAATACACAAAAGGGTTTTTTGGGGGGTCATTTTGGTGGGTGAATGAGTGTGGTGAGTGAAATAGCCAAAACCGACACAGGTACTGTCTTGTGGTCCCCACATGGCAGGACCACTGAGTCATTGAGATGCCAACAAATGAAGACCAACTCTAAAGTCAACAATCAACCTACACGATAGATATCAATCAATGAAGAAACGGATATGAATCAAAATTTTATGATAAATCCTAGAAATAAATGTGTATAGTGACAAGACGAGTAGGTTGTCGAACACATGAATCAACATGGTGTAGCACTCAATTTTATTTATAAAAAATCAATAAACAATATACATGTAAATATTTATAGGTATGCACACAATTAATCAGAAAATGTGAGTTTTTTAATATATATTACATTTTTGCTTAATTTTTTTATTTTTTAGTTAAATATATTTTTATTTTTAAATAATTATAAAGAATTTAGAATAATAAATAATGATATCACTTATATTACTATATATAAAGATATAATACATTAAAGGAAAATATATGTATAAATAATAAAAGTAGTCCAAAAATAATAAAATAATATGATTTTTTTGTTTCTAAACAAATCTTTTTTTATTTTTCAACTATATTTGCTAATTTTATGTGTTTTAAAGTAAAAAACATCACAAAATATGGATTAAGTAAATAGGTCGAATTGATTCAGTGTTTAAAAATTGTAAAAGATCTCAAAATTTATCCAAGCCAATTTTAATGTAAATTAATATTTTTATAGATTTTTGGTTGGCAGTACTAGATACTATAATAAACACATATTATTTTTGGGGATTTTTAAATATGATTTTATAATTTTTTTTGTATTTTTAAGGCAAATAAGGAATATTTGTGCAATATTTTATTTTTATTAAATAGGAAAAAAGCGTGAAATCTGAATTAAAATTATGGTGTACAAGTACACTACATGAGGCACATTGTCCTATTTTTGTAACTATTGGAGCAAGGATGATATTTATAAAAACTAGAGAGATATATACAAAAATTCTTAAACTAGTAGGGGTATATTTGTAATTAAAAATAAACATATGAGGCTCTGTGCAAATAACCCAAAACATTTACATCTATTACCCATAGTTTATATATTAAGCAATAAATAAATTAACCAGCATGGGTTTACATGCAATTGTTACAACATAACACGTGCTAGCGCACGTAACTCGTAGGGGCTAATTGGAAATATTAAAATCAATGAGGGGGTATATGCATTTTATCCACTCTAATTTAAACAGGATAAAATATTTGTAGGTCTACTTAGCAAATACAAAAAGGAAGAGGATGCCTAAGAAATTTACCCACTTAACGCTTCGATCTAGCTGTTGTATGTGCGCCATGTGTCTGATCTTACGACTTTGGTCAAGCAACTCTTCATCTGATCCAAGGGCTGAGATTAGATCTGGCAGTCGTTCTTGATCCAACGGCATCTACGTGCTCACGAAGAACACCTAGGAACGGTTGGTTGTCCCCACTTCGATCACCAAGTCCAAACGATTCCGGGCTCGAATCCTCATGTTAATAGGTGATTCTTCTTCCCAGTGTCTTTCGGCATTTGTAGATGCCCTCCACTAGGTTCCAGGTCTCCTCGATCGAGACCTGGGAGCTTTTCCTTTCCAGACGACCTGGAGGGTCTGTTGATATTCGATTCGTGCCTCCAGGTGTCCCACAATGCTTGGTTCCTACAGCAAAAGATTAGGCGGCTCAAGAGCCACTTCTCGGCCCAAAATTTGAGGTGTGAGACCTCGTGGATGGTGGAGGTGGTTGAGCTCCGATGAAGCGGAGGAGAAGGAGTTGAAAGTGCCTAGATTCATGTAGAATTGAGGGAAGTTTTGAGGGTGAAATGCGTAGAAGGCGTAGGGGTATAGTAAGGAGGTGAAAGTGGGTTGGAAAACAATGTAGATCACGGTGAATCCGACATGGAGCTCGAGCTCCAGGTGTCTGAACAGATTGGATTTAAGCTAGCATCTACTGATTAATCATGAAATTAAGAGCGAACTTATGATCTATACTACGGGTATTACCTACTAAAGATAGGAAATGGGATCAATCGGTCGGATGGGCCGAGAGCAAAACCTCACATTGGTGCTCTGCCGGAGATGGTGGATGCGCTACCGAAGCCTTCCTCCTCGTTGTAGACTCACTCCGGTGGCTTGTTGTCACCAAGCTCATGGAAAAAAACAAGATCTGAGGGGTTAGAATAGGCTAAAGAGCGATCAAAAGGCAAAAGATAATATTGGGGTCATATTTATAGATGACATTTTGATGAGTTTTGAGTAGCGATGGAGTGACGAGAAGAAGTGGTAGGTGGAAGTTTGATGATGGTCGAAGAACGTGGATGATAGGTTTCTACAAGGGTGTAAGGATCGAGAGGGATGGAAGCAAGATGGAGGCATGAAAAATACAAGAAAATGGGGCGCTTGTGAAGTTTTTGACAGAATCAGAAGACAGTGAGGTAAAAAAACATTCGCACATGAAATGAATATAAAATAGCATACAATTTAAATAATTTTTTTATTGAAACATAAAAAAATTCTAATTTTATGTAGTATTTGTTACCTTTTTTACTCATTTTTTGATGTATTATATTATATGTTACTTTTTACAAGTACAAATATAGGTATATTCATTTATATTTTATGTATTTTATTTTTATCTTATATTTTGTATTTAATTATTTTATACACATATTTTATATATTTATAAATAATTTAAAAATACATAAATATATTTTTATTGTATTTTTTGATATTATTTGCATACGTAAATAAATATAGGTATATAATATATAGGTTTAAGTATATGTATTTCATCTATGTATTTTGTATACTTATTTTATTTTTGTGTTTTACTTATGGCCTTATTCTATTTTAAATATGTACCTATATTATAAATAATATTTACAAAATAATAAAAATATAAACTATAAAAAATAATAAAGAACAAATAAAATGAATATTTTATTCAAGTAAACTATACAATAGGGGGCCAAAACCCAACTTTCACATTTTAACTCCAACTTAAGCGAAACCACCTTCATTGAATAGCTTATTAAAAGTATATACAATTAAAGATGATTTTTATGTATTTTGAGTTTTTATTGAGTATATACAGATTTGGGAAGTTGAGATTTTGGAATCTTATTTTGAGTATAGAATGTACATTATATATTATTTTTCTATGAAATCAATTTTGTATTTTTATTTGTATTTTTATCTACAACTTTCATGTACAAAGTTTATTTATCTGATGAATAGATAATAAAGAATAAAATAGATCTCAAAAGGTAATTATTTGCTTATTTTTGCAGGGTTTTCCGATTGTATGTACTGCACAATTCGCCACCCTATCTCCCCCCTACTTTATTCTTTGTTGACTAAGTCATCATGATAATTGAGTCTCGATGGCTAGGGTCACTCAATACCTATGGTGTCTCATTTCCTTTTTTTCCTTTTCTTTTGTTTATTCTTTTATTTTGGCAATAAAATGCAATATTTGGACATTATTTTCTACAGTATTTTGTACAACTTATAGAGTATTTATTTTGGTAAAGTAATGTTATATACATGCATTTAGATAGGGTTTTAAGGCCAAAATAAAAGAATAAAGGTGATGAAATGAGGATTCATCAGTGAGGTGTGGCAGCGACCTACGACAAGGCGGAGGAGCTGGAGGTATGATCTCTTAATTTGGTCGAGATCAAGTTGAATGGAGATGCAGGTAATGAAACAGAAGTGAGATGAGGGTGAAAATGGGTAAAGAAACAATCGGGGAACTGTAGGCAAGGTCGTCAAATCTATGGCGAACTTCGAGTTTCGATTTTTGTATGAAATAAAACGTAAATTCAACTAGAAATTAATGCTAAACTACACCAGTCCTAATCCTAGGAATAGAAAAATGCAAAATAAGAACTTCACCTACCTGAGACGACCGTGAGCAAACCATGTGGTGGAGGAACTCCAACGAGGCTGGATCTACTCAATTCTCGTCTTCTCCTTGTTGTTGAACCCTCGATGAAATCTCTGATGTCACCAGGAATCTCAAGCACGGATAAGGTTAGGGTTTTGAGGGGTGAAGAGTGATCAAATTCAGAAAGGGGAGAGGAAGTGGTATATGTACCGGTGTGGGTTGGCGAGCTGATTCTGCCCAAGGTGATGATCCTGCGATCGAGGCAATGCATTCGCGTGAAAAAGCAAGGATCGAGGGTCGACTTTCATGGAGAAATCGAGATTCTTTGGGCACTGTTTCAATGGGGAAAAATCAAGGAAGTCAAGGGTGTAGGCCTGCCAAATGCAGACCAAGGGACGGGCGGAGAGTTGACTAGGGTCAACTCAGACCACCCTCCTATTGGTCCATGTAGGTGGGCTACATGACAAAACAACATGAAATCATTATTAATTCAAAATAAAATAAAAAATGATTTTATTAATTTTATGTTAAAATATGAAAATATTTATTATTTTATGTAGTATTTTAATATGATTTTTATTTGTTTTTACAAGTTAATATATTATAGGTTATTGTTTACAAATATAAATATAGGCATATTTACCTGTATCTTGTTTAGTTTATTTTATTTTCTATTTTAAATTTTATTATTTTATCTACATAATTTAGAAATTTATAACTTATTTAAATACATTTTCATTTTATTTTTCTGAAGTAATTTGTACACTTAAATAAATATGTATATTTATTATATAGGTTTGTATATCTATAATTCATCTATTTATTTTGTATACTTATTTATTTTAGTGTGTTTCTAATGGCTTTATTTTATTCTATTATGTACGTATGTTATAGATATTATTTAGGAAATTCTAAAAAAATATAAAATCATGAAGAATATATAAGCGTAAATAAATTGAATATTGTATTCAAGTATAATGTCACAATAGGGGTCTAAAACCTAACTTTTGCATCTTAACTCCAAATTAAATGAAACCACCTTCATTAATAGTTACTTAAAAGTTATATAAATTAAAGGTAATTTTGGTGAATTTTGAGTTCATATGGAGAAGATATGGGTATGCTTAGTTAGGATTTTAGATTTTTATTCTGAGTATAGAAAGCATAATATGCATTATTTTTATGTGAAATAAATTTTGTATTTTTTATATATTTTTATCTAAAACTTCCATGTACAAAGTTTATTGATTTGTGGTATAAATAATAAAGATAAAAAGGTTCCAAATTAGACTTATAGAAGAATTGAAAATTAGGGTTTATTGTATTTATTAACCCTTATCTCCCCCTACTTTACTCCTTGTCGACTCAATCATGATATCTAGGTCTCGGGATTTAGGGTTATTCAATAACTTTAGTATTTCATTTTATTTTATTTTCTTTATTCTTTTTATTTTGGTTTTAAATGCAGTCTTTTATACATTATTTACACAATAAATAGTATATGTTATTTTATACAAAATAATGTTATTTGCATGCATTTAGTAAGGGTTTAAAGGCCAAAATGAAAGAATAAAGGTGATGAAATGGAGATTCATCACCTACTATTTCTACCTATCAAATAGGAATGAGAATGGATCATACATGGTTATTTTTATATCCATGTTCGCTTCATCTATATCGAATACAAATATGAATACGAATATGTGTGGGATATGAATTTAAGAAATCATACCGTAACATAATTAGATGCGATTTCGAATCGAATATTTATCGAATACAAATCTGGATTGAATAAAGAGCGAATATGAATTGAATAAGTCCCAAGTATGAAGTGATTTTAAGAAGATACCATTACTATACACACACCGGCACACACTATAATAAAAATATTTAGCCTATCAATAAAAGTTATAGTTGTAGAGGGACTGCTCTATAGGTATAGTTGTTAAGTGATTGAAACCTACATGACTTCACCTATTTACAACTCCTATAAAGTTGTTGAGGCAAAGAGACGTAGTGTTCGTCGGAGATCGTCGGAATGCATGGACTTGGATTTAGCTTTAGTTGTTTTCTAACAAAATATTATATATGTATGTATGCGTATGTGTATGTGTATGTGCATGTATATTTATATATTATTTTGTATTTGGATAGTCGGATCCGAATTTGAAACTTTTGGATGTTACTATATCCATATTCTTATTTTTTACAACCGATATCCTTATTTGATCCATTTTTTATTAGTATTCGAATGCAGATATCTATATTCGATATTTTTTAAATATGATAAGAAGATATTAAAATATATCAATATCCATTTTCATCCTTACTAGCAACACATGCCTTTCGTAGTTAAGGTACATTTGGTCCGTAATACCTCTTTGAAAGAAGGGCGTAAACTGCGATATGATCTTAGATTTTTTTAGTAAATAACGCGGCCACATTCATTGATGTTTAATTGACGTCGTCATCAAGAAAAGGTATGCATGAAGGAGGAGAATAGTATCCAGAGGGAGACGGATGGGAACATTGATATAGGGGGAGCATCGATGGACGGGGAACACCTTATCCAAACCACCACCCTCCTCTCCACTGTCGCACCTTTTGCTTTCATCTTTTTATTCCAGAATTAATTGTGCAACTTCAATTCTTTAAGTACTTGCCGTCTCTAGACCTGGCCAATGGGCCGGGGGCCGCCCGCCCAGCCCGTTCATGGGCCGAACTTGGACAAAAGATTTTAGGAATGGGCCGGCCCGACCCGGCTCGCTCTTTGGCCCGCCCATCAATTGGGCGGGCCGTGGGCATGTGCGGTAAAACCCAGCCCGGCCCGGCTCGCACATATAAAAATATATGTTTAAAAACTATATTTTCGATACATTTAATATAATATGCTTCAAGTTTTTATTTTATATTATCAATATTACATCTTATTTTATAGTTTACATGCAAAGTAACATATATTGTTGATCACTTGGATTTAGAAAGATTAGACGATGCTCGTGAGCTTGGTCATGGATCTACACGGTCGTGAGCTTTAACACTCCAGTTGCGTTATTACAAAGAGGCAAAAAATATATGCCCGGATTTTGTATTTAGTTACTACTCTACTCCAGTTGCTCGGATTTTGTATTTAAAGCAAAGAAATGACCCATGGGTATATTGACATGTTGTATTAAGAAGTTTACTGGATCATAAAGAAAAGAGAGGTATTCGATGCAAACATGCATCATGCATATGGTTCGTACATGTTCGCTTCAAAAATATAGGATGAAATCTTTGTTGGAATCATCGTTTTTACATGGGTAGATATAGATAACCTTATAATTATTAGGGATCAGTTAAGAGTTTCCTCCCCCATAGATGACCTCCCTTGTTGGTTCACAAACAGTTATTTATTGATATATATATTGATTGCTCTACTAACTTGGATTTAGAAATATTAGACGATGCTAAAAAATTTAATTATCTTCGTAAATTTGATTAAAAAATTAATAAAAAAGTACTTCACATTCGGCCCATGGGCCGGCCCGGCCCGACCCAGACCTGGGCCAGGCTTGGGCCTTGAAGTATGGCCCGTGGACCGGGCCGGGCCTTGGACAAGGGGTTTTAAAACCTCGGCCCGGTCGGCCCGGCCCATGGCCCAGTCCGGCCCGGACGTTGGCCAGGTCTAGTCGTCTCTGAATCAATTTTCCAACTTGAGCCGCTTCATCAAGTGGTGCTTAATTATTATTAAAGTAAGTTTCGATTGATGGTTAAATAGATAACGAGGAAGAAGAGATAAAGGAGATAATTGGTTGGAGGAAAGGATAATGAGGAAGCACATTCTATAAGTCTCTCTATATGGATAATGTGGCTGCAGGATAATGTGGCTGCAGTGGACTTCTATAAGTCTCTCTATGGCCCTGACTTGCCTCGACATCCAAGGGATGCCTCGCCTCCCGCGAAGCGCATTCTCTTTAGCTAAGCAAGAACCTAGCTTACTCGCCCTTTCTGCGAGTATGAAATCTGGTGTGCTTATGGTCTATCCCCTTCTCAAAAGCCCCCGGTCCGGATGGCTTCAACTCAAACTTCTTTAAGACGCACTAGCTAACTGTCAAGGGGGACATTTGCAACGCTATGGAGTTTCTCTATCACGGTGGAAGCATGGTGAGGCAGATCAATCACACATTCATGACTCTTGCCCCCAAGAGTTCCTCCACTAGCGGCTTGGGAGACTTCTGGCCTATATCTTGCTGCAATGTAATCTACAAAACAATTGCTAAGATCCTCGCTACCCGCCTTGGGGAGGTTCTCCCTCACCTAATTTCGCTAAACCAATCGGCCTTTATCAAGGGTCGTTCGATTGGAGACAATTTGAGGCTGGCTCAAGAGCTCATGTAGAGGTTCGATAGGAAGAAGAACTGGAACAGGGCCTGCCTCGAAATTGATCTAACCAAAGCCTTTGACACCATCAAGCACACGTTCATCCTTAAGGCCCTGAGGGCAATGGGGTTCTGCTGCAAATGGATTAAGTGGATTGAAGCATGCATCTCCACGACCTCCTTCTCTATTCAGGTCAATGGTGCCCAGTTTGGTTTCTTCCGCGGCTCACAGGGACTGCGACAGGGCAACCCACTTACCCCCATCTATTTGCTTTAGGTCTGGAAACCCTCTCCTGCCTAGTCGGTGAGGTGATGGCCAAGGGGTACATTAAACGCATTGGTAGAGGCTGCTCCCTAGCCCCCACCCACCTAATCTATGCAGATAGACTTCTTTTCTTCTGCAAGGGTTCCTCGATCTCCATTCTGGTTGTAAGAGATACCCTTAGTCAGTTCCACTCCATATCCGAGTTAAAGATGAATGCTAGGAAGAGCAAGATATTTTGACCTAAGCTCTTCCATGATGATTTCGTCGTTACACTGCAAGTGGGTATTCCAAGATAGTCTCTCCCGTCCACATACCTGGGGCTCCCGCTCGCCTTGGCCTATGGGGAGAAGTAATAACACTAGGGCCATGAAGGATAAGGTCTGAGTGTTTCTTGGCGGGTGGAAGGCCTCTGCCCTTAGCATGGCCGGTCGGGCTCTGGTCCCGATATCTGTTATCGTCCGGGTAGTTATGTACCGGGTTGCCAGCACCATTATTCCCTCACTTATGTTTGCAAGGTTGACATGATGTGCATGGATTTCCTGTGGGGTAGCAAATGCCATGACAATGCTTGGGAGATGGTATGCCTGCCCAAAATGGAGGGGGCCTGGGCCTAAGATCGTTGTCAACCATACACGATGCTATGGTTGCTACTTGGTCATGGAGGTTACTCTCTTACGAGACCTCCATCCGGGCCCACTACATGAAACGTAAATACCTCCATGATCGATCATTTTGGGAAGTACTTCCTTCCCCATCCGACACCAAGTTTTGGCGGTTCATCCAGCAGGGTAGGGATGCCATGCATGGTGTCATTGCCAGTAATGCCCCATACTCGTAGACACACTTGCCCAAAGGATTTTCCTTTTCTAATGCTCTCGATCTGCTCCGTCCCAGGGGCGTTCCCATCCCGTGGGACACCTAGATTTTGTCGAAGGACACACCACCTAAGTTCTCTTACACTCTGTATAGGGCGATGCTCGAATGCCTACCCACCACTAACAGACTCGCCAGGTTTGGAATCTGTGCTCCCTCTCCTTGCTACCTCTGCTCTGCGGGTCAGGAGTCCCATTTGCACCTGTTGTTCAACTGCTGCTTCTCTATCGCGGTGTGGCTTGGTGTTTGCCTCCTGTCGTTGCCGCCTCCACTACCGCTATAGAACTGATGTGGATTGCTACACTCCCTGATCATGTTTCACAGTCACTCTTATGCCTTATACTCAATACTGCAATTTGGGGGATTTGGGCTGAAAGAAACCACAGGTGGGTCTCCGATCACTCAAACCCATTCAGGAAACCTTAGACTTTTTCAGTAGGATGGCTCGCCAATTGGGATGTTAGAGTAGGACCTGAGTTTTTTGTCTCCTTGGGACCTACTTCAACCCCCCATTACTCTCTCTAGCTCAGTCTTGTTGTTACCTCAGGGCTCACTGGATTTCTCTTCTTGGTGTATTATACCTTTTGTAGTCTCCTTTTTTGGTTAGAATTTATACAATACTGACTTACCAAAAATCGATAATGAGGAATAAATAGGAGTTATTTGCTACTTTTTGTCGGTTGTAGAAGAATGACAATGAAGGATATATTAGTTACGTTACAAAATACTATTAGAAAAATGATAGTTATTCATATATTTATGGTGAGAGGGGCTAATGGATGGATAAGGAGCCAAATCTTATCAATCATGTTGATTGCATGACCAAAATGTTAGCCATTTATGGATGCATAGGAAATTTAAAAAATAAGACCTTCTTATTCCCCTTTATTCCTTAAAACAACTCCCTCTGAAATTGAATTGTTTTGGGAGATAAATTTGCGGTTGTTAGGCAAGTTTGTAGTGAAATAAATTTACGAGAATTTCAAAAAATAACTACCCGAATTCAAGCTTCAGGAGAGTGGTATGCACATGTTCAGACATGTCACCGGATATTGAAAAGCGGTATCCATGGGTATATATTGGGTATATGCAGTTCTACATATTTTTAATTTAAAAATAAATAAATAACTACAAAAGATACTATATGTGAACTAAATTTATGAATAAACATGGCCTAACCAATCTTTAATTGAAAACAATTAGAGTACAACATCGAGTGGGTAACAAACTATTGGTCTCGGAATAAGGTAACAAACTATTGGTCTCGGAATAAACATCTACTCCTAAAGTTAACATAGCTTGAAGGCGGAGGTGGGGTGTCGCACAGGAGAAAGAGAGATATCGGTAGATTGGGTTTCTAGAGATGGTTGAGAGAGAGAGAGAGAGGGTTTGGAGATGATATTCGGATATGTTGCCTTAATATGTGCAGATAGCGCATACAATACTATTTCAGATAAGTCGTTCCCCAAGGGTGTTAGGCATATGCGACCTCAAACGTGACCGCACAGACCGATTTCCTGAACACTGCATGTACTTGTTATTAAATTATTAAAAGATAATTATAAACATATTTTCCTTTGACATGACTTTAATATGTGTATTATAAAATATGAGAGATGTTAGATATTCTTGTATTTTTGTAATCTCCGTGGCTTCTATTAATAGTAAAAAGGTATTTGCCATAAAACTAGTTTATAAGAGGGAAATTGGGTTTGCCTCGTTGGCTGCCTCGCCTTATTTTATGGCAAATTTTTTGATTTTTTTCAAAAAATATCACCATATATTTGTATAATTATATCTCTCTAATAAGTCACTCCAATTTCGTCAGAAACAGAGACTCGTATGTCTTCCATGTAGAACATGTAATTTTAAAGATCTTAGAATTGATGTATTCGACTTGTTCTAGATGGAAGGCATAGGAGTCTCTATTTCTGACGAAATTGGACATATTATAGGGATATAGTGATGAAAATACTTGATGGTATTTTGAAAAAAATAAAAAAATTATCAGAAAAATGTGGCTACCTTGGGGGCAACCCCATTATTGAACCCTTTGAAAAATTAACCATTTGCTTTTATTTAAATAGATTATATGTGTTAGTAGAACTTATGTGTTAGAAATTGTGACTATATCCTTTAAATGGATTGATTGAATATTGAACTTATTTATATTATTATCTCCATGGATTGATTGAATATATAACATATTTATATCATAACTCCATGCGTAAGTTGGATAATCAAATTTAGCATTAACCCTAGGAAAAAATTCACTCTATCCAATATTACATATATATTTGATCTTCCTAATTTCCAATATGTTATAATACAAAACCTTGAATGTATTTGGAAGGTTAGATTTCTAATAGAGTATTTTAGATATATGACGATGAATTTTTTATGTTTGATGATTTTTAAATATAGATATAATTATAGGATACATATAGTTAAATCCATTCATATGTGGGATTATAAAAAAGGTTTTTATCAATTGTGCCCACTCTGAGATACTCCAATATCAGTTATGCTCCTACCTTTTTGGGAATATCAGTTGTACCCCTGACTTCTTGGTAATCTATCACTTGTACCCCTTGGCTTAGTTGTCGTTCATCCCAATACAAACAAACGTTAACTTAAGGGACATAACATGAATTAAATTTAAAAAAAGAGACTGACAAGTCATCCTCTTCCTCCTCCCCCATCTCTTCCTCCTCCCCCGTTTCTTCCTCCCCCAACCCCCAGCTCCCCCCCCTCCGCCCATCTCCTCTGCCACGCTCCTCCCCCTTCGCCCTCGCTCCTTCCCCTCCGCCCAGCTCTTCCCCTCTATCGAGCTCTTCTTCCTTCGTCCTACTCCTCCCCCTCCGCCCAGCTCCTCTTCCTTCACCCAGCTCCTCCCCCTCTACTATTGCTCATTCCCCTCTGCCTAGTTCCTCCGCCCTGCTCCCCTGCCCCGCTCCCACTACAAACCTAACGATCTTTTGGTATGCTTAGTAGGGACGGTCAAAGAGCAACCGTCCCCTATAGTAGCATAGAGGACGGTCGATCCACAATCGTCCCCTCCGTTGAGTATTAGAGTCGTTCGCTACTGACTGTCTCGGATAATTACCCTTTGGAGACGGTTACATAGCCGTCCCTTACGAGTAGAGCTCCTGTTTATTTTCTCTGTATCTAGGCACTTTAAGGTACGGTCATAACTGTATCCTATACTCCACTGTTGACGTCGCGTATACCTAACCTTAGGGGACTGTTGCAACCGTCCCTTATAGTTAGGTATAAGGGACGGTTGCAAAACCGTCACCGATATCTGTGTAAGAGAATGGTTCACTTATAACCGTCCCCGATCATTATTATAGGGGACGGTCGTACGACCGTCCCCGATTATCTTATATCCTCTCAGTCCGAATCCTTTCTTCATTCCCTTCGATCTCCCAAACTGCCCCCGACCTCCCCTCTAACCTGCCGCCGGCCCGACGTCCTCCTCCCTCCGGAGCCATCGCCTGACCTCCCCGTTGAGGCCTCCATTGCCGCCATTCCGATTTCCTCCTCCTGTAGTCCGTCGCCCCGACATCCTCCTCCTCTAGCGTTGCTCCGACCTCCTCCTCCCCTAACATCGCTGCCGACCTCCTTTCTCTCGTTGAATCCTCTGTCGCAACCGTCTCGGTCTCGTCCTCCCCTAGCCCGTCGCCCAGGTCTCCTCCTCCCGTAGCGCTGCCGCCCGACCTCCTCTTCTGTGGTTGTGAGTTTTCAACTATTTTTAGTTTTATTAAATTATTAAATGAAATAAGCTTGCTTTTATGATTGTTTAGATTCTTAAACTAATAGCTTAGTGTTCAGGAACAATGAAGTAAATGTAATATAGTTGTCTATAGGGCTAATAGCTTAGTCTTTAGGACTAATAACTTAATCTTTAGGACTAATAATGTAATACATTAATTCTCCATGTGTATGCTTGTATAGGATGTATACATTAACTTAGCATTTATTTGAATTATAAGTTAACTTAGTCTTTAGATAGTGCCCCAGATCAAATGGGATGATAATATTAAAACCTTCACAATATAGGAAAGATGGTGTACAAGAGATTCGTAATAGATATTGACATTGTTATTAACTTTAGATCTTTACCTTTAGAAAATGAATAAAAGTTAGATGGACAAAAGGTTCGATGATTATCAGACATATAACAAAGGAGTTATCGGGTTTTTAAATTGGGCATTTCGGTGTGAGTCACGCTATCATATTATAGGAGGTGAAGGAGACGGTATACATTGTCCTTACATAAGATGCAAGAACACTCCGACTCAAAATCGAACCGTAGTTTACGAGCATATGTAATTAAACGGTTTTTGGCTTCATTATACGAATTGAACGTATCATGGTGAAGGATCATATTAGAAGAAGTCAATAATGCCCTAGTTGATAATGAGAGAGATATGTCTGAAACAGATGATTGTGGTGCTATGTTTGAGATGTTAGACAATATTCGAGGGCATAACATTGATGAAAGGATGGAATCGTTTCCGGATACTTTACATGAAAAGATACAAGATGGAGAAAAACATATATGCTTGGGAATCAAAATGTCTCGTTTACATTTTCTTTTGAAGTTGTTTAAGATAAAAGTGAAGAATCGATGTACTGCGGTTACGATGACAGATGTCTTGCAGTTAATTATGATATTATTAAATAATCCTGAAGGTTTTCCAAAGGATTAGAAGGACACTAAGTCAAGATTCCGCTCACTTGGACTAAATTACAAGAAAATTGATGCATGTTCAAATGATTGCATTTTATATTGGAAGGAATATTCAAATTTAGATGCATGTCCTGACTGCAAAACTAGCAGATATAAGACTATGGGTCATGATTTGAAGAGGAAAAAATTAGAGAAGATTTTACGGTTCTTTCCTTTGATTTCCCGATTACAGCGATTATATTCATACGAAAGAACAACTAGAATGATGATATGGCACAATAATATTAAAAAAAGATGTAACTGGTGTTATGCGACATCCGTCAGATACTGAGGAGTGTACGAAATTCGATGAAAGATATCCATCGTTCTCTGAAGTAAGAAACGTACGATTAGGTCTCGCTTCCGACGATTTTAATCCATTCGAAAATATGAGTACGAGTTATTCTATTTGGCCTGTGATACTTGTTACATATAATCTGCCACCCTGGATGTCGATGACATCTTCTTTTTTGATGATGTCGTTATTGATATATGGTCCTAAGAGGCCAGGTAATGCGACAGACACTTATATGCAACTGTTGATTGATGACCTAAAGATTCTGTGGAATTCTAGAGTGAGAACGTATGACGTGGTAAAGAAAGAGTTCTTTACTATGCTTGCTTCTTTATTATGGACAATTAATGACTTTCCGACGTATGCTAATTTATCGGGTTGGAGTACAAAAGGTAAACTCGCATGTCCGGTTTGTATGGATAAAACACAATCGACAAGGTTAACTGCGAGTATGAAACATTGTTATTTGGGCCACCATCGTTTCTTACCTGTAAATCATAGATGGTTGAGAAGTGAAAATAATTACAAGTTTGATGGACAGTCGTTTGGACGTCAGATAATTTTGAATCGACGATCTGGTAGCACAGTGTGGACAGAACAAAAAAATTGGGCAACTACTCTCTAGGTCGATTATTTAAGAAGAAGGTATCCGACGGATGACGGAAATAAAGTATATTCTTTCTAGAACTACCCTACTGGCTTACTTTACATGTCCGTCATAACTTGGACGTGATGCATATAGAGAAGAATATTATGGAAAATATTCATGGAATTTAAATCTTGTTTAGTACTGTGAAAGACAGTTTGCGAGCTAGACGTGATCTGATACAGTTGGGTATCCGACCCGAACTACATCCGATAGAGTCAGATAATTCTAGAGTAGTAATTCCAGAAGCGATTTATACATTATCTAATGATGACAAAGATAAGATACTCAATTTTATTAAATCAATTAGAGTATCAGATGGATTCTCCTCTCTAATAAGCAGATGTATAAATCTGGTGGAAAGAAAGATATCATCATTAAAAAGTCATGATTGTCATGTATTGATGCAAGTTCATTTCCCGTTGGCCATCATAGGAGTTGTGCATCCTGATGTTATGCAACCACTAATTGAACTTAGCTAATTTTTTAAAGTCATGTGTTTAAAGACTTTAGATCCTGAAGTGTTGTTCCGACTAGAGATAGATATTATTATCACTTTATGTAAGCTGGAGTAGCTCTTTCCACCTATATTTTTCGATATAATGGTACATATAATTGTTCATCTTGCTAGCGAAGATCGAATATGTGATCCTGTACAGTATCGATGGATGTATCCAATTGAAAGATATCTAAGAAAATTAAAAAAATATGATGTTTAATAAAGCTGCACCTGAAGGTTGCATTGCTGAGGGATATTTATGTGAAGAATGTATTACATGGTGAATATCCGCACATGATGAAGAGATGGCTAAGATGTGTATGGACATGCGAATGTCATGGCATACATAAGCCGTCTTCAAAGCCAGGCCGAGCCACTAGTGGAACCTGCACAACTCGGCGATGATGAGGAAAGTGAAGAAGAGAGTGAGGAAAGTGACGAATCGAAATAGATTACGATGGATGTAGAATATGTATGTAATATATTTTAGTTTTATCTTGAATATTTTGTTGTAAATTAAGATTAGTGGCTACGATAATGTAGAACTGAAAAACTATTTATTTTAAGTATTAAGTAAGAGATTTGGTTTCTTTTAAGTGTCTTGTATTGTCTATGTGGTTTTGCAGCAGGAGCATGACAAAAACACCAACGAATTCATTACTTTTTTTTGCTTTTATAGGGTATTGGTGACGGTTATAACCGTCACCTTTTGTACTCCAAAAGCATCCCCTATGTATCAAAGTAGATCATGGTCTCCATATTTGTCTTTCAAAGATTAAAGAGGATGGTTTAAACCGTCCCTAAAGGTCTTTTGTTGGCGTCGCTATAGATACTTCGAACGTAAGGGACGGTTGTAACTGTCTCCTATCAAAGGGGACGGTTATAATCGTCCCCTCCGCTTGATAGGGCTTTGCTGTCCCTATTTTGTACCCATGGGACCTAAAAGGGACGATTTAAACCGTCCCTGAAATGCTTCTGTTGGCATCACGAAAGATCACTTGAGCAGAGGGGACGGTTGCAACCGTCCCTGTTGATTAACTACGGGGACGGTTTCGACCGTCGCGTCCGTTTGGTATCACCTCCATGTCGCCGGTATCGACCCGTGGGACCTAAAGGGGACGGTTAATACCGTCCCCGAAAGTCTTCTGTGACCGTCCCGAAAGGTTCTATGAGCGTAGGGGATGGTTGTGACCGTCCCCATTGATCTTATAAAGGGGACGGTCAGAACCGTCACCTATTATTCATGGTAGTAGGGATGGTCGTAACCGTCCCTGATATTCAACGTAGAAGGGATGGTTACACCCGTCCCCAATGGTTGGATAAATGGGACGTTCGTAATAAGCGTCCCTTCTGGTCAAATGAGACAGTAGCAACAGGGACGGTCCCATGACCTCCCATCTGTGCTGAAGGGACGGTTTTCATAGCAAAGAGGATGGTCCTTGACCGTCCCCTCTGGGTCATCTGCTTGTAGTGTCCTCTCCCTCCGCCTAGCTCCTCCCCCTCCGCACATCTCCTCCGCCGAGCTTCTTTCCTTCCGTCCTGCTCCTCCCATTCCACCCCCGCTCCTCCTCTTCCTCCCAGCTCCTCCCCATCAGCCTCGCTCCTCTCCCTCATCCACGCTCCTCTGTCCGTTCCTCCTATCCGTCGAGCTCCTCTCCCTCCGTCCTGCTCCTGCCCCTCCTCCTAACTCCTCCCCATCCACCACTTCTCTATTCCCTCTGCCTCGCTCCTCTCCCTCCACCCAGCTCCTCCCCTTCTTCCATGCTTCCTCCCCTTCACCCAGCTCCTATGTCACGCTCCTCTCCCTCCGTCCTGCCCCTTTCCCTTCGCCACTGCTCCTCCCCTCTACCACTTCTCCTTCTCTTCGCCCTACTCCACCACCGCGCTCCTTCCCCTCCGACTCGCTCCTCCATCTCCTCCCCCAGCTCCTCCCCTTGATCGTGATCCTAAGGTTGAGCATCAGCTAGAAGAGGAGCATCAAAGCGTACCACGTGATTCAACATCAACATGAAGATGTCGTCGTCGCCCGCACCATTGACCATCCCAAAGACTGACTCGAGGAACCCAAAGGCTGGCCGAAGAAAGAACATGACGATTTCCATTTTTACCCCTACCAACCAAACCAGTTTGAAAAAAATCATGGTTAAGTTCAACTTACCGATGGCTAAAGTAACAGAGGGACACAAGTGTAGATTAGCAAGAAGTTGGAGGCACAACTGATATTCCTAAAAAGGAATTTGCATAACTGATGTTGGAATATCTCAGAGGGACACAACTGATAAAACCCTTATAAAAATTGGCAGAAGTGAAAAAGAAAATATGTTATATCAAAGGATAAAATTACGAGTGCTTAATATTTGTAAATTTTGATGTATCCACATTAGAAATATGTTTATGTACATCCATATGGTTGGATATTTTTAATAGATTTTTTTAATTATCGATTTTTAAATTTAGATGTACTTATAGTCTAGATTTAGTCAAATCTATCTATGTGATTGAACTGTCAAAATAATGAAGAAAAAATGATATGATTTAATATATCCAATTTTGTATATCCACTACAAGGAAAACAAGTTGTGGCTACGGAACTATGCCCACGGATGTGGAGCTTGTAGCCACAAAATTAGGCTTTGACCACAACACTTTGTGGCTTATAGTCGTAGCTACACGTCTCATCGCGAGAGTTCTCTAACCGCGAGTACGTTGTGATCACTACAAGTAACCATAGAACTTGTCGTGACCACAGCTCTTGCATGAATATCCTCCTTACAATGGCCACACGACTATCGTGGCCACAAGTTTATGTAGCCATATTCCATTACCACAACTCGTTTTTCTTGTAGTGATCTCTAATCTTCACAATTTTCGTTATGTCAATAATACAAATACGTAGAAATACATCTGTAAGTTGGATTTTTTAACAGTTATTAGTTTTTAATTGTATGATCTTTAATCTACGTACTTATAACATAATATTTTATTAGTTTATTTTTTTCAATAGAAATCGGGAAGGATAATATTCGTACACTTCCCCTTGAGGGATGAAAAACATTGGTAGGAGGACATCAAACCTCTTAACGGTGGGACAACCTTACCGTTCAGACATAACCCGTCCTCCATGTTTACTAATGTGATTTCGCAAAAAAAAAGCTGGTGAGCCTATTTCTGGGTATCCTGGGGCAGCAGATACCCCCGACTGGGGCAGCAGATACCCCCGACGAAGGCTATACCCCCGACTAAGGCTTTGCGTACCTTGGGCAATTTCAACAACCGTCGTCTTAAAAGATTGGGTTTCTATTAGTTGTGCCCCTCTGAGATATTGCAATATCAGTTATGCCTCTCTCTTTTTGGGAATATCAGATGTGCTCCTGACTTCTTGTCGTTCTATCATTTGTGCCCCTCCGTTACTTTGATCTTCAATAAGTTAAACTTAACCATGTTTTAACCAAACCATGGTGTAGATAAGAGGGGCAAATCCGGAAAAAAATCCCCCATCTCCCTCCTTTTCACCCTCTAATCCTTCCTCCTCCTCCTACTACCTGCTCCTCCATCCCCTTCCCTTCATATGTTCACTATCAACAGCATCATGTCGATGACAAGGCCACGGGTTCTTGGCTGTTGCGTAGGGGTTCTAATCCATATCAAAGGTGGCAGCTCCAGAGATAGTCCTGCGAAGGCAGTGCCGTGGTGCATGAGAGGGGTGGAGAGACGGGAAGCTGGTTCGGGGGAGTCAAACTAGGGAGGTATGGGGCAGAGGAAGATGGGGAATGGGGAAGGAGCAACTGGCGGTGGAGGAGGGTGGGGGAGGAGCAACAGGCAGAGGAGGAGGAGAGGATGCGGGAGAGAAGCAACATGCGGAGGAGGAGGGTGTGGGGGAGGAGAAACTGGCGGAGGAGGAGGAAGGGGACATGAGGGAGGAGCATCGAGCAGAGGAGGAGGAAGCGGAGGGGTGCGGGGAGGATCAGCAGTCGGAGGAGGGTGGGGGAGGATCAACGGGCAGAGGAGGAAGAGGGTGCGGGGGAGAAGCAACGAGCGGAGGAGGAGAAGGAGGGGGTAGGGGAAGGAGCAGGCAACGGAGGAGGAGGGTGCGCGGGGAGTAGAAGGAAGCGGAGAAGAAGGATGAGGGTGCGTGGGGAGTAGCAACAGGTGGAAGAGGAGGCAGGTGATGCGAAGAGGATCAACAGGCGAAGGAGGAGGCGGATGTGAGTGGGCGCGAGGGAGGATCACTGTGTAGAGGAGGAGGGTGGGGGGAGGATCAACGGGCGGGGGAGGAGGAAGGGGGTGCGGGGGAGGAGCAACGAGCAGAGGAGGAGGAGGGGCGCAGGGAGGAGCATGCAACGGAGAAGGAGGAGAGGGGGCACGGGGAGGGGCAGCGAGCAGAGGAAGAGGAGGCGGGGGCACGGGGAGGAGCAGCGGGTAGAGGAGGAGGAGGAGGGGGGCACGGGGAGGAGCAGCGGGCGGAGGAGGAGGAGGCAAGGGATATGGGGGAGGAGCAGTTGGCGGAGGCCTTGTTTGGTGAGCTTGGCAGGCACGAGGGAGGAGGCTAGGGACTGGGAGGAGGGGGCGTCGGAAGAGGAGCATGGGGCGGTAGAGGTTGGGGGAGGGGAGGAGTAGGTGAATGACATTTCAACCATTTTATTTAAATTTAATTCCTCTTGTGTTCCCTAAGTTAACGTTCGTTTGTGTTGAGGATGTACGACGAAACCCAGGAGATGCAAGTGATAGAACAACAAAAAGTCGGGGACACATCTGATATTCCCCAAAAGAAAGGGCATAACTGATACTCAGAGAAGAATTGATAAAAAAAACTCTAAGGCCTTGTTCGTTTGGAGGATAAGGGGGAATGGAATAAGGGGAATAAGCCCTCAACACGGTTTCTCGTGGTACGACTATTCCCCATTATTACATCTTATTTCACTCTTATTCCTATCTTTATCCCACCTTACCTACCGTTATTTCACCTTATTCTCCTTATTCCTATCTTCCAGCCGAACGGAGAATATACCATTATTCCCCTTATTCACCATCCTTATTCCTGCTTATTCTCCTACCGAATGCGCCCTAAAAGATTTGTCAACTGTTCGCAACAAGTGTCAGCGGTTATGAACCGTCACAAAGGTCTATATTAAATATAATTGGTCATAATAATTTTGAAATTCGTGATCATCGACCCATGTTTAATCAGAGGTTTCAACCCACCGCCGATGAAAGCCTAGTTACCTGCAATGGTTGCAATGACAGTCTTAGATTTACTCTCAATGATTCGTGATATTTGTAGGCGGTTTTGGAACCCTCGATAAATCCAATATTAAACGACCCCATCCCATAACGTTTTGAAATTCTTGACCGTCGAGCCTAATATTCTAAATGGTGTATGAATTATTGAGGAATATGTGTCGGCAGTTGCTAAACCGCCACGAAAGATTGGCAAACCACCCTCCCATATTCCTATTCCCCATTGATTTTGTAACTGCAAACACATAGTTTTCGATAGTTTAGGAACCGTTAACGTTAACAGAGACATTATCACTATTATTTTATATCTTATATTACATCAATGTGTACCCATTTGAAATACACATTCAACATAGGAGAATAAGCAACACAAGTAAAGTAAAGAAAAGAACGGCATAAGTTTCTATTTTTATTCACATAAGCACATGATATAACAAAATGCTATTAGAATCACCATGTCAACAAAATATACATAACTTGTAACTGTCAATCAGAGTATGTATACGAGCTTGTCTCTTAACAGAAACAAAAAAAAAGCGAAAGCAGTGATACTAACCAAAAACTACAAAACCCACATCTTATACGATGTAGATGAGTCCTGTAAGCTCCTTGCTATGTGCGACCATAAGCAGGATTGGCAGTAGCTATGCACAATCCAATACCACCTCAATTTTATAAGGAATAATATCGAGGTCACTACGCATACAACCCCTCACTTTTGAGAAGCAAAGGGCCCGATCTATGTGCGCTTGTACATTGGAAATATGACTTCGCATAGGCATATCCGCCGTATAATGCATGGCGATGAACCTTTTGTCTTGACGAGAGACCATAGATGCCATCTTATGATCCTCCATATCCCGTTTGAATTATGATTGATCATTTTGAATCATATTCTCATGGAAATTAATCCTTCCAAGGGGATTCTAGACTTATTAATTATAGATTATTTATTTTAGTTATATTATATTAATTTATTCATGCTAAATTAATCATCAAACCAATGCAACCAACAAACAAAATCTTGCTTGATATTAATTTATAGTATACACCCTCAATAGTACATTTTTATTCCAGTTTAATTGTTTAAAAGTACGGAGAGACTTCTCATGTCACCCTTCCTTAAAACGGATCTGATCAAGTCATATAGGCTATACTGAAATAGAGCGCTTCCACTACCAATACAATGCGTGGTGCCGATTAGGTATCCATCTATATATCCAGGCTAAGAAGCCATCACTATTCAAATTCAGGACAACATAATTGGTACAGATTGTACTAAAGGATTTTATCGACCTTTCGACCATGCATGATACTATATATCGATCATAAAAAATAGAAATTTAAACATTTTTAATTTCTCCAAATTTCTAGTCATATCAAGCAATCAAGTTGTTTTGCATGACCATTGTTGAACTATAACTATTGTACTTTCTAATTTAGGATTTTTCATGAAGTAATCATTCATTCAAGTTGTTATTTTCTCTAAACTAATTATACAACATTTAATTAGAGTAAATTCCAAATTTCCATGATTTATATTGAATGAAAAATACAATAAAAATGTCATTTAAATGATCTAATCGCCTTCTCACTCAATTGCACTAAATAGTGAATATCGAGGGCAATCGGACTCGGAATCGCATGAAATAAATTCGAGAGGTTTGTTGGTTTGATTATCGATATAAATAATGTTTTTTCTCAAGCTCCATAATAAAAAATAGTAACTAAAAATCATTAAGTTACAGTTACAAAATTCGTGTAAAATGAGACATTGCAAGAACTTTTTGAATCCAAAATAATGCTCAATCATTGCTAACCTTTGAAGATCCTTTTGGAGTCATGTTCAGACACTCTAAACAAAATTTATTATCACAAAAAAACATTCATATCAGGAAAAATAGAAGTTGTATCATATATGTACAAAAACAATTCAAAAATGCATCTATACAAAAATATCAAGTTCCTGTGCAATCCAATATCTAAAATCTTGTTCCCCAAGGTTTATATCATATCCAAGACCTTTGACAAAGGCTCTGATATCACTTGAAGATGAGAGGTTAAGCTTCACGCATTACGGAAGTGTGAAGATCGAATTGTATCTGATCTATGTCGACTAATCATACTAGTCCATGGCGCATCGAAAATTAAAATTTTTTAGACGAAACCACATGGCATGTGAACAATTCCCAAGCCATTTCATGAATATCACATTAGTAATGAGATTACCTCTTGAAGCATGATCATGATTTATGATTCTCTAAGAGAAGAGACATCATGTTTCAAGTCCGATCCGATGTAAAGAGCACCTGTGGGTACGTAGATGAGATGTGTGCTTCCCGCGATACAAAGTGACAATCTGAGCAAGGAACTTCTTGATTTTATCATATGAAATCCAACACCTTCTTTGAGAGCATGAAGCATCAAAGAAGACAAAGAACACAAGCAATCAATATGGCAACTTATGAAGGACTATTTAGAGGATCCTAACATCCGGTCTTAGAAGGTCTGCGATGGCTGACAAGTCAGATCCGACAATAACTATGTCGATTGCTCTCTAATAATGTGATCGTGGACAACCAATTCAAACAAACAATCAACCTACAATATGATAAATTAATGAAAGTGCACAAGGCGAAATTTATTATAGCCTACAAATAAATGTGTACAGTGAATAAGTGCAGGGGTCGAACCACTGAGAGCTACGAGGATAGGAAAATAATTATTATCTACAAAATAAACAACTATTCTCTATGCTTTTTGGGTTTTTAAAATTTTGTGGGTTTTAATGATATTTGTTTTTTTATGAATTTTTAATTTTTATATTTTTAATGTTATATTTTTCTTTTTATATTTTTTGATTTTAATTTCTTTTTCTTCTTAATATGTAATAAGTATATATAAGTCTATACATAATATGTATAATATAAAGGGAAAAATGGGGCTTCCCCCGCCCCATTTTTCCTCAATTTTTTTATTTTTTTTTGAAAAATATCACCATGTATCTTCATCCATATATCTCTCATATATGACATTCGAATTTCGTCAGAAACAGAGACTCCTACGACCTCCATCGAGTTGGTGTCGATTTAAAAAATCTTGTTACCGTTAAAAATGACTGTCTGGATGGAGGTCATAGAAGTCTCTGTTTCTGACGAAATTCGAATGGCATATAGGAGGGATATAGGGATGAATATAAATGGCGATATTTTTTGAAAAAATAAAAAATGCTGAAATAAGGGCTGGGGCAGCCCCATTTAACCCTAATATAGATACTATATATGATATAAATACATATAATTCTGAAAATATATATAAGTATAGTCCTTTTGTTTTTCTAAAGGTATTAAAAATATTTATAGGTATTTATAATAAACAATAATTATAAAAAAGTATATAAATATATTTATGTTATAAATAATTTATATAAGCCTTATGTTTATAACTATAGCTAAAAATATTCAAAAATTATAAAAATAAGGTGTTTTTTATATTTTTCTCTGTCTTTATGTTTTTTTGGTGTTTTTCCTTATTTTTATGTATTTTAAAGTCCAAAATACTACAAAACAAGGAGTTAATAAATAGATCGATTTATTTTGAGATTTAAAAAATAAAAAATAAGCTCAAAATGTCTCAAAACTATTTTAGTACGTATTATGTGATATAAATAAAAATATACAAAAGAAAACTATTTTTTTAGATTTTATATTATTTTTGCAAATTTCTATAGGTTTAGGAGGGGTTTTCATTTTCTAGAGTTTTTATTTTGTATTTACTTGTGATTTGCCATCTTAGTTATATTCTTTAATAATATATAATTAATATTTTTTTGAAATTTTTACATAAGTTTTTCTATTTGTATTTTTATATATAAATAGGGGACAAATAGCTCCCAAATTAATTCTAATTAATGGGAAATGCAACGAAATTATAAATAAAAATATGGTCATATAACAACGTCATTCAGAGCACATCCACTAATGTTTGCAAAGTTTATAGAGAAAGAAGCTATTTTAAAAATAAGAGATACAAAATTAAATATACAGTCCAGGAATGTTATTTTTGCAATTAAAATAAAGTAAGAGGGTCTTAATGCAAAAGCACCACAATTTTTGAACTTAATTTAGATTTTTTTCACTCAAATGAAATAAAAGAATCCAAAGGGGTTCCCTTGCAATTTGCCAACTCAAATGGGGGACCATGTGAGCTGACCTGACACTGGATCTAGTTGAAAATTATAATAAGTGTTGGGGACTGGCTGTAAATTTTACACAAAATACAGAACTAAGATTAATATTTACAAGACCATTTTATAATTACAAAAATGTAGAGGGATTACTAAGTAATCTTCCCCTTAATATACGTGTGATTGAAGGGACGAGAGTGCTCCACGTGGCGAGATGAGCGATTCCAATGGCGTACCGCTTCATTTAATTCCAAGGGCACCGATTAAATCTAGGTCATCAGCTTGATTATTTGGTGGAGGAGGGGGCTAGATGAACACGTGAAGAACTCACCTCCGACGAGCTTCGATCATTGATTTCTCCTTTGTCCTCCTACTTCTTCACGACTGAGCAGCTCATCGGCTTCTTGGAAACCTTGCGCGTCTGTAGGTGTCCTCAAAATTGTTTGGGGCTCTGATGAGCCAAAAAATAAGACCAAACTCGGGTGAAGGTATAAAAACAAGGGTCGTTGCAACCCGTATCTCAGTACTCATCTCAACAAGAAGAATCGAACCACCAAAGTCAGAAAATCAATCAATAAAAACGAAAGCGGTCCTCGCTATTAATTTAACCTGGTATAGCGACCAGGGTCGGACTCAAGGAGCACGAATTGTCAGAGACGGCCTACGAAGTAGTAAAAAGTGAAAATAAAATAAAAGAAATGTTTTGGTGGATTTTTAAATCTTTTCATTTTTTTAATTTTAATAATAAGGAAAATATAGAAATAAGGGAAAAAGCCAACAAACCACTATTTATATAACACAAAAAATAAAGCCAAAAATTCAAATAAAATTATTTTTATGTTTTTTATATTTTTAAGTGTTTTGGTAATTTTCTGAAAATTTTATAACTTTTAGTTGATTTTCTAAAAATCAAGAAAATGGAAAACAATGGATCAATGTGCAACCAGACTTGAAAGGAATGGATCAATGTGCAACCAGACTTGAAAGGCTAATTAAAAATATCTAATTAGCCTTAAAAATCTAGAGACATTTTTTATGAAAACTAGATACAAAAACTAAGCTACAGAAAAATAGTTTGTATTTTTTTATTTTTATAGAATTTTTAAAAAAATTTATAAAATTTTTAGGGTTTTGTTATTTTTAGGAGTTTTATAAATTCAAATGACACAAAAATTGGATAGCAGCTCAAAAACAAAAAAAAACTATTCCTAATTTTTTTAGAAATTTTAGATGATTTTATATATTTTTCTTTGCTTTTTCAATTCAAACAGTAATAAAAATACGTGTTTTTGAATTTTTAAAATAGCAAAAAGCAAGAAAAATGTCCCAAAGAAATAGTGAAATTTTTACACATTGGCAGGAGCCATGTTTCCAAATTTCACTTGATTTGGAGTTTAATTGATATTTTATTCAACCAAGACAAGGCACACAGCACATGAGGACCTGTATGTAATAAAAATCACGTTTAGAGCTTAAATGCAACACGTGCGAAAATTGTAGGGGTATCTGTGCAAATTTCACATAAATTTCACGACATGTTCCAATTCAATACGCACAGGGGTATAAATGAAAATATCAGAAATAAAATTTCAATTCATAACATCAGATGAACTCCAAGCCCATACATGCAAAATACCCAGAAACTCATGTGTCGATGCACGTGTCTTTACAAAACAGGGACTAGAATGCAAATACGATAAACATAGGGTCCAAAGTGCAAATTTTCCAAAATAAAAACAACTGGAACTAATATTTACAGGACTAAACTAAAATATCAAAATAGGGGAGGGCCTAAGTGCAAATTACCCTCTTATTAATGATCTGACGGACGAGGGGTGTCCATGTGTGATCGGACGACTGAGAGTTGTGGATACCCCTTCGTTAATTAACGCTTCGGATGCGACCCTCAAATGGATCAAACGGCTGGAAACGCTCCACGAATGGACGGCTATGATCAAAACTGGAGCGAAGGGTCGATCGAACGGTATCAGGAGGTCCTCGAAGAACAGCTCGCCAACGAACTTCGCCGGCCCAATATGCACGGTGGAGGGCTCCCCCGGAGCTGCTCTGAGAGGGGAAGTGATGCCCGAAGTCGTCCGCAGCTCCTGTTGTACTCTGATGAAGCCAAGGAGCCCTGGAGAGTTCCGACGACGATGAAGGCTCAGAGCTCCTGTGCTTCAGCTGTTGGACCCCCAGATGGGGTCCTTCTTCTACTCTACCTGCACATGAAAAGAGCTGATTCGAGGGCAAAGTGCCTCGACCCGGTTATGTGCAAAGGGGGTGACCGTGTGAGGTAGGGCGATGCTCTCCAGTGAAGCGATGGCGGAGGAAAGCGGAGGTCCTGCTCCGGGGAGAGTCAGGATGATCGGAGGGGCGTAGATGTTCGGGAGAAGTCTCGTGAAGATGGTTTGAGGGTCGGATGGGTGAATGGCTGATAGGAGCAAAGCAAAATGGCCGGCGAAGGCCGACGGTGCTAAATCGCAAAATCGAAATTGAAGGTGTTCTAAATGGTATCGAGGGTACCTGACGATCATAGACGTCTGTGATGGAGGTGAGTGACCTCCCGGGATCCTTGCCTCAATGGAGCGACGTCTCCAGAGGTCGAGCTCCTTCGGGCGGAGCACGACGGCGAGAACCACCGGACTAGGGGCTAGAGCGCTCCAATCCTCGTTGCAACGCCTCCTGAAGCTTGCTGTCACTCAAGGGTAGAAGACTGAGGTCCTGGGAGTGAGAGACGGTAGCCGAAGGTGCTCTAAAATATGCGGCTGAGCTGAGACTTTATAGTGCTAGGGGTCCGAAAAGATGGGAGTCGGGCACGCTCGTCGATGCACGGACCCCTAGAATGAAGGTCGAGTGAAGGTCTCGGATTATCGAGCTACAAATGGAGCCTAGGATTTAGGCGAATGGCAGGCGGATCGACCCGGGAGAAATCAGAGAAGTCGGGTCGGAACGCAGATCCGCCTACCTGGTGGTCCTGGGGGTAGAGCTGACCGGGGGTCAACAATCCCCCGTGGACCAATCAGGTAATTTCTTTTATTAATTATTTATAAAATCATTTTAAAATAGGAAATGATTTTATTTGAAAATATTTTTAACATAAAATTTTTTTATTTATTTTCATAGTATTTTTTTGTGATTTGTATTTATTTTTTTGAAAAATAAATTAGGTATTTACATTATATTATTATTATATATAGGTATGTATACCTATGTATTTTTTATTTTTATTTTTAATTTCTTTATTTATGTACATCTATTCCAAAATTATATATTTTTTATTTACACTATAAAATATGGAATATAAAGTGATTTTTATTGGCTTCTTATTAATTATTTACAAGGGGAAATAAATAGATATTTTATTCTATATACATGGTCTATGCACATTGATGAGAGAATTTTATTTATTTTTATTTTTCTTTTATTTTTCCTATTTCTATTTTAGTTTTATTTTACAAATATGTACAAAATATAGGGAACAGAAATATATTTTTATTTTTAGAAAATAAAATATTTACATAAAGAGGGATATATGTACATCATGTTGAGTCACCCTATCTCTCTCTACTTATTTTATTTTGCGGTCAGGCCCTTGTGGAGCCCTCCCTTGGGTTCAGGTCACTCAATATTTATTCTAAATATTTCCCTCTTTTTCTTTATTTCTTTATTTTTTTATTTTTGCATAAAAACATGCTAATTATTAATATTTACACAATGCATGCTTTTTGTCAATTTATTTTATTTACACAAATATATATGGTGTTTTGCATAGGTTTTTAGCTAAAATAAAAGAATAAAGAGTGATGAACGAGGATTCATCACCCCCTATAGTTAACTTTGCTAGTCCCTTAGCAAACACTTATTTGAAAAAGAAGTGAAAAAGAAAGGAAAAAGAAAAAGAGGGGGAATGCATGGATCAATGCTGATTATTAAACTTGCCTTCATTAAATTAAAGTATGGAGCTCAGTCAAATCTTTGGATTATTAATGTGTCAGAACCTTATTTGGACTTAGGTTTAAAACTTAACAGCCTATAAGATCCACTAATCTATAGTCAAGACTCCTCAATAATCCAGATCAGAACAAGTCTACATACACAAACCCTGAATACCATGAATCTTTCCTTGTAGAGTGTAAGTGAGGTATAGCTCTCCACCTCAGAAGTAGCAAAATGACAACCCTCCCCAACAAGCTAACTCTATGACCCTAGTCTGGCCACTCTTTCCTCGAGGAGCGGGGTATTCCCTTCTAAGTTCAAGTTCAGCCGGCTCAAGAAGAGGGGGAAGAAGAGAATGGACCAAGGCCAGTGTAGCCATGTATCCCTGGGAGCTCAACCAGTGTAGCTAAGTCTCCCTGCTGCAGGCTTCATAAGATGGAACATGAGTCTCAAGCTTTGCTTATTGCACTATATACACTCTGGTGGGATTATCATTTTCTATCAGACCCACAACTTTTTTGGAATTATTTTTTTTTCTTTTTGCATTTTTTTGATGTGCATCTGTACAACATATCTACAAGGTGCAACATATATACATAAGGAGTTTTTCCTCTTGAGCCAGTAGACTATCCCTCTTTTGAAGCATTATTGCAACCCACAACTCCTATCATTAGACCTCATGGCAACCAGACCAAGTTGAGACGCACTTCCTTCATTATAAGAAGAGAGGTTCCGCCTAGAAGTACTACCCTCATATGCTACCCCAAGTCAAGAAAGAATACCTCCTCACCACCTCATCCGTAGAGAGGTCGGTGTAAAGTACGGGTCCAAGTCAAGCCATGGTCTATATGAGTCATGTGTGTGTTGTAAAGTTCTCTACTTAGGCTCATCAAGATGACATGTGATCATAGCCTAGTGGACTCAAAGAATTAAGTCACCATTGACCTGAAAAGTGTCAACCCTAAGCCCTATAAGGTTCCTCTTATAATTTGGTGGATTAAGATCTTAACCAAGCTCCATTTTTCAATTTAATTCCAGGCTAGTTTAAATGTCAATTATGAACCAGGAAATACTATACAAGTATTTACAAAGATGCTATTTACAAAATATTTACACATGTGCAAAATTTTTGAAAAATATTTTGAAAACGTGGATGTATGCATGAATGCAAGTTTTGCAAAATATGTACACAAATTTACACAAGGTTTTTGCAAACTTTTGATTTTCAAAACATTTTACAAAAATTTTGTACTATATATATAATTTTGATTTGAAAATATTTACAAGCTATTTACACAAAAGATTTTTACAAACATTTTTACAAAAATAATTTGTACAACTAGCTATGTATGTGCAATAAAACAATTTTATTTACAAGGAAAATTTTTAATTTTTATGGATTTTTGGGTTTTAGCCATTTTTATTTATTGACACACTTACACAAAGTACGAGTTATGGCTAAAGTATATATGGAATATATACACCCCCCTATACTTAGCTCGAACGATGTCCTTAGAGCCAAGAGCAATGAAGAAGACATAACTCGTGCTTAATATAGGGAAGTGAAAAGGAAGGCTATATACAAAGATGCATGAAAGAATAGAAATGCTAGAGGATCTCAGAGTTTCCCCCTATACTTAGGATCAAATAATCCTAAGTATAGCAGGCTGTACACAAAGGGACTTCTGAGTGAGAATGTACAGGGTCTACCTCCCCTATACTTAGGGTAAAATATCCCTAAGTATATGCAGCAAAACAGAGGTAGAAATGAATAAAAAAAAACTCAAAAGTCTCACACCCCCTATACTTAGGGTAAAGTGCACCCTAAGTATAGCAACGTTGAAGATGTAAATGGGGTGTTGGACTGAAGAATAGTGTGATATGGACAACTCAATCTATACAGGTCGGGAGAACAGTGATAATCAGGCGTGAGATGCAATAGATGTGAGTAAAGAGACCACATCTCACGCAAAAAGAATCGGGGCAATGTCAACGACCAACGGCTCATGATCTAGATATGGCTTGAGCCACTGACCGTTAACACGAAAGGTACTCTCAGAAGCCAACTCAGATATATCAATACTCCCATTTTCGTGTACCTTTCTAACCAAGTAAGGTCCCTTCCATTTGCTCTGTAGCTTCCCTGGAAATAATCTCAACCTGGCATCGAACAACCATACTCGTTGTCCTGGCTCAAACTGCTTGTGGCTGATATGAGAATCATGCCACTCCTTCACTCTCTCCTTATACTGTAGGCTGCTCGAAAAGGCTGCATCACGAAGCTCCTCCAGGGCTGCTAACTCTGCCCTCCTCTGGTCTCCTACACTCACTGGATCCATGATGATGTCTGTAACTACCCATAGTGACCTATGTCTAAGCTCAACAAATAAATGGCAGGGCTTGGCATAAACGAGGTGAAAGGGAGACGTACCCAACGATGTCTTGAAGGACGTCCGATATGCCCATAAGACCGAGTCCAAAAGCTGTGACCAATCCTTTCGGTCAGGCGGACGACCTTCTGTAATATAGTCTTGATCTCCATGTTCGGCCCTTCAACAAGACCATTCTGATGAGCTAAAAAATAAGACCAAAACCCGGGTGTAGGTATAAAAACAAGGGTCGTTGCGACCCGAATCTCGGTACTCAGCTCAACAAGAAGAATCGAATTGCCAAAGTCAGAAAATCAATCAATAAAAATGGAAGCGGTCCTCGCTATTTATTTAACCTTTTCTCGCCCAGCTTAATATATTCTAGTGGTGATTTTTACAGCTAGATTTTGATACCTACAAATATCAATATATAAAATTGATGTTATAAAAATGAGAAATGTTATCAAAGTTTTCAACACTTCTATATATTTAACAAAGTAGAGAGAGAGCCTTACCGACTTCGGCACCCTTCAGTTCTGAAGTGTGCAAGCGGGCGGGAAGACTCAATGTCTCTTCATTCCCAATCCGAGGTAATGCTGGCATCGAGGTCTGTCAATGAGGAAGCAGGACCAATGTCATGTAGAGGAAGTTCGATTTCTATTCTAGCTAGGTAAGATAGTCATAATACTGCTTTATAAGTTCTTTCTTTAGAAGAAAGCGCTGATGAGTGCATCTTGGAAAGGAGGTCAGATGCTCCTGGGACTCCTGCAACAAGGAAGCTAGCTTAGTTGTGTTCTCCTCTATAACTAGTGTCAATCAAGAGGTGTGAATCCTATCTACATAAGCTGTTCTTTTTCTTTCCCAGGAGGAAGTAACGCTCTATCTATAGTTGTTGGTTTCGTCCTTAATAACATAGGGCTCGTACGTGCAGTAGAAGCAGGGAGGAAAAGCTGGCTTCCGAGCTCTTTTTGGGTATAGGCACACGGGTCTATGAGAGATGTCTTTGAGTGCCCGAGGTGCTAGCAAAGGTGGCTCAAAGGAGATTCACTAGTGGATCCGTAGAAAGAAGGTCCCATTGGCTAGAGGAGGGAAGAGTACTCCAAGGGCGCAACTCTGACCTTTTTATATAGCAAGCTCGACATTTTGAACTAACATATTTATATAGATGGCGAACATTAATGAAAACCACATAATATTATTCAAATAACCAACTATCATTATAGTCAATGTTTGCAATTATATAAATTCAAAAAAAAAAGATAAACCTTCACAAATTTGCCACTTATTTACTATATAAATATGTTCTCAAAAGTCTGAGATGCATCATGTCAGGCTTTGATGATTGCCTTTTCTACTGGGCTGATTTCGACTCTGCCTTCAGTTCTCGAAAGGCAGAGGCATTCTCTCCGTCTACCGCAATTATCTAGGGGGTATCGGCAAAGAGAAGGGGATCTACCAACTATAAAGATATTGGAGGATTTGGAAGCTCATCCTACCCCCTCGCTCCAGTCCTTCCGGACTCTACTCGTGTATCAGGTTTCTCTGAAAGACCCATCCTTCCTGCCCGTCCGGGTCCTGAATCCAATTGGCATCTGAAGGATCATCCTAGGGGGAGAAGCAGAAGTGTAGAGGTAGACCGAGTCTAACTGGCTAGTTCGGGCTGAACTCAAACTGATCGAATAGGGCTAGAAAGACGGGTCTTGGCTTGCTTTCAAAAAGGGATGACTAAGTCAGAAAGATCTTGCCCAGGATGAGAAGCAGAAGAGTAGAAGCTGCGGAGCGAGAAAGATGAAAGGTCCAAGCCAATGGCGGGATTTCCACCACGTATGTATGGACCTTGAAAAGAAGGAAAGGTCTAGCTGCCTCGGAGGAGTGGATGTCCGCAGTTCTTGATGATAGAGGATAAGAAGACAGGGGCAAGGAGTGAATGTCAGAAGTGACGGGGAGGATAGCGATTAGGTGATCAGGAAGAAGAGGCAATTCAGCAGGCAAGAGATATCTTGATTCGCGAGCAGGTAGATGAAGGGTAGTCAAAAAGCACTAGACACGTTCGGTCGACGCTCTGGGAAAGGGAAGCCTCAACTTTGGCTAAAGCCTACTTCGACGGATTATATATTAGGGGCTCATTCGCAATGAGGGAAGTAGGTCTAATAAGCCAGGGCGCTCTTTCGGACCTCCTGATCGAGAGGTGAAAGACTCTTCCATCCACTAGGATGTACTGGCAAATAGCCTCGACTCACCATTAAACTATAGAGAGGACTAAAGCTATTAGTCAAAATAGGCTCTTTCCGTGAGGCGCACAAGCGATTATTCTGTTTAGCCATCACCGGTAGAGTATACGAATAAGATGACTTTTTTCATCATCAGAGAACCCAGTCCACATGCCCTTCTTGCTAGGGAAGAAAGGGAGGGGGAAATCCTAACTAGGTAAGCCAGGAAGGCTAGTAGGCTATCCCTTTCTAACTAGGTAGGGGAGTATAGAGAAAGGAAAGGGCAGATCCGAAGGGAAAAGCCATAAGCCTCGAGATTCTAGAAAATAGGGCTTTCAGGATTAGCAGTCCTCGACCTCTTTCAAATAGCACTACACGCTGGTTGGGCTGCGTGCGCCCATAACTTCCTGCGAGTGCGATTGGTCCTATCCTACGTCATTATAGGCTTCCGACACCATTGCCATCTAATGATGGGACTGATGAAAGGCAGCGTAGTTCCAGAATGAGGAGCAGCTAGCCTATAGTGACTCTGGCTTGGCTTTGAGTCTGGAGCGAATATCTGAGGAATCCTGACGAGTCCGGAATCGCGCGTGTAAAAGTGTTGTTTTTAATCTTCGTGAGTGAAAATAATTAAAGTCGTTCATTGTAGGCGGCGATCGGAAACAAATCAAGAAAATAACCACAAATAATTATTCAATTTCAATTTCGTGGATTTATGTTTATTTTACTTGGGCAAGTCCCAAGGTCGATCACAAGGAGGCAAAGGAACAACCTAGAGATATGTCTATCCAATTTTGTGTTCGATTTTCAAGGCGGTCTTTTTTTGGAATTTTTAATGCAAATGAGGGATGCAAAATGCAAATTCGGCCTATTTTAGGGACTAAAATGTATATTTCAATCAAACGATGTCTGAAAAATACAAAACTTGGCCGAGATGATATTTTTGACAAAATTAATGCACTGTAATATTTTTGGAATTTTCTGATGCAATATGAATTTTTTTATGAATTTTTAAATGTAAACAGAATGATTTTCAATATTTAATTATAATAAATAATAAACATACTTATTTTCAAGATATAAAATTATCTAAGATCTATCACTAGGTAATGGATCTTAGAAAAATCCTAGACCTCAAAAATGTGGGGCTTAATACCTATTAAAAATTAAATAGTAAAATATGCAAAATGATTTTTACAGAGCAAAATATGCATGCAAATGCAAAGATTTTTGGGCACAATGTTAATCAAAAATAACTCTACAATATGTGATTTTTGGGGAATTTTTAGAGCAACGGTTGATCAATTACAAATTTAGAGCACAAACTGGGTAAACGTCTTAATTTTCCACAGAATAATTGATTCTTAATTAACCATTAATCTTAAAAATATCCACAGCATGTCCAAGTGTAGAGAATTAAATGATGAACATCATGCAATTTTTGGATTAATAAAATAATGTAATGAAGAAATTCAAAGTTACAGGGGAATGCAGGGGTAAAAATGCAATATAATAATTAAGAAGAAAATATGCAGACGGGGGCCTAAGTGCAATTACCGGTAAATAGTGGGGTAGTTCTGCAAAATGACCAATAGTCACGTGCCAAGCACGTGACTTTGGTTGGTGGGCTGATGCGTGATATGGGAAGGAGGACCGGGGGTCTTCTACAAATAACCCTGCGGTCACGTGTCCGCACGTGACCCGGGGGAAGACGCACAGATGACGTCCCCCACCCCACGTGCGCGGCACGTGGCGGGGTCTCGGCAGGGAGGCAGGGGGCGGAGCGTCGGAGGCGGGCTGGCGCATCGGTGTTGGCCGGCGGAGGGAGCAGCGGTGGTTGGGGAAGATCCTGGAGCATGCGAGGGGGGCCCGGCCAAGGAAAGTGGCGCGACGTCGTCGGCAAGAAGCCGTCGTGGCTCGGAAGCGGAGGAGCTCCAAGCTCCTAGAGATGTCGTAGGGAGGTCGCCGGTGTCGAAGCCTCTGGAGTAGCTGGACGATGGAAGAGCTGCGGCGAAGGTTGTCGGAGGCGAGGCAGAGGTGAAGTCGGCGACGAGCGTTTGGCGTTGATGCTTGGGCGGAGAACGACGAAGAGGGGTTGCGTTGTCGATGAAGTTGTCGATGAAGTGGTGGCTCGACGGCGGTCGAAGAGGTGCCGGAGCGGAAGCACGTCGTCGAAGAAGACGCTGATGCAACGAGGGCGGTGAGCCCCTCGGATCTCGTCGACGGCAAGGCCTTGGTGCTGTCACCACCGGGCCTTGCCTGGCGGAATCGGCGGATGAATCGGGGAGAAGGGGAAAATGGCTCTTAAATAGGGTAAGGGTAGGGGAGCAGGCGGGGCATTGCGAGGTTGACGGTGGTTCGTTGGCGAAGATAGCGGAGGACCATCGAGGCAGTTGCGGAAGGAGGCGGCTGGTGGCTGGCGAGATTGGCGGCGGAGGTTACTGAGAAGGGGGTTGCGGGGGTGCGATTGGGGAAGGTAGATGGACCTGGTGAAGACGACGATCAACGGCCGTTCGATCGGTCGAGATCAAGCGGCCGAGATCGCGCCACATGGTGGTCAAAAGAGAGGGAAGGAAGAGTGTGGCACGTGCGGAGCATGTGCCTGGGGGGACGTGCAACGCACGTGCGTCGATTTTTTTAAAGAAAACTAGAATATAAAAGGCCCGAAAATGACTGACACGTGGCGGCCTCTGGAGCTGCCACGTGTCAGCACCAGAAAAATCAAAAGAAAAAGATTTGTAAAATCAAAAAGAAATAGTAAATGACCTCAGATCGAAAAAGTTCCTTTACGAAAAATGCTCGTCTCCATGAGATCTACAACTTTCATGAAGACATCAAAGCCAAAATCAGTCAAATGTAAAAAGTGAATTTTTGGGGTATCCCATGTACATAGAATACGTCGATTTTTGGGTTTTCTATTTTTTTATGTCATTTTTAAACAAGATAAAAATCCAGAAAAATATGGAAAATTCAAAGATAAATAAAAAACATCTAAATCTATTTTTTTGGATTTTTATAAATTAAGAAAATATATGCATAAAATATAAGGTCAAAAGCCGCGAAAATATACAATGTACAAAAGAGGCCCAAAACCCAACTTTCACATACGAGCTCCGATTCACTTGAACTTGGTCCTTTTGAAGGTAATTGAATGTGCATTAGTTCAAAAGTGAGTAGGATCAAATCGGACACTGGATGGGGAAGATATGTGGCTTTTAGTCCGAAAATCCTGAAACTAGGGTTTGGATTTTTGGTCCACTTAACAGGGTTAGTGATTTTTTTGTATTTTTTATTTATTCTTGTTAGTGATTTGTACACAGTGGAGGTTGTTTTGGGTTATGCGGTGTTAGCATGAAGGAGTTAAAAACAGGGGAAGTTAGGCTATTTACAGGTCATTTTTGGCTTGGATTTTTGGCTTCTTATTTTATGCAGAAATTAATGCTAAAATGCAATTCTTATGAAATCATGCATAAATGACAATTATGCAAAATAAATCCCGAAATGCAGTTGATTTTGTGGGACTTGAGCTTAATTAATGAGACTTAGAGTGGTAAATCCGAGATTCATCATCCCCCTATAAACCATGCTCGTCCCTGAGCATCAAAAAGAAATGCCATGAAGTGAAATGAGACTGGGTTCCATACCAAGACCATGAGCTGAAGGTGAAAATGAAACTAAACTCGACCTTCGGATTAATAGTGTGGCAGAACTTCTGTGAAACTTAGAATTTTAAAATCAACAGCCCTCAAATTCTACACATCATTGTCACAGTTTTGGCTCAGAAGTCATCTTAGATCAATCCTCTTCCCAAAGTATACCCTATGAACATTGAATAACCGACTCATGTGTGTGAAGGGTTTTAGCTCTTCCCATTCAGAATGCCGGACTACCTTGCTCCTCTCCTCTCCAGTAACTCGTCCTCGGGGAGTCAGGTATTTCCTTCTAAGGTCTGTCGTGTTGTGTTCACAATCGAATGAGGAAGAAGATAGAAGAAAGAGAAAAGAACTGGAGGGTGGCCAGTGTAGTCATCTCTCCTTGTGAAGATGGCCAGTGTAGCCGAGTCTCCACCAAGACCTGCAGGTTTCTTAAAGCTTGGATCTTTTTGGTTGGATTTTTATTTGGTAGAATGCTTCTTTGTATTTGGAATATTTGGTGGTTCTGCTTGGATCTGGTTGTGCCCCTACGGATATAGAATCTTTTTGTTCCGTACATTTTTTGTGGTCTTAGAAAAAATTGTGCCCAGCCGTCCATCCCTTTTCTGAAGCTTTATTTCTACCCGTACTCCGATCTTTAGATTTCCACGCTACCAGTAAAGAGACTCACACAGCCTTCCAACATCCTGTCGGGTTGAGCTAAGTGCAGAGTGCGAGAGTGCGAATTAATTCTCTATTCCAGAGTTGTACCCAGAATGAAGAGACCAGGTTAGACACTAAGAGTCAAACGCTTTACATTGTCAAGTGGAACTTAAGGAATTAAGTCAAAAAGACCTGAAGCTCTTAAAATTCTATTTCTTGGTGAAGTTCCTCTGAAAATTAGGTGGATTAAGGTCAAGTCCAGACCACTCTCGGTTTCAGCTCATAACTAGGTTTAGAACCCAATGGCTTTTCACAGATGCAAATGCATGTGATGTTGGATGAAGTGCAGGTGTGTGCAATGCATACACTTTTTTTTGAGTTTTTTTGACATTTTTTGCAAGGATTTTTTTATGCAGAAAATGGAATAAGAAGCCTTCCTTTTTTTCCAAAAATTTTGGGCGTGGTTAGTGTTAGTAGAAAAACCCTCTTTTTTTGTGCTTGTTTGTTTTTTTGTGTGCTTGTTCGTTGTTTTTTTTTCAAGTTAGTACACACCCCATAAATACATATAGACTTACGCGAAAGTATGAGATATGGGTAAAATATATACAAAGTATATACACAGACCCCCCATACTTAGCGAGTGCTGTGTCCTCAGAGAAGAAGAAGCGGAAAGAAGACATAGCTCGGGCTAAGCGTAAGGGAGTGAAAATATAAAGAAAAATGAAGCGATCGGGATATGTGAATGAGGAGAGTATAAACAGGTGGATGTCGATTCCCCCTATACTTAGGCTTTGGTCCACCTAAGTATGGATGAAGGGTGGAGATGGAGCGATCATGAGGAAGAGTGTGATTCGGGGAAGTGATATATACAGATGGCATCGGTCCCCCCCTATACTTAGGCCTTGGCCTAAGTAGAGGAAGAAGCTGTACAAGGAGACCGATGTGGTCGGGAGGGAGGGTGGGTAGCTGATGATTAAGGCGGTTTTCGACTGATCTTTTTGTGAGCATGTGGTGGGGGATCGTAATGATGAGACAGGGATGGGGCATATGATTCCCAACTATGATCAGTGTCATCCTCAGTAAAATCATAATGGATAATAGATGAAGTGTTTGAGTCAGATGAAAGATATCCATCATCAGAGTTATCCTCAGAGGAGTAGTAATTGAAAGTGGGCATACTCCAAGTATTCTGATCTTTTTGTTTCTTCAGTTGTTTCCTCAGACTTCGTTCCTTCTTGGGGTCAATCGGTTTGTCCTCAGATGAATACTCAGAAGCACCGGTCTCAGTCAGCTCATATGAAATAATTCCAGTGTACTTGAAGAGTGCAAGAGCATCAGCTTTGGATGAATAGTAGTTAGGAACGGGAGTTGTCCAACGAGGATTGAATTTTGGATCCTTACGAAGATATGGCTTTAGGGCAGCCGAACAGACTTCACTCATGTAGACCATCTTTTCCGAACCTGATGAGGGATCATCAACTGATTCCTCTTCCGAAAGGTCAAAGTTGATTCTCTTTTTATTTCGTCGTGAAGGTGTTAGCTCACTTGAGTATCCAGATGAATAGGCATTGAAATTCTCCTTGGTCGGTGTTTGGTCTGCGTGCTTCTTCTTAGTCTCCTGAATGTTTGAGCACTCTCGATTTGGGATGATTTGATCAAGATATTCAGAGAATGTTGCTCCAAGGTGTGACCATGCATATTTCCAGGATCGTAGTAAAAATATTTGTCTATTTTGAGATCTGCGGGAATTGAAATACTGGGGAGAGTCTCTGCATGATCTTTCTCAATTGATTCGATGTTGGCGCATTCCTGTGTCGAGTTGACGTAATCCATGTAATCAGAGTAGGTTGACCTAGGGTGTGCCCATGCATATGTCTCCGGATCATATGATTCATATACATGATTCTCCATGGTGAGAGCGGCTGGGAATGGAGCAGGGGGGAGATTTTCTAAACCAATAGTCTCATCAACAACCGCTATCTCAGGTGTGGTTGCGGGGTAGGGCTCTTCTACCATTTTATGGTTACGGTTGTCAGGGACTTCGTGGTTTGCCTCAGAAGATCGTGGTTCCTCAAAGACAGGGTCAGATCTAAGTGCTTCCAATGTTGTGAACTTGATTTCCCGAGTTTCACAATCGATACTCGCCTTGGCCAATGCCAAGAATGGCTTTCCGAGAATGATTGGAGATTGGGTGAATTCTCCTTGATGCTCAATATCAATGATCATGAATTCTACTTTGAGCGGAGCACCTTGGAATTTCATGATGACAGAAATACTTCCTCTCGGTCGCTTTATTGATCGGTCCGCCAATTGAATAATCTCTCGTAGTTTCTTGATCGGTCCGAGTTTAAGTTCGTGAAATACAGAGGTCGAGAGGATATTGATTGGTGAATCGTCAGCAATCCGAGCATGGGTGAAAATTGTGTCTTTGATTTCACAGTCAAATCTGGGCAACCGCTTCACTATGCGGCTCTTGGTTTTTCTCCTTAACACCAAGGAGGAGGCCATTGACAAGATATGTCTTTCAGTCTTTGTTCGTATCCTACCCGACTTTTTGTTTATTAATTTATCTGTTATAAATCTTTTAAGGTCAGGGAAGTGTTCAATGGCCTGTATAAAGGGAAGTTCAAACATCAAGCGTTTTTCCAGTGCTTCCCGTACAGTCAGATCCAAATTCCGTAGATCGTCTTCAGTTTCAATTTTTATGAAATTTTCAAGATTTTCAATTTTTTGTGGTTTTCAACTATTTCTATTTTTTTGGTATTTTCTGGGTGGTGTGGGGGTGTGGGGTGTTCTTCAGATGAAAAGGGGCTCTGGTGTTCAGGGTGAGGGTCAACGACATAGTCATTTTCAGAATCGTCCCTAGCTCCCTGAATACCCTCAGAATTTTCAATCTCAGATCCCATTATTTCCTCATTCATTTTACTATCCGAGCCACCATAGAATACGATGAATCGATCGGTAAATTTTTGAAATCTCTCCTCTATTGAATTGAATCTTGTTTTTATCCTCGAAATATCATCCTCAAAATTCAATTCATGATCAATCATAGTCGCAGTCGGTGTGTGTTCGTTAATTTCATCTTCCATTTTCTCGTTTGTGCTGAGAGGAGAATTTCTTCGAATATCCAATTTATGATCATTAATTTCAGAAAATATCTCCTCAATAATCATGGAAGGCGGCTGCTCATATGATTCAGACATGTGGAGTCGGCCCGAGTACAGTTTATTCCTTTGAGCTTGAGTGGTCGGTTCTTGGTATGGTGGAGTCAGCATACAGGGCTCATGTGTTTATATGTAGTCAGTCCAGTCGTCTGTATGATTGTCATGTCTGAAGAGGGGGTTGTCGTGGTCAATCCAAGATGATGATTGTTCGTTAATGTTCCAGGACAGAGTCGAAGGACACGGTAAAGAAGTGTTCAATTCAATAATGTGGTTGTCATCTCCCAGGAATGATGGATTGATGTTCACCGAATATTATGTATGAATTGCATGATCGGTGTAGAGAGGATTGATATATGAAGAAGTGGAGACCTCAGTCGGTTGTTGATTTGTCAGGTCCGAAAATAGAAGATTATCATTCATGAAGCAGATCGGATTGGTAAAAAGAGATGGTGGTTGAGAGTCTCTTGGAGGAGGTGTTTTGGGTCTAACCGACACGAATTCGTTTTCATAGTATAGTTCTGATGGATTCTCGGTCATTTCTGAAAGAGTTGAAAGGAATAAGGGGTTGGGTCTGTTTTTGTAAAAGAATTCCATTATCAAGAAAAGAGGAGAGATGATTGCACGGGATAGTCAAGAGTAATCAAATGTGCGGCTATTGATCTTGAAATCGGTTCACGCACACCAATGCAAACACAATTCAAGCCCTGGGTTCACCAACGCACACAATGAAGCCGTAAGAGATCGGCTATTTCTTTTCAATTTTAGTTGGTGATAATTCAATCTTGGCAAAGATTTAGTGAGCTGAGATTTCAGATTTGGGCATCTATCCTTAAGTGTCGTCCCTCGCTCACTCAGAAAAAAAATCATCCAAGGTCGGGGTTGCTCTCCCGCAGAAACTCTTGATTTTATGGGTTATTAAGATCGGCTAGAGTTAGCAGTCCCAATTTTAATTAGGTGATCACTGAAGAATTTAAATGAGCACAAATACAAGTCTACCGTCCAATCCATATTTCCTTTAGATTTATGTGATAAAACAAGAGGGAGAAATTCGGGAAAAGCCGATGCACGCGAAAAAGTATGTGGATGCTCAGTTAGAAGACTTACAGTGAATCCTCGCTATCTCCATGTGGGATGCTAGATAGATATTGAAAATTATTCTATATGAAATGCAAGCCGATGAAAAACCGCACCTAAGCAGAAAGTTCTATTAGCGGGGAAGAATTGAGTTAAATTTGGCTAAGTTGAACGATCTATGTGCGTCTTGATTAATGTGGAAGTGTGGCTTAAGATCCTATGATCACAATAAAAAAAATAAAAATGCTCTGAGAGCCGTATGTGCAGGTCTATCTTAATCGCCACTCAAGTCGGGCCCCACCCTCACCGGAGAGTGAAACAGGCCACGACACACCACAAATAGAGTTCAATGTCTTTTTACACACGCGAGAGTCCAAACGGACACCGCTATAAATGAGCAGAAATTAAAATTTGCAGGAATTTAAAACCTAGACTCTACGCTCTCTCACGACTCGACTCAATCTTAAATTTATTGCGGTTTCTTCGGATGTCGGTGAAGATGCGTCGGTTTCTTGAAAAACCGCTCCACGTGCGCCGGTAGATAAGAGAGAGAATGTCAGAGAGTGACTCAAAAAATAATAGAATAAGAAAATAAATGCTGGAAAAAATTATGGGATTTACAATGACAAATTCGGGGGTCAGACTACCCGAATGCGGAAAACCGAACGAAAAAAATGTCAAAACAAAAATCTAAGTCGTTTGCCTCCCCAGCAACGGCGCCATCTGACGAGTCCGGAATCGCACGTGTAAAAGTGTTGTTTTTAATCTTCGTGAGTGAAAATAATTAAAGGCGTTCGTTGTAGGCGGCGATCGGAAACAGTCAAGAAAATAACCACAAATAATTATTCAATTTCAATTTCATGGTTTTATGTTTATTTTACTTGGGCAAGTCCCAAGGTCGATCACAAGGAGGCAAAGGAACAACTTAGAGATATGTCTATCCAATTTTGTGTTCGGTTTTCAAGGCGGTCTTTTTTAGGAATTTTTAATGCAAATGAGGGATGCAAAATGCAAATTCGGCCTATTTTAGGGACTAAAATGTATATTTCAATCAAACGATGTCCGAAAACATACAAAACTTGGCCGAGATGATATTTGTGACAAAATTAATGCATTGTAATTTTTTTGGAATTTTCTGATCAATATGAATTTTTTTATGAATTTTTAAATGCAAACAGAATGATTTTCAATATTTAATTATAATAAATAATAAATCTACTTATTTTCAAGATATAAAATTATCTAAGATCTATACTAGGTAATGGATCTTAGTAAAATCCTAGACCTCAAAAATGTGGGGCTTAATACCTATTAAAAATTAAATAGTGAAATATGCAAAATGATTTTTACAGAGCAAAATATGCATGCAAATGCAAAGATTTTTGGGCACAATGTTAATAAAAAATATCTATACAATATGTGATTTTTGGGGAATTTTTAGAGCAACGGTTGATCAATTACAAAATTTAGAGCACAAATTGGGTAAACTTCTTAATTTTCTACAGAATAATTGATTCTTAATTAACCATTAATCTGAAAAATATCCACAGCATGTCCAGGTGTTGAGAATTAAATGATGAACATCATGCAATTTTTGGATTAATAAAATAATGTAATGAAGAAGTTCAAAGTTATAGGGGATTGCAGGGGTAAAAATGCAGTATATTATATAAGAAGAAAATATGCAGACGGGGGCCTAGTGCAATTACCAGTAAATAGTGGGGTAGTTCTGCAAAATGACCAATAGTCACATGCCAAGCACGTGACTTTGGTCGGTGGGCTGATGCGTGATATGGAAGGAGGACCGGGGGTCTTCTTCAAATAACCCCGCGGTCACGTGCGGAGCACGTGACCCGGGGGATGACGCACAGATGACGTCCCCCGCCCCACGTGCGTGGTACGTGGCGGGGCCTCGGCAGGGAGGCTGGGGGCAGATCGTCGGAGGCGGGCTGGCGCGTCGGTGATGGCCAGCGGAGGGAGCAGCGGTGGTCGGGGAAGATCCTAGAGCATGCGAGGGGGCCCGGCCAAGGAAAGCGGAGGAGCTCCAAGTTCCTGGAGATGTCGTAGGGCGGTCGTCGGTGTCGAAGCCTCTGGAGTAGCTGGACGATGGAAGAGCCGCGGCGATGGTTGTCGGAGGCGAGGTGGAGGTGAAGTCGGCGACGGGCATTTGGCGTTGATGCTTGGGCGGAGAACGGCGAAGAGGGGCTGCGTTGTCGATGAAGTTGTCCATGAAGTTGTCGATGAAGCGGTGGCTCGACAGTGGTCGAAGAGGTGCCGGAGCGGAAACACTTCGTCGAAGAAGACGCTGATGCAACGAGGGCGGTGGGCCCTCGGATCTCGTCGACGGCAAGGCCTTGGTGCTGTCACCACCGGGCCTTTCCTGGCGGAATCGGCGGATGAATCATGGAGAAGGGGGCGATGGCTCTTAAATAGGGTGAGGGTAGGGGAGCAGGCGGGGAGTTGCGAGGTTGACGGAGGTTCGTTGGCGAAGATAGCGGAGGACCGGCGAGGCAGTTGCGGAAGGAGGCGGCTGGTGGCTGGCGAGATTGGCGGCGGAGGTTACGGAGAAGGGGGCTGCGGTGGTGCGACTGGGGAAGGTAGAAGGACCTGGTGAAGACGACGATCAACGGCCGTTCGATCGGCCGAGATCGAGCGGCCGAGATCGCGCCACATGGCGGTCAAAAGAGAGGGAAGAAAGAGTGTGGCACGTGCAGAGCACGTTCCTGGGGGCACGTGCAACGTACGTGCGTTGATTTTTTTTATGAAAACTAAAATATAAAAGGCCCGAAAATGACTGACACGTGGCGGCCTCTGGAGCTGCCACGTGTCAGCACCAGAAAAATCAAAAGAAAAAGAATTTGTAAAATCAAAAAGAAATAGTAAATGATGCTCGGATCAAAAAAGTTCCTTCACGAAAAATGCTCGTCTCGATGAGATATACAACTTTCATGAGGACATCAAAGCCAAAATTGGTCAAATGTAAAAAGTGATTTTTTGGGGTATCCCATGTACAAAGAATACCTTAATTTTGGGGTTTTCTAATTTTTTTGTCATTTTTAAACAAGATAAAAATCCAGAAAAATATGGAAAATTCAAAGATAAATAAAAAACATCTAAATCTATTTTTTTTGGATTTTTATAAATTAAGAAAATATATGCATAAAATATAAGGTCAAAAGCAGCGAAAATATATAATGTACAAAAGAGGCCCAAAACCCAACTTTCACATACGAGCTCTGATTCACTTGAACTTGGTCTTGTTTTGAAGGTAATTGAATGTGCATTAGTTCAAAGTGAGTAGGATCAAATCGGACACTGGATGGGGAAGATATGTGGCTTTTAGTCCGAAAATCCTGAAACTAGGGTTTGGATTTTTAGTCCACTTAACAGGGTTAGTGAGTTTTTTGTATTTTTTATTTATTCTTGTTAGTGATATGTACACAGTGGAGGTGGTTTTGGGCTATGCGGTGTTAGCGTGAAGGAGTTAAAAATAGGGGAAGTTAGGCTATTTACAGGTCATTTTTGGGTTGGATTTTTGGCTTCTTATTTTATGCAGAAATTAATGCTAAAATGTAATTCTTATGAAATCATGCGTAAATGCCAATTATGCAAAATAAATGCCGAAATGCAGTTAATTTTGAGGGACTTGAGCTTAATTAATGATACTTAGAGTGGTGAATTTGAGATTCATCATCCCCCTATTCTTAAACCATGCTCGTCCCTGAGCATCAAAAAGAAATGCCATGAAGTGAAATGAGACTGGGTTCCATACCAAGACCATGAGCTGAAGGTGAAAATGAAACTAAACTCGACCTTTGGATTAATAGTATGGCGGAGCTTCTGTGAGACTTAGAATTTTAAAATCAACAGCCCTCAAGTTCTACACATCATTGTCACAGTTTTGGCTCAGAAGTCATCTTAGATCAATCCTCTTCCCAAAGTATACCCTATGAACATTGAATAACCGACTCATGTGTGTGAAGGGTTTTAGCTCTTCCCATTCAGAATGTCGGACTACCATGCTCCTCTCCTCTCCAGTAACTCGTCTTCGGGGAGTCAGGTATTTCCTTCTAAGGTCTGTCGTGCTGTGTTCACAATCGAATGAGGAAGAAGATAGAAGAAAGAGAAAAGAACTGGAGGGTGGCCAGTGTAGTCACCTCTCCTTGTGAAGATGGCCAGTGTAGCCGAGTCTCCACCAAGACCTGCAGGTTTCTTGAAGCTTGGACCTTTTTGGTTGGATTTTTATTTGGTAGAATGCTTCTTTGTATTTGGAATATTTGGTGGTTCTGCTTGGATCTTGTTGTGCCCCTACGTATATAGAATCTTTTTGTTCCTTACATTTTTTGGGGTCTTAGAAAAAATTGTGCCCAGTCGTCCATCCCTTTTCCGAAGCTTTATTTCAACCCGTACTCCAGTCTTTAGATTTCCACACTACCAGTAAAGAGACTCACACAGTCTTCCAACATCCTGTCTAGGTTGAGTTAAGTGCATAGTGCGAGAGTGCGAATTAATTCTCTATTCCAGAGTTGTACCCAGAATGAAGAGACCAGGTTAGACACTAAGAGTCAAACGCTTTACATTGTCAAGTGGAACTTAAGGAATTAAGTCAAAAAGACCTGAAGCTCTTAAAATTCTATTTCTCGGTGAAGTTCCTCTGAAAATTAGGTGGATTATGGTCAAGTCCAGACCACTCTCGGTTTCGGCTCATAACTAGGTTTAGAATCCAATGGCTTTTCACAGATGCAAATGCATGTGATGTTGGATGAAGTGCAGGTGTGTGCAATGCAGACACTTTTTTTTTTGAATTTTTTTTGACATTTTATGCAAGGGATTTTTTTATGCAGAAAATGGAATAAGAAGCCTTCTTTTTTTCCAAAAATTTTGGGCGCGGTTAGTGTTAGTAGAAAAACCCTCTTTTTATGTGCTTGTTTGTTTTTTTTGTGTGCTTGTTCGTTGTTTTTTTTTTCAAGTTAGTACACACCCCATAAATACATATAGACTTACGCGAAAGTACGAGATATGGGTAAAATATATACAAAGTATATACACAGACCCCCCTATACTTAGCGAGTGCTGTGTCCTCAGAGCACAAGAAGCGGAAAGAAGACATAGCTCGGGCTAAGAGTAAGGGAGTGAAAATATAAAGAAAAATGAAGCGATCGGGATATGTGAATGAGGAGAGTATAAACAGGTGGATATCGATTCCTCCTATACTTAGGCTTTGGTCCACCTAAGTATGGAAGAAGGGTGGAGATGGAGCGATCATGAGGAAGAGTGTGATCCGGGGAAATGATATATACAGATGGCATCGGTCCCCCCCAGACTTAGGCCTTGGCCTAAGTAGAGGAAGAAGCTCTACAAGGAGACCGATGTGGTCGGGAGGGAGGGTGGGTAGCCGATGATTAAGGCGGTTTTCGGCTGATCTTTTTGTGAGCATGTGGTGGGGGATCGTAATGATGAGACGGAGATGAGGTATTAGATTCCCAACTATGATCAGTGTCATCCTCAGTAAAATCATGATGGATAATAGATGAAGTGTTTGAGTCAGATGAAAGATATCCATCATCAGAGTTATCCTCAGAGGAGTAGTAATTGAATGTGGGCATACTCCAAGTATTCTGATCTTTTTGTTTCTTCAGTTGTTTCCTCAGACTTCGTTCCTTCCTGGGGTCAATTGCTTTGTCCTCAGATGAATATTCAGAAGCACCGGTCTCAGTCAGCTCATATGAAATAATTCCAGTGTACTTGAAGAGTGCAGGAGCATCAGCTTTGGATGAGTAGTAGTTAGGAACAGGAGTTGTCCAACGAGGATTGAATTTTCGATCCTTACGAAGATTTGGCTTTAGGGGAGCCGAACAAACATCACTCCTGTAGACCATCTTTTCCGGACCTGATGAGGGATCATCAACTGATTCCTCTTCCGAAAGGTCAAAGTTGATTCTCTTTTTATTTCGTCGTGAAGGTGTTAGCTCACTTGAGTATCCAGATGAATAGCCATTGAAATTCTCCTTGGTCGGTGTTTGGTCTGCGTGCTTGTTCTTAGTCTCCCGAATGTTTGAGCACTCTCGATTTGGGATGATTTGATTAAGATATTCAGAGAATGTTGCTCCAAGGTGCGACCATGCATATGTCTCAGGATCGTAGTAGAAAGATTTGTCTATTTTGAGATCCGCGGGAATTGAAATACTGGTGAGAGTCTCTGCATGTTCTTTCTCAATTGATTCGATGTTGGCGCATTCCTGTGTCGAGTTGATGTAATCCATGTTATCAGAGTAGGTTGACCCAGGGTGTGCCCATGCATATGTCTCCGGATCATATGATTCATATACATGATTCTCCATGGTGAGAGCGGCTGGGAATGGAGCAGGGGGGAGATTTTCTAAACCAATAGTCTCATCAACAACCGCTATCTCAGGTGTGGTTGCGGGGTAGGGCTCTTCTACCGTTTTATGGTTACGGTTGTCGGGGACTTCGTGGGTTGCCTCAGAAGATCGTGGTTCCTCAAAGACAGGGTCAGATCTAAGTGCTTTCAATGCTGTGAACTTGATTTCCCGAGTTTCACAATCGATACTTGCCTTGGCCAATGCCAAGAATGGCTTTCCGAGAATGATTGGAGATTGGGTGAATTCTCCTTGATGCTCAATATCAATGATCATGAATTCTACTTTGAGCGGAGCACCTTGGAATTTCATGATGACAGAAATACTTCCTCTCAGCCGCTTTATTGATCGGTCCGCCAATTGAATAATCGCTCGTAATTTCTTGATCGGTCCGAGTTTGAGTTCGTGAAATACAGAGGTCGGGAGGATATTGATTGGTGAATCGTCATCAATCCGAGCATGGGTGAAAATTGTTTCTTTGATTTCACAGTCAAATCTGGGCAACCGCTTCACTATGCGGCTCTTGGTTTTTCTCCTTAACACCAAGGATGAGGCCATTGACAAGATATGTTCTTCAGTCTTTGTTCCTATCCTACCCGACTTTTTGTTCATTAATTTATCTCTTATAAATCTTTTAAGGTCAGGGAAGTGTTCAATGGCCTGTATAAAGGGAAGTTCAAACATCAAGCGTTTTTCCAGTGCTTCCCGTACAGTCAGATCCAAATTCCGTAGATCGTCTTCAGTTTCAATTTTTATGAAATTATCAAGATTTTCAATTTTTTGTGGTTTTCAACTATTTCTATTTTTTGGTATTTTCTGGGTGGTGTGGGGGTGTGGGGTGTTCTTCAGATGAAAAGGTGCTCTGGTGTTCAGGGTGAGGGTCAACGACGTAGTCATTTTCAGAATCGTCCCTAGCTCCCTGAATACCCTCAAAATTTTCAATCTCAGATCCCATTATTTCCTCATTCATTTTACTGTCCGAGCCACCATAGAATGCGATGAATCGATCGGTAAATTTTTGAAATCTCTCCTCTATTGAATTGAATCTTGTTTTTATCTTCGAAATATCATCCTCAAAATTCAATTCATGATCAATTATAGGCACAGTCAGTGTGTGTTCGATAATTTCATCTTCCATTTTCTCGTTTGTGCTGAGAGGAGAATTTCTTCGAATATCCAATTTATGATCATTAATTTCAGAAAATATCTCCTCAATAATCATGGAAGGCGGCTGCTCATATGATTCAGACATGTGGAGTCGGTCCGAGTACAGTTTATTCCTTTGAGCTTGAGTGGTCGGTTCTTGGTATGGTGGAGTCAGCATACAGGGCTCATGTGTTTATATGTAGTCAGTCCAGTCGTCTGTATGATTGTCATGTCTGAAGAGGGGGTTGTCGTGGTCAATCCAAGATGATGATTGTTCGTTAATGTTCCAGGACAGAGTCGAAGGACAAGGTAAAGAAGTGTTCAATTCAATAATGTGGTTGTCATCTCCCAGGAATGATGGATTGATGTTCACCGAATATTATGTATGAATTGCATGATCGGTGTAGAGAGGATTGATATATGAAGAAGTGGATACCTCAGTCGGTTGTTGATTTGTCAGGTCCGAAAATAGAGGATTATCATTCATGAAGCAGATCGGATTGGTAAAAAGAGATGGTGGTTGAGAGTCTCTTGGAGGAGGTGTTTTGGGTCTAACCGACACGAATTTGTTTTCATAGTATAGTTCTGATGGATTCTTGGTCATTTTTGAAAGAGTTGAAAGGAATAAGGGGTTGGGTCTGTTTTTGTACAAGAATTCCATTATCAAGAAAAGAGGAGAGATGATTGCACAGGATAGTCAAGAGTAATCAAATGTGCGGCTATTGATCTTGAAATCGATTCACGCACACCAATGCAAACACAATTCAAACCCTGGGTTCACCAACGCACACAATGAAGCCGTAAGAGATCGGCTATTATCTTTTCAATTTTAGTTGGTGATAATTCAATCTTGGCAAAGATTTAGTGAGCTGAGATTTCGGATTTGGGCTCTAGCCTTAAGTGTCGTCCCTCGCTCACTCAGAAAAATAAAAATAATCCAAGGTCGGGGTTGCTCTCCCGTAGAAATTCTTGATTTTATGGGTTATTAAGATCGGCTAGAGTTAGAAGTCCCAATTTTAATTAGGTGATCACTAAAGAATTTAAATGAGCACAAATACAAGTCTACCGTCCAATCCCTATTTCCTTTAGATTTATGTGATAAAATAAGAGGGAGAAATTCGGGAAAAGTCGATGCACGCGAAAAACTATGATGGATGCTCAGTTAGAAGACTTACAGTGAATCCTCGTTATCTCCATGTGGGATGCTAGACAGATATTGAAAATTATTCTATATGAAATGCAAGCCGATGAAAAACCGCACCTAAGCAGAAAGTTCTATTAGCGGGGAAGAATTGAGTTAAATTTGGCTAAGTTGAACGATCTATGTGCGTCTTGATTAATGTGAAGTCTGGCTTAAGATCCTACGAGCACAATCAAAAAATAAAAATAAAAATGCTCTGAGAGCCGTATGTGCTGGTCTATCTTAATCGCCACTCAAGTCGGGCCCCACCCTCACCGGAGAGTGAAACAGGCCACGACACACCACAAATAGAGTTCAATGTCTTTTTACACACGCGAGAGTCCAAACGGACACCGCTATAAATGAGCAGAAATTAAAATTTACAGGAATTTAAAACCTAGACTCTACGCTCTCTCACGACTCGACTCGATCTTAAATTAATTGTGGTTTCTTCGGATGTCGGTGAAGATGCGTCGGTTTCTTGAAAAACCGCTCCACGTACGCCGGGTACCTCGCAATAAAAATAAGAGAGAGAATGTTAGAGAGTGACTCAAAAAATAATAGAATAATAAAATAAATGCTGGAAAAAATTATGGGATTTATAATGAAAAATTCGGGGGTCAGACTACCCGAATGTGGAAAATCGAATGAAAAAATGTCAAAACAAAAATCTAAGTCGTTTGCCTCCTCGGCAACGGTGCCATCTGACGAGTCCGGAATCGCACGTGTAAAAGTGTTGTTTTTAATCTTCGTGAGTGAAAATAATTAAAATTGTTCGTTGTAGGCGACGATCGGAAACAGTCAAGAAAATAACCACAAATAATTATTCAATTTCAATTTCATGGTTTTATGTTTATTTTACTTGGGCAAGTCCCAAGGTCGATCACAAGGAGGCAAAGGAACAACCTAGAGATATATCTATCCAATTTTGTGTTCGGTTTTCAAGGCGGTCTTTTTTTGGAATTTTTAATGCAAATGAGGGATGCAAAATGCAAATTCAGCCTATTTTAGGGACTAAAATGTATATTTCAATCAAACGATGTCTGAAAAATACAAAACTTGGCCGAGATGATATTTATGACAAAATTAATGCACTGTATTTTTTTGGAATTTTCTGATGCAATATAAATTTTTTATGAATTTTTAAATGCAAACAGAATGATTTTCAATATTTAATTATAATAAATAATAAATCTACTTATTTTCAAGATATAAAATTATCTAAGATCTATCACTAGGTAATGGATCTTAGAAAAATCCTAGACCTCAAAAATGTGGGGCTTAATACCTATTAAAAATTAAATAGTGAAATATGTGAAATGATTTTTACAGAGCAAAATATGCATGCAAATGCAAAGATTTTTGGGCACAATGTTAATCAAAAATAACTCTACAATATGTGATTTTTGGGGAATTTTTAGAGCAACGGTTGATCAATTACAAAATTTAGAGCACAAACTGGGTAAACTTCTTAATTTTCCACAGAATAATTGATTCTTAATTAACCATTAATCTGAAAAATATCCACAACATATCCAGGTGTAGAGAATTAAATGATGAACATCATGCAATTTTTGGATTAATAAAATAATGAAGAAGTTCAAAGTTACAGGGGAATGCAGGGGTAAAAATGCAATATAATAATTAAGAAGAAAATATGCAGACGGGGGCCTAAGTGCAATTACCAGTAAATAGTGGGGTAGTTCTGCAAAATGACCAATAGTCACATGACAAGCACGTGACTTTGGTCGGTGGGCGGGGGATGATGCACAGATGACGTCCCCCGCCCCACGTGCGCGACACGTGGCGGGGTCTCGGCAGGGAGGCCGGGGGCGGAGCGTCGGAGGCGGGCTGGCGCGTCGGTGATGGCCGGCGGAGGGAGCAGCGGTGGTCGAGTAAGATCCTGGAGCATGCGAGGGGGGCCCGGCCAAGGAAAGTGGCACGGCGTCGTCGGCAAGAAGCCGTCATGGCTCGGAAGCGGAGGAGCTCCAAGCTCCTGGAGATGTCGTAGGGCGGTCGCCGATGTCGAAGCCTCTGGAGTAGCTGGACGATGGAAGAGCTGCGGCGAAAGTTGTCGGAGGCGAGGCGGAGGTGAAGTCGGAGACGGGCGTTTGGCGTTGATGCTTGGGCGGAGAACGGCGAAGAGGGGCTGTGTTGTCGATGAAGTTGTCGATGAAGCGATGGCTCGACGGCGGTTGAAGAGGTGCCGGAGCGGAAGCACGCCGTCAAAGAAGACGCTGATGAAACGAGGGCGGTGAGCCCCTCGGATCTCGTCGACGGCAAGGCCTTGGTGCTGTCACCACCGGGCCTTGCCTGGCGGAATCAGCGGATGAATCGGGGAGAAGGGGGCGATGGCTCTTAAATAGGGTGAGGGTAGGGGAGCAGGCGGGGCGTTGCGAGGTTGACGGAGGTTCGTTGGCGAAGATAGCGGAGGACCGGCGAGGCAGTTGCAGAAGGTGGCGGCTGGTGGCTGGCGTGATTGGCGGCGGAGGTTACGGAGAAGGGGGTTGCGAGGGTGCGACTGGGGAAGGTAGATGGACCTGGTGAAGACGACGATCAACGGCCGTTCGATCGGCCGAGATCGAGCGGTCGAGATCGCGCCACATGGCGGTCAAAAGTGAGGGAAGGAAGAGCGTGGCACGTGCGGAGCACGTGCCTGGGGGCACGTGCAACGCACGTGCGTCGATTTTTTTTTATGAAAACTAAAATATAAAAGGCCCGAAATTGACTGACACGTGGCGGCCTCTGGAGCTGCCACGTGTCAGCACCAGAAAAATCAAAAGAAAAAGAATTTGTAAAATCAAAAAGAAATAGTAAATTACCTCGGATCGAAAAAGTTCCCTCACGAAAAATGCTCATCTCGATGAGAGATACAACTTTCATGAAGACAACAAAGCCAAAATCGGTCAAATGTAAAAAGTGAATTTTTGGGGTATCCCATGTACATAGAATACTTTGATTTTTGGGTTTTCTAATTTTTTTGTCATTTTTAAACAAGATAAAAATCCAAAAAAATATGGAAAATTCAAAGATAAATAAAAAACATCTAAATCTAATTTTTTTTGGATTTTTATAAATTAAGAAAATATATGCATAAAATATAAGGTCAAAAGCCGCGAAAATATACAATGTACAAAAGAGGCCCAAAACCCAACTTTCACATACGAGCTCCGATTCACTTGAACTTGGTCTTATTTTGAAGGTAATTGAATGTGCATTAGTTTAAAAGTGAGTAGGATCAAATCGGACATTGGATGGGGAAGATATGTGGCTTTTAGTCCGAAAATCCTGAAACTAGGGTTTGGAGTTTTGGTCCACTTAACATGGTTAGTGATTTTTTTGTATTTTTTATTTATTCTTGTTAGTTATATGTACACAGTGGAGGTAGTTTTGGGTTATGTGGTGTTAGCATGAAGGAGTTAAAAATAGGGGAAGTTAGGCTATTTACAGGTCATTTTTGGCTTGGATTTTTGGCTTCTTATTTTATGCAGAAATTAATGCTAAAATGCAATTCTTATGAAATCATGCATAAATGCCAATTATGCAAAATAAATACCGAAATGCAGTTGATTTTGAGGGACTTGAGCTTAATTAATGAGACTTGAGTGGTGAATCCGAGATTCATCAAATCCCGAGCCCCAGATATATAGTGGCGAAGCATTTTGATTAGTGGAGAATAAAGGCACAGAACTAACCTCTCTAAAGCACGAGTCTCCTATGAGCGGAACTAATTACTAGAATGCGCGGGAAGAGCTAATAGTCATTTAGGGCATCAAAGATGCGTATAAAGAGGGAGGTAGAAGATACGGGGAGCTCGCTGGTTGATTTCAGAAACATATGATTTTAGGAAAAGTCCTTCCTTTCGACGTGCTTTTCCCTTTTCGAAAGGAGTATGTAGATAGAACTTCCCAATCCCTCAGGGCTGGTTGGTTCTTAGGCATGGAAAGCGAGAGGAAGAAGAACCCTAGGGTCAATCTCAAAAAGTCAGGACCATGACGAACTCTCTGATAGACTCCCATAAGCCTCGCGCATACTCTTAGACCCCTACATCTCTGAAGTTGAGGAAAAGACTGGTCCGAGGTGTGTACTTTATAAAGAAGGAAGGAATGACTGGGATAAAGACTTAAGGAAGAACATGGATAAAGGCATCCGACATCATGAATAACCGAGAGAGAAGACCACTCTCCGAAATCAAACAGGCTAGCCCTAAGGAGAGAGGAAGCTGAAAGCAGAGGACTTAGTGGAGAGAGTTGAAGGACATTCATAACTTCTCCTTCGGGTCTTCAATTCCGATTATATAGCATATAGCTTGAATTGGCGCTTGATCATATGGCCTCGGATGAGTAGATGGAAGCTGGGCTCGGAAGAAGGAACAAAAAGAAAGGTAAACGAGGTGGGTCTATACTTGTATTTCTTTCTTGGTGTGGTGCCTTTGTATTAGGACAGGAGTAGGTAGGCTTGGCCAGGGGAATCCCCTAAGACAAGGTGGGCATGAGGGCTGAGACTTCAACGAGGGTAAGAAAAGCAGGCTAGTATGGCTTTAATCTAGTTCAAAAGCACTCGAAAGACGACTTATCCGCCGAATCCGAGCTATCGCAATTCAGGTCAAGGACGGGGATCAAAAAGCAAGCCAAGCAAGAAGTTGGAGTGTCAGAGGCGAATTGAAAGCAAAAGTGTATAAGGGATTGGACTCTCTCCCACAGATCAGGCAGGCAACGTAGCGCAGGCAGTCTAGAGCTCACTCGAGTAAAAGCAAGGCAAGCCAATAGTGAGATTCCCTCTAAAAAAAGAAGTTGGAAGCGCTAGTCCGCAACTGTTTCCGCACCGCGCATCCCACTCTCCCTAATCAAGTAGGATACAGGGCAGGTAAATCGGCTGAACTCCACTTAGCGCATTCGAGGCGGTAGGAGAGTAGAAGATTCAATAGTCTAAAGCGAGAAAAGGACAGAGAGAAAAGAAAAGAGAAAGATACAGAGTTGAGGGGAAGAAGAAGAAGAAGAGAATATGAAGAAGAAGACCTACCTCCTGCTCATTTCTCCGTATACCCTAAACAACCCAGTCAAGCAGGCGTCAAGAGTTTGTTCACTACTGCCCGCCATTTCTAGGTATATACGATGTATCTCATACCCTACTCTAAAAAGAACTCGACCATGTGATAATGTCCCTCACTCTCTCAATCAGTAGCAGATAGAGCCAGGTCCAAGAGATCAGAAATGTTGTTAGGCTATCTTTGAAGCTGTTTAGGTTATTCGTGGTGCTGATTTTTTTGATGATGAGACTCGTAATATTATTGGGTAGAGTCAACACATCATGACTCCCTCTGCTTCCCACTCTTTATCCCTCCCGGATGACTGACCGGAACAGCATCTCCTAGCGCCCTGACGATTCTTCCCGCTTCGCTACTACAACATATATCTATAAAAGCTCGCTCCTTCGCTTCTATACAAATAGTAGTCCCTCTCCCTGTAGGCAGTGAGCCCTTCTTTTTCTTTTTGAACTCACTTTCACGACCCTTAAATATATTGGGGACCCTCGCTCGACTTCGTCAATCTATACTTCCACTGTCTATTTTTTTAGCACTATATAAAGATGTAGTTTCTAAATAATATTATAGGCATTTGAAAATGTTCGAAATCTTTTTCGTTTTTAAAGTAGAAGAAAAATGTGGGGTAGGCCTACTTTCCTCCTTCTGGGTCTGTCGTTTTCTATTTTGACTAATTCGAATCTGTGTACTGAGTCAAACTTTCTCCATTCTTGGCAGAGGGACATGACCGCAACTATATACTATATATTCTGAGGGATAGAGGAAGAAAAGATTTCTTTACTCGGGCATTGATTGAGGTAGTCAAATATGATGCTTGACGTCGGAGATTTCTTGGTATTGTAGTCCGGAGAAGTAGCCCATTCTGAATCTACGCAAAGATGAATATCTATAACCCAATCAAAACTAGACTATAGAGCCGAATCAATCTAGTCGGAGAAGGATAAGGCAATACAGTAAGAAAGGAAAGCTGCACTGACCTCTTCCCATAGAAAACTCAGATCAGTTGTCAAGTCTACTGACTTGGCTACGAAATGAGGCTTTCCTGAACCCCCCTGCAATCCCCCCTTCATCACGCTCCTTTGACCTTCATTGTAGTCTGAATCCCCTCCACATCCCCCTTCTCTCCCCCTGGAGCCTGATCGGCTGATTGGCACACTTGCATCAGAGCGGATCCTAGCCCTTTCTACCTTGTTTGACACTTGCACATGGCACCCAGGATACCCCCAAATCTCGACGGTTGCAGTCACTACGCATTACAGTACGCGATAGTCAAGTGGGAATCCAAGAAGGAATCAACTATCAAACAAAACTTCTTGATTTTCTCACTCTTCCCACAAGACCTCCCCCTCTAATGACGCACCTCAACTTCCCGCCCAGCCCATCGCACTACTGTCGAACTTGCTACTATATATCTCGGGCTCTCCTTCTTTCTTCCGGACTTATGACACCACCTCCCAGAGAAGACCACACGCATCCCTCTCACTCGTCCCCCGGAAGGCTCCAATGCTGAGAAAATCCCCCTACCCTAGGAAGAGGACATCAGCAACTATCATATATGCTGACTGCCTTCTGCGAAATCTTCTAGACTACCTTCTCAGGTCTTCGCCCCTCCGCTGCATATACCGTGGGCTAGTGCAGGTGAGTGAATGATTGGTATGTTTCCCTGTTATATATCGCGACGCAGTCTTCCCTCAGTCAGAGGCCAAGGATCTTCCCTGCTAACCTCCTTGGTGGGGTCTAGCTATCTCTAAGGAGTCCTCTTCCTTACGGGATCTCTATTTCTTTCTCAAAGAGCCCCCAAGGGCTGTCCGAGCTTTCTAGTCCACTTGTGCATGAAGGAAGACCTACAAATCCATGGACTTATAGCAAGATTTCGACTAAGCCTTAGGACTTGATGGTAAAGCAATCAACCTCACTCGGTTTATGTTATAATAGATAATCTAGTAGGATGGTGCGAGGCAAAGCGATGCGAGCCAAGACCCGCAATCAAGTCCTGGGTGCTGCCTATCAAAAAAAGAAAGAGAGAGCATTATATATAGCCAAAAAGTAGATGCAGGTGAGCGAGAGTGAGAAAGGAGAGAGGTGTGCAAGCCTAGAATAGAAGTGAGCCAGGTGAGGAATCCTTTCGACGTGCGATGGTAGCGAGGGATCTTCTTTCTTGATGATCTAGCCACGAAAGGTGGCCCACTACCTCATTTCTGCCCGAACAAGCAAGCGTCAGGTTCACTATCTTATCAGAGTGGAGTCTATCATGAGAAGTGTGGCCTGAGATTAGAGAAATTCAGAGATGAGATGACCAGGAGGACTATTGCTTGCTTCTTTCAGGCCAAGTCCACCCTTTATAAGTCACGAGGTCCGCCCATATTGTAAGTACTGAAGAGAGAAATCGCATCTCATATAGAAAGAGATGAAAGTAGAGAGGTCGCCTGGAGCGAGTCCTAGCGCTCTGCTCGCGAACCTGAGAACTCAACACTCGAAAAGCTATCGCCCATAAAGAAAGAACTAGTGAACCCCTTCGTCTATCGCCTAAGCAGGGCTTTTGCCTCCCCTTCGTCTATTGTCGTCACAGGACTTTTGCCTCCCCTTTGTCTATATCCTAAGCAGGGCTTTTGCCTCCCCTTTGCTTTTAGCCTCCACTCGCCTCGCTTGTCCTTCTCGAACTTGCATTGCACGCTTCCTTCGTCTAGGCCTCGCACCACTCCGCATCAACAGCCTCTCGCCCACCACTCACCTGTGAAGGGAACTCCAGTGCACCTGGCTTTGCTCCTCTCGCATTCGCCGCTACCCTTCTCTTTGACGGAGGCTTCTCGGGCACAACCATAGAGGCACTTCGAAGCCTTGACGCTTTCCTGATCATATTTCTCTCCCGATCTCTGACCCAATCAGTCCCATTTAACCTTGTCCTAAGAGGATTTTCTAGACAGCTTCGACATAGATCTAGTATGAATATGAAAGTCATTCACTACCTTTGTCTTTCCTGCGGCTGAGAATGATGTGAATACTAGGAGTAGCCTTTTCGCGTGCTAGCGGAATTGAGCTTATCACGAGAGAGGACCATCGGTCGGGCAGCTAAGCGTCAAGTTGATATCAGTCATCTCTTCCACCTCGTCTAGGTCACCAGTCTACTGACTCTCCTAAATTGGCCCCAGATTATATTAAATGCTTCGATCGTCTTCAGTGTCAAGACTGACTATCAAGAGACCTATGATCTGCCTCCTCTCTTCATCTGCGTGATGCAAAAATCATGCATTTTTCCTTTGTAAGACTGCGAGCTTCAATCTGGTCTTTGGTGCTAGTAGACTACTCGCTTCCAGAGCTTGCTAAAAGGAAAAGGGCCAATAAGGAGACTCATCCCTGGAATAAAGGCATAGAGACCGGAATTGGGATTCAGTTCGAAATGACATACTTCCAATAGTCGCCGTTGTTAATAACTGATAGACCTATGAAATTGACTTGACGAACTAGCCTTTCTTCTCAAAGGGGGGTCTTAGGGGGCATTGATTCAAAGCTCGCTCGCCTTCTGATTCTGAGGGCCTAACGTCTTCTTGCAGACTATATTAACCTCACAGTTTTTCTTCACTAGATATATGGGCCTCAACCGCGGGGTGAGACAAAAGCGAAAGCAGCGGGGAAGACCTCTTGATTATGAGGATAGGATTCTATTAAGTAGTCAGGTCTAGTGAAAGAAAGCAAGGAGAACAAGAAAAAAAGAGAATTGGAGTCTACACTTCATGCTCAGATATATAGCGCAGTAGAGCAATAAGAGTAGAATAAGCAACAAAGGAAAGAGAGGAAACAGACCCACGCCCAACAACACAAGCAGCCAAGTTTTTTTTTCGGCCCGAAGGGCATTGTTTCATTAATAGTGGGGATAGTTCAGAATTCCATCATTCTTAGTATAGGTAGGGCCAGGAGGATTTCTATCTATCCATCCGTCAAGAGGAAAGGGGAGGGCGACGAGAGGGGAATTTCATTGCGACGATGGAATGACGAATTCGGTGGAGGACTTCTTGGTGCGTGCCAATCATTTGACGTGGTGATCTAGCATCGTGAGCATAAGTCGATAGAGGCAAACCACTTGGTTGCCGAGTCAGCTAAGTTTGACAGGATGAGAGATCTCCGACTAGCCCTTGAGCTCAATCTTTGGCTTTTTTTTACTATATAAGCTTTCCCGCCACTCCCCCTTCCCTTTCTTCTTTCTTGCTTTTTTTGAAAGAATGGATGCCCCGCTCTCTTCTCTAGGGGGCTCACCCTCAGTCCCCCAGTCGGTCTTCTCATCAATGGGCCTGGTTCGCCAGACGTCATATACCCGGGGATAGCTCACTCGGTTCTTAGGTGCTGGAGTGGTGAGGCTTGCTTGACCCCAATTCACTCCCCACTTCGAGGGTTGACTTGCTTGATCTTTGAAAAAGGAGGGCCTCGACCTGAATCGCGATGGCTCTCTGAATCATACTCACTTTCGAATGGGATGCTTGCCGATCAGCTCTCTGTTTCAAGAGAATCACTGACTGAATGCGCCCCAGTCCCTCCCCCCTCTTCGCTCGTTCTTTCGTTGTATGCAGCATGCAGGCTTTCCGCTGGTTTAATTCATTGTTTTCTATCACTTTTGCTTTTTTTAGTCCCGAAGACATTGGCGGTATTCAGTCATCACTGGCGAAAAAGAGTACTTACTGGAAGGTCAGGTGGATTCCATTCCCAGAAATGAATCGGTTCTCATTCGTCCTCGCTGCAACAACTTCCAAGGTCGACTATTTGAGTATTGGGGTTGCATGATCTCGCTTGTTGGACAATACATCTTCCCAGATACACACTTTTCTTCATTTGACAAATGATGTCAGTCAGACTCAAAGGGGCGGCTCTTCATCTGACGAATGAGCTAGGCTAGACGACCTCTTTATGAGGATTGCCTTCTAACAAGGAAAATCCCATCTTGGGTTATGCTTCAGGATGGTGTTGGACATGCGAGCCCACAGCGAGCCATTATGCAATAAATGTTGTTGCAAATATAATTCCCTAATTTGAAATGAAGAATACATAATTTGCATAATAGATCCCTTAGTACAATTAGGCTTATGTACCATGGCCATCTTAATGATCATACAGTTGTTGATTCAATTATTGAACATAGAGGCTGGTGCTTAGATGAATATCTAATAACTTAGATTGAGGACTCATCAAGCACTGTCAAAAGATTATTAAGAGATGATCTCGAGCCTGAGTAGGAGATGGCAATCTTTTCTCAGTTAGGTTGATATCTGACCGACCTCTTGATGCATGCCTCTGCATAGGAATGGATATTCGGAGGTGTCAGATTAGTTAAGTCAAAGAGTAGATTTAACGAGATCGAGATAACCAAAGTCCTATATCGTATGCTGTCACGATATAGGCACGCATCCTCTGACCGGAGACAGATGTGTTACTATATGTTTGAGTATGTACATTTGGCAAACCAATAGGTTGATGACCTAACCAAGGTCTATACACCGGCGCGCTGGTGTGCATATAAGGGCATATGAGTAATACGATCTCTCAAAGGGATCATACATGTTCACTACTGAACTGGAAGATATGAGCTCACTCATGAGATATTGGGAAGAATCAAATTCCGTGCGCACGGTCGTCTCGCTTTGGAAGCTTAACTGAATTTGTTGGCCTGATATATACTTTTGGAAAGTATATGATCAAGACCTGGGTATGACATATGCTTTTGGAAAGTATATAATTGATACCAACTCCCAATGATCAAAATGAGAAACTTATTGATAAAACCCTGAAGTAGACAGTGTAAAGTTGATCTAATACTTCAGGTTTATTCTGAGTCTTCCAGTATGCAGGATGTATAGGTATTGGGAATACCTAAGGGTGATGTGATCATAAACGATGGCATAACCATGACGCTTCCATTCCTAGGGAGTGAGGAAACGCATCTGGACTTTAGTGACTCCTCTCAGTAGATAAGTAATCTGATTTTGATCCAAATGTTGGACATTGATCTGAATGTGATCCAGATACAATAAGAAGATTAGATTTGTGGTCCTGATTTAATCAAGCATCTATGGGAGGCCCGAGATCTGGATTTGAGATGTAATCTAAATATCCAAGTCACTATACGTGGAACGATACAATCACCCTGTCCTTATCTCCAAGTATTCGCGGAGAAAGCGCATTATCCTTGAAAGAGTTCATGGATAATTCTATTATTGATAAATGTATCCGAGCATTGAGGAAAATGGATAACTAAATGTGATTTAATTATCATGACTAATATGAATTTAATTCATATTATAAGGAGAGTTATCTTAGATAATTAAATGTGATTTGATTATCAAAGATGTAAATAATGTGAATGTGATTCATATTATTTGAGCACATGAGAATAAGTTATCCAATATAATTTAATGTGATTTAATTATTATGGATAAGAATATTGTGGATAGTAATATCCAATTATTCATAATATATTATAAATGTGATTTATAATGTATTAGAGAGAGCTAATTATAATTTATATTTGTTGATTAATTACTATGTGTATTGGATACACATTGTGTAATTAATTGACAATGTAAATTATATGTTGTTTTGGGTTGCGAATATGATTCACAATTTTTCAATGGCAACATTGCAATATTCTCAAATATAATTGCGAATTATTTTTTATGAATAAATCCCAACAAAAGTTGTTGGAAATAAATAGAGGAGAAATTCAAGGAGGCATGCAATCTCATGGAAATCCATGAGATTGCCCCACATGGAATGTGGTGGGCGACACCCATGTCCTATTTGGAATGGGTGGCCGTCCACCTTGATTATACATGGGAGATTTGATCTCCATGTATATTCTCTCCTTATTTTGTTGATGTAATTTAGGATTAATTTATATTTGATTTTGTCAAATATATTTTAATCTAAATTAGATCATAATTTATTGGCTTTACCAATAACAATCTTGACCATTGGATTGACATAAATCAATCTCATCCATTGATTTTATATGTCCCATGGATTGAGATCCATGGATCCCAAAACCCTATAAATAGAGAGGCATACCATGCTCTCTCTTTACACACATATGCTATTGTAGCACATCTCTATCTCTCTTTTTCTCTCTACATGCCATCTCTCCTCCTGTCATGGCCGACCACCATGGATGACCTAGAGAGAAGTCTCCATCGCTGCAGCATCGTCGTTATGTTGCCCGACTGCTCGTGGATCTCCGTCTACTTCGATGCGCCTTGCTCGTGAAGAAGACATCGGATCTCGTGTGTCGAGATCAGAAGATCCGCCGCTTGGATCATCAACATGGATTGCGAGAAGCACGCGGTTCATCCCCGTGCTCGCAAGCGTCTCCTCCGTCGGATCGGACTTGAGACAGGAGGTCTCTTCGTTTAGAGACTCGATCGCAATCACGATTCAACAGGTAATCCTATCACTTGTTTGTGGTTTATACAAAATGATCCGAGAAGTGTTCTTGGATCATGTGGTTTCGTCGCATGAAAAATTTTTAAATTCCGCTGCATCGAGCAACTAGTGCGACTAGTCGCTCCTCGTTGTATTCGATACGACGCTCACGCTTCCGTGATGCGCTTGAGGATCTAACCATATCCTTCAAGTGGTATCAGAGCCTTAGATCGATGGTTTTGGATACGATCCATAAAACCGAAGGCGACTTGGGCTCGTTAGGGTTGCGAAAGTTTTATTGCATTTCATTTTCGCATCTCTGTTTAGTGTAATTTTTCGGCCCTGTTTAAATTGTTTAAACACAAAATAACACTTGTATTTTGTTCCCATTAAATAAGGAAACCATAGGATCTGAGTTTACGTAATTTGGATTTCGTTTGCTCGAGATATGGTTGTTTTAATGAACATGTATTCACTGTTACGGGAACTGTGAATCGTAATGTAATTAAGGAGTTAATTACTGTTTATAAACGCCTTGAAATGCGTGAAAATCATATAGGTTCTTTTGTAAATCAAATTAGGAAACTTTGTAAATTTACTTTGCTTAATTTGGATTTAAATTAATTGAGATATGCTAGTTTTAGTAAGTAGGGGTCACTGCTGAAATTACTTTCCTAATCAAGAACCATGTGATTGTCAATTAGTGAAATTAATTGTTAATTTCATGAAATAATTATGGAAAATATTTGAGAAATATTTTACGATGATTATTTCCTTAATTGACTTGACCTCAACCAAAAATTGATTAGATTTGATCTAGATCAATATTGGAAACACAATCAACAAACAACTTGCTTGAATAGGATTGGGAATTTGTCTAGCAAATTTCCTTATAATCAAAAATGTTTTGATTATTATTATATGGCATAACTTCGGTTGAAGAACCGATGATCATCTCAAGTACAAAGTGATTGACTAAGCATTATTTTTTCCCGAGACGGATATGGTGTCTAGTCGGGGATCGCTGGGGTAGCGGGTTGCAACGTATGCGGTCCGTCCCACTCCCGCCGGTACTGGCCATGACAACGGGTAGGGAACGAATGATGTCTGAGAGATCATGATGTATTTTTCTAATTATTAAAATTTGAATTAATACGTATTTTGAGATAATACCATATATTCAAGTAAAATCAAGTTTGTTAATTGAATTGGATTGAAAATTAATTTAATATGATTAAGTTAATTATATCCAATTAAAAACACTCTATTATGAATAGATGTATATTTCCCTTGGAAGAATTAATTATGTGAATATGATTCATGATAATTAATTAGAATTTGAATATGATATGTAGGATCAAATAAGTGACATCCATGATCTCCCGTTAAGGCGAAGGGTTCTGTCGCCAGGGATTGTATGTAGGAGACGCCTGTCCGAAGTAACAGCTCCTATATGCATGCGCATCTGGATTGGGCTCTTTGCTTCTCGAAAGAGTAAGGCCGTATGCGTAGTGACCCCAATATCGGATCCTCATATTATTGGGGCTATATTGGATTGCACATAGTGAGTTCTATTCCTGTTGACCGTTGGTTCAATTAATGACGGGTCAACATCACCTTAGGAGTGGTGGGCCCGGGTGTTAAAGACCGAATTGGGAGATGCAAGTTGGACTTGCAAGGCAGAATGTGTTCCCGCTTCTTTTTATCTGAGTTGCAGATTCTCATATTATTGGGATGTAACAAAGATAAGGAAGGAGATCCCAGATCTTCCTGATATAATGGTAAGTATATCTCTTACATTGAAAGTGATTAAGGGAATGATATATCTCTTACATCTAAAGTGATTAAGGGAATGAACTTTCAGTGTTGACAAGGCAATACAACTTTGATATGAAAATCCTAAATCAAAGTAAAATATAAATTTATATATTTATGCAAATTTCTTATTTCAGATAGTCCTTCTTTAATCCCACTAAATGTTATACTCAATAATAACCAGTAGAATATCATGGATTGAACCCATGATCCAGATATTGTACTTGCAATTGGACACATAATGTATGTGGTTGCAATATGCATGTTTCCTCATAATAATGAGGAATGATAATTGAATAGACAATAGGACTAAAACCCTAGGGTTTGTTTGTCTCTATAAGTCTTGATCTCATTGAATGTACTTTTGAAGTGACATGTCGATAATGATCGTAATTATCAAATAATCCTTATAAAATCTAAGAAGATGTTCTGGCATACATATGTGCTCTCGACATATAATCATGAATGACATGGTTCTCTGTATTATGCAGAATGGTGGCTCTATAGGAGATGATGTATTCAAATTGTTTGAGTACCTACCTGAACCAATGTATTAAGATTTTAAATGGATGTAGATACGATGAGTGTCATCATTCTACTATCTATACTCTAGTCATTCATGAAGCTTCAGAATATTTATATTGTATGAATTGAATGAAGCATGTATAAATGTTGAAATACTCTTATATTGAAATTTTTTATTTTAACAAAAGAGATCCTTTGACTTGAGCAATGGTTGCTTATAGATAAAGGGAGCGCAGTTGTAGCATGGGTTGGACCCAAGTAAGAAGAAAAGTCAAAGAGTTGACTATACTTCTGTGACTTCCATATGACATCCAAAGAGTTGGATGAATGCCAATACTGCAATAAGTTGATGTGTTGATAGTATGACTATCAAATCTACCTAGAATCCTTAGAGAAGGAATCAGATAGTACATCAGATTAATCTACATATAATCATTGATATTGACTTACTTATTTGATAAGATAAAGTCTAATAATTGTATCTCAATCTTCTAATGACACTTGCAATTGGTTGCATATGTATTAGAATATTAGAAATTTGAGCTTAAGGTTTAATGGTCATCCATGTTGGAATTGATGCAATTGTTGCAACAATTTCCACCGGATGAATATACTTCATATTTTCAGTGGGAGAGCCCTTAGTCTTAGAGAATGTCTCTATGACCTAGATATTAGAATACACTCATTGTTTATTTCTAAATGTTGGGAATAAAAATGAAATATGGAATGAACCTATCATAAAGAGTTATGATGGAGATATTTCAGATAGTAATCTATCATCAAGTGGACTCCACTAAATTAGAAAATTAATGAATGGTTCATTAAGATTTCTACTACTGAAATTAAACCTTTATATATTAATAGGAGGATAAAGATCATTTGCCAATGATCTGGCATCATGTTTTGGACATATGTCTATTGATGAGATCAATGGACAAGTAAGAGATGAATCTTTAGAATGTCTAAAAATTTCAAAACTTGCATACTTATGAATATTGTATTCAAAGAAAAATGTCCAATACACCTTTCTTTGGGAAAGGTGTAAGATGTCAAGGTATTCATGATCTCATACATATTGATGTACGTGAATCATCTGTATCATAGTAAACATTATGGATATGTGATATCTATTGATGATTATGTATGATATGAGATTTCAACTCTTCACCTAAGAAACCTTCGAAATATTCAAAGATTTCACAATTTTGGTTTAGAACCAAAGATTGAAGGAAGATTAAAAGAATTTGATCTAATCTAGGTAATCAGTACCTATTAGATGAATTCGAGGAATACCTTATGGAGATGTGAATATCATTCCAACTCAATCCTCCTAATGAACCTTAACTCAATAGTGTTGTAGAGAAATACAATTGATCGTGTGTGACATGATTTGATCAATGATTAATCTTAGCATAATTATCTCTTAGTTTCCAGGTATATATATGTGATAGAGACTACATTATATATACATACAAGATTCCACGCTAGAAAGCTGGAATGTAGCACCATAAAGTGCTACTTCATTTGGAAATTAAAGGATGGTATTGGATACCTACTTTATGACCTTGAGATTCTTAAAAGATCTCATCTTTGAGAATATGATTCTTATAGGATGACTCTCTTGAGAATCAAGATGAAAATGAAGTAAAGGAACTCATTTAATCTTGAGATGATAATGAGGCTCTTGAAATCAGAAACTAAAGGACAATTAAAGATGAAAAACTAATACCTCTTCAAATGAGTTTAAGGATGGATTCCATGTGCCAGTTAAGTCTGAAAATGATCGGACTTCATGTGATGAAGCTCATGAGGATCATGACATTGAAAGATGGACGTTAGCAATAAAAATCTAATGTAGACTTCATATACAAGTGTTGTATATGGACCCTCGAGGATCCACCTATATGGGTAAGACCCATTAAGGTGTAAATGGATCTTCAATAGAAAGAGGGAACCTGATGAGAAGGTAGAGACCTTCAAAGCATGGTTCATAGCCATGAGCTGCACACCGAAGAGAAGACATCGCTTGCGATGAGAATGGCTCTCTAGTGACCTTGCTTTAACCCATCAGAATATTGTTAAGGTTAGCTACACAACTTGACTGTGACATCTTCAAGATGTGAGTCAAGATTGCAATTCTCTATGAATACCTCTCTGAGGATATTCACATGAAGTAGACCCAGAGCTTCATGATTGAGGAAAGCAAGGTGTGCTAGCTAAAGAACTCCATCTTTGGACTCCAATAAGTTTCTTGTAGTTGGACTATAAGATTTGATGAAATCATAAATTTTATGATTTCAGATAAAAATCTTGATGAACCATGTGAAGCTTAGTGGAAGTGCCATTGTGTTCATCGTGCTAAATGTAGATATTATTCTAATCATTTGGAATGATATAGGGATAATAATAAGTGTTTTATAATTTGGTTATTCAATACCTTGAGATATGATCTCAAGGATACCTCTTAGATCTTAGTTCTGAAGTCGTTCAGAAGCAAAGAGAAGAGAGTATTGGGACCGTCGCATTGGTAGTACACCTTGGACTTATTCCATTTTCTGGAAAATTCCAAGAAAGTCTTCCTTCCCTTAAGATATGGTAGTGACCTATCTAAAGGGATAGCACCTCAGAGAGTTGAGGAAGTTAATGCTAGAACTGCTTGCACTTGTGTATCAATTACGAGAAGCTGAGTGTATGCTAGATGTGCAAAAGAGCCAGATGTCTGCCATGCAGTGGGCATAGTAATCTGTTACTAATCCTACTATGTAATAAAACACTTGATTGCAGTAATAACAATATCTTCAAAGTTTGTGAAGACCTTGTAGATAGTGATCTATAAGGATCTTAACTGTAGATACCTTAGGAGATAGAGATCTCCATGAATAAAGGCATTCTAATAAAGATTATGGACATACTGGTTATAATAATTATCGAGCTATAGTGTCAAGGACACTAAAACAAAATTGAGTTTTGATTGCATAAGATGCAATATTCGCATTGGATGCGAGTACTGTTACTAGGGGATATGCAAGTGCCGCAAAAGGACTTGGCATAGTCTCCTGAGAACAGAGTGACTAATCAACTTACCTAGCTATTTTCTAAATAGCCTATGATTGTCACATGAGTGTGGGTTTAAATGATTAGCCCATTAATGGATCTTTGGGCTAGTGGGAGATTGTTGGACATGCGAGCCCACGGCGAGCCATTATGCAATAAATGTTGTTGCAAATATAATTCCCAAATCTGAAATGAAGAATACATAATTTGCAAAATAGGTCCCTTAGTACAATTAGGGTTATGTACCATGGTCATCTTAATGATCATACAGTTGGTGATTCAATTATTGAATCATAAAGGCTGGTGCTCAGATGAATATCTAATAAGTTAGATTGAGGACTCATCAAGCACCGTCAAAAGATTATTAAGAGATGATCTCCAGCCTGAGTAGGAGATGGCAATCTTTTCTCAGTTAGGCTGATATCTGACCGACCTCTTGATGCAGGTCCTCTGCATAGGAATAGATATTCGGAGGTGTCAGATTAATTAAGTCAAAGAGTTGATTTAACGAGATCGAGATAACCAAAGTCCTATATCGTATGCTGTCACGATATAGGCACGCATCCTCTCGCCGGAGACAGATGTGTTACTATATGATTGAGTATGTACATTTGGAAGACCAATAGGTTGATGACCTAACCAAGGTCTATACACTGGTGCGCTGGTGTGCATATAATGGCATAAGAGTAATACGATCTCTCAAAGGCATCATACAGGTTCACTACTGAACCAGAAGATATGAGCTCACTCATGAGATATTGGGAAGAATCAAATTCCGTGTGCACGCTCCTCTCGCTTTGGAAGCTTGACTGAATTTGTAGGCTTGATATATACTTTTGGAAAGTATATGATCAAGACCTAGGTATGATATATGCTTTTGTAAAGTATATGATTGATACCAACTCCCAATGATCAAAACGAGAAACTTACTGATAAAACCCTGAAGTAGACAGTGTAAAGTTGATCTAAAACTTCGGGTTTATTCTGAGTCTTCCAGTATGCAGGATGTACTGGTATTGGGAATAACTGAGGGTGATGTGATCATAAACGATTGTATAACCATGACGCTTCCATTCCTAGAGAGTGATGAAACAGGTCTGGATTTTAGTGACTCATCTCAGTAGATAAGTAATCTGATCTTGATCCAAATGTTGGATATTGATCTGAATGTGATTCAGATACAATGAGAAGATTAGATTTGTGGTCTTGATTTAATCAAGCATCTATGGGAGGCCCGAGATCTGGATTTGAGATGTAATCTCAATATCCAAGTCACTATACGTGGAACGATACAATCGCCCTGTCCTTATCTCCAAGTATTCGCAGAGAAAGCGCATTATCCTTGAAAGAGTTCATGGATAAATCTATTATTGATAAATGTATCTGAGCATTGAGAAAAATGGATAATTAAATGTGATTTAATTATCATGACTAATATGAATTTTATTCATATTATAAGGAGAGTTATCTTAGATAATTAAATGTGATTTGATTATCAAAGATGTAATAAATGTGAATGTGATTCATATTATTTGAGCACATGAGAATAAGTTATCCAGTATAATTTAATGTAATTTAATTATTATGGATAAGAATAATGTGGATAGTACTATCCAATTATTCATAATATATTATAAATGTGATTTATAATGTATTAGAGAGAGCTAATTATAATTTATATTTTGTTGATTAATTACAATGTGTATTGGATACACATTGTGTAATTAATTGACAATGTAAATTATATGTTGTTTTGGGTTGTGAACACGATTCACAATTTTTCAATGGCAAGATTGCAATATTCTCAAATATAATTGTGAATTATTTTTTGATGAATAAATCCCCACAAAAGTTGTTGGAAATAAATAGAGGAGAAATTCAAGGAGGCATGCAATCTCATGGAAATCCATGAGATTTCCCCATATAGAATTTGGTGGGCGGCACCCAAGTCCTATTTGGAATGGGCGGCCGTCCGCCTTGATTATACGTGGGAGATTTGATCTCCATCTATATTCTCTCCTTATTTTGTTGATGTAATTTAGGATTGATTTATATTTGATTTTGTCAAATATATTTTAATCAAAATTAGATCATAATTTGTTGGCTTTACCAACAACAATCTTGACCATTGGATTGACATAAATCAATCTTATCCATTGATTTTATATGTCCCATGGATTGAGATCCATGGATCCCAAAACCCTATAAATAGAGAGGCATACCATGCTCTCTCTTTACACACATATGCTATTGCAGCACATCTCTCTCTCTCTCTCTACACGCCAACTCTCTTCCTCTCATGGTCGTCCACCATGGATGACCTAGAGAGAAGTCTCCATCACCACAACATCGTCGTTATCTGCCCGATCGTCTGCTTGTGGATCTCTGTCTACTTCGGTGCGCCTCGCTCGTGAAGAAGACGTCAGATCTCGTGTGTCGAGATCAGGAGATCTGCTGCTTGGATCATCAACATGAATTGCGAGAAGCATGTGGTTCATCCCCGCGCTCGCAAGCGTCTCCTCTGTCGGATCAGACTTGAGACAGGAGGTCTCTTCGTTTAGAGACTCGATCGCAACCACGCTTCAAGAGGTAATCCTATCACGTGTTTGTGGTTTATATGAAACGATCCAAGAAGTGTTCTTGGATCATTCATGTGGTTTCGTCACATGAAAAATTTTTAAATTCCGTTGCATCGAGCAACTAGTGCGACTAGTCGCTCCTTGTTGTATTCGATACGACGCTCATGCGATTCCGTGATGCGCTTGAGGATCTAACCATATCCTTCAGATGGCTCCTGCACACAACCAAGAGAAAAAATGAAGATGTCGAATAGGGCTAGAAAGACGGCAAGCAGCAAGTGCTAAAAGAGAGCAGCACTAACGCTATAAGAAGACCTTATCATGGAGTCTACTTCTTAGCTGCTCTTAAAGTTAGAGAATGACGTCCGACCCATCGGGGACCGGCTTCGCCATTTCGGTCCACACTGGTCGTCTCTCGGGCTAGGCGGGCGGAGGATCACCTTTCTTTACTAGAAGAGCAGGAAACAAGCAAGACACTCACATACGTAATTAGAGAGGTTAATTTGGTTTAGAGAATGTGATAGCCCCTTTCCAAATAGCATTATAGGGGGCTAGTTTGAGTAAGAAAGATGAGTATATATGAGGTATATATCAAGTCTCTCTGAGGTTATTAGAAGAGCATATTTGAGACTAAAAGAGATTTTTGAAGACTAAAAGAGAATAAGAAGATAAGAAAAGACTACCTATTGGGGGATTTCTTTTAAGAGTTAGACGAGTTAGGGTAGGGGAAATCCTGCAGTATATCCTCAAGCGAAGCTATAGGCCACTTTAGTGCTCAACCGATAGAATAAGATCTAATAGCTGGAACTACATAATTGTAACAAGAGAACTAGAGAGGTAGTGAGCGGACGGGATCGATGTAATTGAGAGAGCTAGAGTCAAAAGAACTATGTTTAAGAAGTCCCAAAAGAAGAAAATCACTCGTACAGACCATTGAGAAAGGGGACATCTGTTGTCTAGGTCAAAAGTTCAATAGTGACTTTACTAAATCATTAGTGAAACTATGATCCCGATGACCTATTCCTCTACCACGCACGACTTTCATTCCATACGAGGCTGCTCTTCAGTCTAGGAAGATCTAAATCAGCTTCGTCGGAATGCTAAGCGATTGACTTCGCTAGCAAAACGAGGTCTTGAGAGGATGAATAACAAAGGCTAATATTATACGTCCACATCGCTACTGAAGCACCCTTTTTCGAAGGAGATTCACTCACGAAGAGGTCTCGAGCCCGCTTGCATTGAGCGATGAGAGGCTTTTTCATAGTCCTAGTTCTCAGCTCCGTCACTGACCTACCCCAAGAAGACGACCACCACTTTCTCAAGTCCATTTTCCCATAGAAAAAGAGTCATGGCATATCAGAAGAAAGGAAGTGAACTAGTCTTGATTTTTGAATGAAGACCTCCCTTATAGTGACGTTGGTCTAACTCTCACAGGATGACAGATTTGGATAATCTATTTCTTTCTCCCTACTATACTACTCTTTTCTCTACTACAGGCTATAGTACTTTGTATGTAATCTGGTAGGCTGACTATCTTTTTTTGACTTGATTACACGAAACCATCCCCCATCCATTGCCCCAATTTGATATATATTTAGGGGTCACTGACTCATCAAGCTGCAATGCGTATTTGAAAGTCAAGTATTTTTGTTGTCCTTTCAGCAGAGCGATATATAAGTTCTTTTATTTTCTTCTCATTGGTGGTTGATATCTTTCGTTATCTACGTTTAGTATCAAGCTAGTTATATGAGACAAGAAGAAAGTTAGCCCAAGCCCAGGATGTAAAGACAAGATGCGCAAGCAAGCCGGACACGAAAACTCAGGAAAGACGCGGCAAACAAGTTTATTGAAAGAGGGACATGATCCTCTATATCTGCTGAAAATCTGGTTATAGGGCTCTATCTTGCGGGGCATTCCCTCTTGTAGCAGTCTCAGTCCCCAAGGTCCAAATGGATTAACATGACAAATTCCCAGTCCTTGACTCTATCAAGCCATCAGGATTATACAAGGAAGAAGGAGGAAGCTAGAGATAGCTGCCTGAGATGCTATTTGGATTTTCCCTCCCCCCCCCAAACAAAGCCCTGGTCATCAATAGGAAAGTGCTAAGACACGCTTTGAAAAAAGAAGCAGCGGATCGACCTTTTTTTCTTCTTCTGGAGAAGGAGCGTAAGTAGCATACCAGGACTTATAGAACTATCTTGTACCTCCAAAAAAACAAATATTTCAGCGGATTAGGACTAAGGCTAAGGGAGTTGGTTGATTGCTCTCATAAAAACCTCTCTATATTGTCCCCGTGTGAGCCCCTGATATATAGTGAGTACTACCTTCCCTTGTTTGAGGGAAAGCCAAAGGATTCATTCACAGATGCTCTTCCCCTACTCCAAGGGAAAAAAGCATGTGGTAAGCCCTGATCATCTCTCTCAGCTAATTGCTTACCTTCGCCAATTCCGATAAGCTGCTTCGCTGCCCCGGTCCCTCCTTCTTTTCTAGTCTGTATTTCGGCCCTTTTTTGACCTCCACGTATTTCGCTTATGATCGTATCCTCTGTTTTGAATAGGCGCAAGCTCAGTCAGGTGAAAAGACAAGCCACATTGATTCCAACATTTGACTTCCGTGGGCGGAAAAGAGATATGAATTGGCGAAGGAAGATGTTAATGAAGCTGTGTCAGAATCAGGTTTGACAGATTATTATAGTGTTTCAGATAACAACTGTTGAGTTGAGAGTGAAGGTGTAGAGCATCAGAAAGGTCTTTAACAAGAGTGATGTTGACGAGCTTTTTGATATATTCGAAGAAGGCTCAGGAAAGAAGGGCGGGGAAAGCTATAGATGATCAGAAGACTAGAAAGAGCTATAGAAGAAGGCAGGAAAGAAGAGGGCAGGAAGGAAGCAAGAGCGTATAGCTCACTGAGAATTCCCACTTTCATCCCCCCTCACCTCCTTATCAACAGTTTAGCCCTGGCTTCAGAAAAGAAGTGGATTCCTCCATCAACTCCCTCTCCTCCTGTCCTTTGGGCCTAAACTCACTCACATCTCCTTAACTCCCACGACCATCTATTAATAACTAAGCTTTGCATGTGCGTCCTTCTGTGATGGGGCGTATACGCGGCACGTAGGTCGGGTCGTACTAGAACCCACAATGCTTTGAGCTGGTTGTTGTTGCTGTCACATTGCCCTGAGGACGTGGAAATCCTACACCACTCAGACAAGCGACATGAGCTGACGCCAGTGTAGCTGCAGCACTGACTGCTTGCTGTCTGAGTCCTCCCCGTACTCGTCGCTCGCTATACACCTGTGGAGGTATTGGCTTTGCTCAGGCAGTCCCTCTTAATATGTCCCTGTTGTCTGCACCAAGCGGTAACAGGTCCAGGGTTGTGGCCCGGATATTATATCCGACAACACTCTGGGCCACTCACTCTCAGGGACAACCTTTAGTTGCAGGACCCACACAGTGCAGAACTGTTACACATGCACAATCACAGGGCAATGCTGGCTGAGGTGAGTCGTAGTAATATATCGCGAGGGCAATTTATGGGTGGTCGGAAAGAGTATATAGATGTGAATGAGTCTGCATGAAAGACGCAGAAATACAACAGTATAACCTTTCCGCTTTGTACATTCTACAATCCAATACTTTCTCCCTCAGATCATGAGATATCGTATCGAAACTCTCATTCTTCCGTCAGAACATCTCAAATACACTGACTTAGCGCGATCATCTATGACTGTACACTTCTGTTCTCTGGCTCAAACATTTCTAGTACCAACTAATAAATTCGGGCTTCGGTTATGTCCACGAAGATCAGAGAAAGGAGACTAAATAACTAAACCACTGATATTTGGGCATTGAAGTTTAGTTCTAGTTTCACCCAGGCCCTATTCTCATTTCTCATAGCTCGACATCTGACTTCCGATTGATTTCATAGTTAAGTGGGGGTAGCACGTAGTCTTCCAACCTTCACAAGCTCCTTCCTTCACTGGGATTCCATTATATATTCTCTTATAGAATTTGAAGCTGTTCTTGGCACTTACCTTTCACGATAGTTAAGATGATTTGCGATAGATGAAATATTTTAGTCAAGCTTAGGCAGATGTGACCCTTGTGTTCCAATCATTTCGATTGCATTCTAGTCATAGATGCAGAGGTAGAGAGAACTCCTTCTACAATTCTATTAACTTGACTATTAGAGGGCTAATTGAGAAATGCCATGGAACAAGCTCGAATCGGATGTCTCAGAGAAGTCTTTCTTGATCTCACTGATTACTCGCATACTTCACTCCACACTGCTCTCCTGCCACTCATTTTGCTACCCTGATTGGGCCATTTAAGACAAGCATTTTAACCAGGAGCAGTAGACGTCAATTGGCCAACCTAGCTTCCCGACTTCGGAGATCAAGGCTGTCAAGTAGTCAGACCTAGACCTTCGTTCAGAGATTGATGACTCCCTACAAATCACCATCTAGTGTTGTGTTCAACATGACAAATTCAAATGCGATAAATAAATAACAGAATCCTCGGATTGAGCGACTTGAGGCAACAAGACGAGGCATAACCCTAAGTTTTCTCCACTCCGACTTGTAATTGTGTATTGTAATGGTCGAATGGATGAAATCTTTGATCGATAACAGACCCACTGGGCAACATATCATCCTCATTTCTAATTGTTGAACAACTTGTGGTAGACTAAAAAACGTCCTAAAAAATCCAGTTCTTAGAAACCCTCTTTTTGCCTCCTCCACCACCGCGAACCCCTGTTAGATTCAGGCATGATCCACTGATTCTTTCTTTTTTTTCTTGGGAAAACCCAAGTACTCTCCATGAAACTACTCTCTGAACCCTTTGAAAGATGCAGGACAATCAACCTATTGATATTGGAAGAAGCTGTCGATAGGTTCAGGCTCAGGGTCCAATTGGAATTCATAGGTATAGGAAGAATCCCCATAAAATATAGAGAAAGAATATAGTCTGATTATGACATTATTTGATTCGTGAGGAGATGGATGAGAAGAAACTCTCATGTCCAGTTCTGCAGTAGAGATTGAATTGAAAAATCACCATCAACTATAACCCCAAAAGAACCAGATTCCGTAAACAACATAGAGGAAGAATGAAAGGAATATCTTCTAGAGGCAATCATCTTTCTTTCGGAAGATATGCTCTTCAAGCACTTGAACCCGCTTGGATCACAACTAGACAAATAGAAGCTTGGTGAAGAGCAATGACACGATATGCGCAGAAAAAGATTGGTACGCATATTTCCTGACAAACTTGTTACACTAAGACCAGCAGAAAGACGTATGGTTTCCGGTAAGGAATCCCCCAAGTATTAGGTAGCCGTTGTGAAACCCGGTTGAATACTTGATGAAATGGTTGGAGTATCTGAAACCGCAACTAAAGTTTCTATGTCAATAGCTGCGTGCAAAATGCCTATACGAACTCAATTTCTTATTGCCCGATAAGTCAGGATGTAGAACCAAAGGAAGGGATGAAAAAAGGGGATTTTTTGCTTTCTGGACACATCTGAATTATTTTTTACCTTGACTCTTTGCATTGAAATAGCAGATCAAGAAAATAAATGAGATGATTCAACCTCAGACGCTTTTGAATGTAGCGGATAACTGCGGGGCAAGAGAATTGATGTGTATTCGAATATGAGGGGCTAGTAATCGTCAATATGCTCATATTGGTGACGTTATTGTTATTGTAATCAATGAAGCAGTGCCTAATATGCCTAAAGAATGATCAGAAGTAATTAGAGCAGTAATTAAATGTGCACGTAAAGAACTCAAATGTGACAATGGTATGATAATACGATATGATGACAATGCATCAGTTGTCATCGATCAAGAAGGAAACCCATAAGGTTCTTGGTGCGATTGCTCGAGAATTGAGACAGTTGAATTTCACAAAAATAGTCTCATTCCCAAGGTTTGAGAAATTAGATCAAATTATGATATAGTAGTGTATCGAAAATAGATCAATATGAAATAGATCAATTAGTAGATTCTATCTCAAGTATATATTCTTCTTCATTCTAAAAAACATGTTGATTATATACGAACAATAAGAATTCTAGTTCATCAGGGGTATAGACACTATTGTCGATATAATAACCTCGATCTTCAATGCTGATATGGAGAAAAAGGAAAGGGTTCGAATAACATCTACCAATATAACTGAAAACATTGTTCAATTACTTCTACAAGAGGGTTTTATTGAAAACGTTAGAAATCATCGGGAAAATAACAAATCTTTCTTGGTTTCAACCCTGCGACATAAAAGGAGTAGGAAAGGTATACATCAAACTATTTGAAAACGTATCAGCCGACCGAATTTCTTCTAACTATCAACGAATTCCTCATATTTGAGGTGGAATGGGAATTGCTATTCTTTCAACTTCTCAAGGTATAATGACAGATCGAGAAGCCCGACTAAAAGGAATTGGGGGAGAAATGTTTGGGCATATATATATATATATATATATATATGTTGATCCCCCACGTCCTGCTTTGATATGTCACTTCTTACCAGAAAGGAAAGGTCAGTTATATGACTACTCCTCCATTAGTTGATATTGAAGGGGGGGGGGTCACCCGGGATGAAAGAAGACAAATTGATTCATGAAGGTTGAATTACTGAATCACTTCCCAATGGTATGTTCCGGGTCTGTTTAGATAATGAGGATATAATTCTAGGTTATGTTTCGGGGAGCCGCTGTGTTATATGAATACTACCAGGGGATAGAGTCAAAATAGAAGTAAGTCGTTATGATTCAACTAGAGGATGTCTAATTTATAGACTTCGCAACAAGGATTCAAACGATTAGGTCTTTCTTGAGGATCCAATTTGAGGTTCAAAAATGAAAGGGTGGAAGAGAGCAAATACGGAGTAGGAAAAGCCTCCTTCCCTCTCCCTACAGTCGAGCATTCATCTTCCCTCTTTGAATACAGTGATGAATAGGGAAATTACCTTCTGCGCAAAATCTTCCCTCTCCCGGTAAATGATGCTTAGTTGCTTCAGGTACAAACAGAGTATATAAAGGCAGATACAATAAGGAGTAGGTCAATTCCCCTTCTTCGCGGAATTCTATAAAAAGCAAGATCTTTGAAAGGACAAAAGGCTAATCTACATTCAAAAGCCTCTGAGTTCCAACGCATAGCTGCATTCATGTTATAGTTGCTGAAAAAGGGAGGAGTAGTCAAACCTTTTCTCTTCCTGGATATAGAGTCAAAGATCGTCTCCCGAATGGATTCATTGATTCAGTCTACAGTGTGGCTGCGTTGACTACATCTCTGACTCACGGAGTCAACTGTTCTCAGTCCCACGAGAAATTCATACCTCAGAGGTAGTGAGAATGAATGAGGTATCCCAATTACGAAGTTGCGAGGGAACTCGAAAATAACTAAGGGCAAATTAATATCAGCGTTGCTCGTAAATGACTACCAGAAAGTCCCGGAATAACTCGGAAATGAATATCAGAAGGACTACCCTGGGAACGACTCTACTAGAGGGACCTACCTAATGACTGAGAGAATAGGCGAGCATCTATTTATTTTGTCCGGGAAGAGAGGCAGATGTAGTATAGATTCGATACCCTCCTTCCCCACTTTCTTCTTTCTCTCACTAATAGTTGTTTCTTGCCCTGCTCTTTCTGGACAACCTTACCATTAGAAAGAAGGATCTCTCACATATATACTTCAAGGAACATCACGGTATAACCAACGAGGTGAGTGGAGTAGGGACCTAAAAGATCGATTGGCACTATATATAAGTGAATATATACAAGTCAATCCCTGGATTATTTGATGGGAAAGAGATTCAGCGAGAACTATTGCTGATGGCTCCTGAATAGCTGCGGGAGAGGCAGGAAAAAGTGCAAAAGGTAGTAGTTAGTAGGACTCCTCAGCCTGAGAACAGATAGAGCGAGTCAGAGGTAGTCTCTTTCTAGGTCAAATCAAAAACTCACTATATAAAGCAAAAAGCTATATCAAACTCGAGGGCCAATCTCTTTCTAGTCTTCAGTCTTTTGTCCTATATTTCATCAAGACCTTTCACCTATTGGCTCTCATTCAAAGGAAGAACTCACATCAGCCTCCCCTAGATATAGATATGAATTTCTGTCTAACTCTTTTCTGAGACAGCTTTTCCACTTCCTGATCGAGAGGTGAAAGAGGACCCCTAGATGTAGTACTTTTTTTTCTTCAATGCAGTGCAACATCTCTCTTAAGACTCGCGTCGAGGTTTCCCGATTTATATACATATTTCTTTCTACATAATAAGCTCGCTCACTTCTTCTTTTGACTCAATCCCGACACCCTCCTCTCTTGTCTGATCTCTGCTGGCGCTTCACTACTTCTCTCTCTTCTGACTTTTTTCCTGCCCAAACTAGCCTAGTTAGACTCAGTCTCAGAAAAGGAAAGAGTGGCAGGGGAGGCTTTTTGAAAGGGCCAAACCAATGAGGGCAGGAAGATTGTCTTTGAGTTTCAGAGTTCGTCGACCCCTCGAGCTTGGAGTCTCTTCTTCAGCTTTAGTAGCTTATTGAGTAGCATTTATTTACCTATATATTCAGACTGACCTCATGCCTGTCTGTAGGTTTTTAGCAAAGTAGAAGGGTCTTTTTCCTAGGATTCCATAGTGGGACTTCGACTAGAGAGAAAGAAAAGTAAGCTGGATCAAATGAAGAACCAAGAACTAGATAGAAAGGGGGTGCAAAGCTGCTAGGGTGAGTGGTAGCTATCCCAGGAGCTAATCAAAAATCGATCTCAAGTTAATGAAAAAGTGGTCATGCTTTGATCTGCCTATTTGTACCTACTATGATAACTGGAAATGAGTCTTCGAGGGGCCTTTTTATATATTCCACTCCTTGTTTTTCGAGTACGCAAAGACCCCATTCCTATCTTTACCACGTGAGGTGGTCTTAGGTAAGGATGAAGTGATGAACTACGGGGAAAGAAAGGGGTGAGCGAGTCGTATGCTACTAACTAAGAAGAGGGCTAAAGCATATGAAAGCAGAAAGGGATAGGAAGAAGACGTCAGGTAATGAGATAGGGGAAGGCAAATCTCTTCGACGAGGACACCCTTCTCTACCATTTGAGATTTCAGAAAAAAAAGAAAGGCCTAGGGCACCAAGCAACTAGAAGGTAAAGCGGAAGCTCAGTGCTAGGTCCAGAGTGAGCATCCATGTATTCCTTGTCCCTTACTGGTCTATAGAGGGGGAGAACTGACTCTCTCTGTCCAACTACCTCGACAGTAAGGGCTTGTAGGGAAGAGTATAGACCATCCAGGACGATCTTTCATGGCAAAGGAGGGATGCCACAATATATTCTAGTAGGAGTGTCAGAGGCTTTTTTGAATATATAATGGTTTTTCTTCAAAAGATGGATGCGCATAGGTAAAGAATCCAATCAATCAGTGAGAGAGGTTCGTAGGCTTTCTTTCTAATGCAAGAGAGTTGGAGACAAGAAAAAAGTAGCAATATAGCCAGGGATAGACGACTTTCTTCCAAGATGCAGCCAGAGAGGAGCTCATCAGCTAGGATGATTTAATCCTGCTTAGTACGTGCCGACACTGCTTTATATATCGCAACGCATGCTTCATTCACATCTGCGGGTTGAAGAGATCTCTGAGAAGAGTTGCGGTGGGTCTGACTAGATTCAAGTCTAGGAAGTCTAAGGGAATCGTCTTCTTCTGGATTTCTCTGCTTACTATGCCTCATTCATTTGAATTCCTAAAAAAAAGAGATAAATGTTAGCGGCCAGTAATGAACCTGTCTCCCCACTTGTCCAATCCCCCACAGTTCTACCCGTTAACAAAGATCAGAGTTAGCGAAGAGACTACAAAGAAAAAGAAAAGAAAATCACCGAACTTCTCTTCTCAGAAGCCTGGAGTACTAAGATTAATTAAGTAGAGACCGGGTTGCACGGCAACTAGTATGAGTGAGGGAGCGAGGCTTGTGTTGCAAAGCAACGAATATATAGTTGTAGTTTGATTCCGCTCTAAGAGTGAGAGGTTTTCTTGGGCAGAAAAAGTCTTCTGGAATTCCCGACTAGTTTTGATGAGGTTTGGTTTGACATATGGTGAGATGCGACTTGTCCTTTTCTGGCCCCTAAGTGATCACATCCGCCAGATTAGCTTTGATCATTTATAGGATACCAGCTTCTCGAAAGAGGATAATGTTGATTATATCAATATCTATGCCCGAAGGCCTGCTTCTATGATCATCAAAGGTGGACGGACTGACCGGCTTCGCTTCGAATCTCGACTCTGTTACATCCTGAGGCTCAACTACACTCCTTGAGAGTCCTAGCTTCCTTTCACTCCTGCGCGCCAGACCTAGCCCCTTCTATGAAGTTCACCGGCTGGCTCACACCCTGCGCATTGGAGCTTATCTTCGCTCTCGAGCTCAGCTATCGCATCGCACCATTCCTACTCTTATCGCAAACAGGCTGGCTACCCTTCTCTTGACTTCGGCTTGCACGACTTGCATAGTGAACCCTCTGTTCACCTTTGAACTCTGCTCGTCCCGCTCCGGCTTGTTGTCGTTGGTCTCTTCCCCTCTCTCTCGTCTCTCATAAGGACTAGTTATGTCGAAACCTGTGCTGGAAATTAGTCGGGGAGACAGGTCTTCTAGGTCCAAAGCCATCCTCTGTGTCTGCCTATGGATCCCAAAGTCAATTTTCGGATAGCAGATGAGGAAGACTTTGATGAACCTAGGCGATATAGGAGTCTAGTTGGAAAGTTACTTTATCTGACGCATGCCAGACGTCACTATAGGGTCGTGTGAGTCAATTTCAGGAGAAGCCCCATTATAGTCACTGGCATGCAGTTTGTCTCAGATATGGAAAAGGTTCCGCAGAGGAGAAAAGGCATGGCCTTGACGACTTGTGTGCCTATGAAGCTGCAGATTATGCAAGTTCACCAAAGGACAAGAGATCTACTACATGTTATAGTATAATCCTCGTATGTAATCTGGTAAATGCTTAACTATTAACGTGAACATCAGTTTTAAATAGAACTACTCGATCGGGTTCAAGTGTAGAAGCAGAGTCTAGAGCTATGGCTCATACTGCTTGTGAGCTGACTCCGTTGGTGTGAGTGAAACTCCCTATGCCTATGTACTGCGAGAATAGAGTTGTTATTTATATTGCATTGAATCCAATGTTCTGGTGAGGAACCACTTTCTTCGCTTTTTTCACGATTAATTAATGAAGGGAAGATCACTACTTCACCAATCTCATCTTCACTAAGACCTTGCTGAGTCCATGCCGCGAGATCGTCATGTCTTTTTATGCAACAAGCTGGGCATGTTAGCTCCAGCGTCGAGTCGGTTGATTGGAAGGTTTTTTTTCATGTACCATCACATCGAGCCGTACTGCCTACTAGTATATAATGCGACGTCAGAGAGGCTAGTTACATCAGCTATCGGCACCTTTACTCCGAAGCACTCGCAGTCTGAGTCCAGGGATGAAACAGGACCCAGGGAAAGAACTAGCGAGTGAAAGGCCCTTGTATACTAGTTGCCCGATCCACTACGCTTTCTTCTACTCTGTGCTTATTCTTGATTCTTCGAACAGTAGGTATAATTACTGCTTACTTAAGACTATGCCTTAAACTAGGACTCGCTCTTCTCTTTTTTTGATTCGAACTATATAGCTCCCTGGAAGAGAGGGCATAATTGATACCATTAGATATACAACGCTTATAAAAGAAAGAAAGAATGCTGGGACTGGCGAAGACGCTTTAGAGTTCATAGGCAAAATCTCCTCAGAAAACCACTGCACAAACATCACACATGCAATCACGCTGATTCGTAGTCTCCTTGCGTCAGAAAACATCCACCAACTGAGCGGGAATAGGCAAGAGAAAGCCTTTCTATCTAGTTATTGCTGGCTAAATCAACTATTAATGTAGAATTGAACCGAAACTATATAAATCTACATAATGAGGGTTCGGGGGATGATAAGGTAGAAATTGACGCAGGAGAGGCCTCCACTATATAAAATAACGGTGCGAGCATTGTTTACGGAGTGAGAGAAAGACCTCGATCTCAGTCCCTGGGGATTTAGGGGCCCTTCCATTCCTCACCTGGAACCATGATCACACCCCTTGCACCCTTGCTTCTTATCTTGTCCTAGGGGATGGAAGCGTGTAACCAGACTCCCTTCCCTCTTCTAGTCCCTGCCTCCACTAGCCTGAAATTCCATTTATTTATCGCGTTGTCCGATGTGATGCCCTACCTAACTCTCCGCTCTGTATACCCTCACCACAGCAATCTTCTCGATTCGATTTCAGATGCATCTTCCCAAAAGTCGTGATCCCTGAGGGTAGAAACAGGAGTTCGGGTTGTGTGTGACAACTTTCTTGACTGTTAGGAAAGCCCATTAAATAGAAAGCAAGCCCGGACCAAGTTAGGTATGAAATGACATCGAGTCTGCTCAAGTACATTCCAGAAATTGGGAAAAGGATTTCTCCATTAGACTGCCCTGGGTTTCCCGGTAGGAAAAGACTGAAGAAAGAGATTCCCTAGTAGTTCACAGGTTAGCCAGTTGTTCGCTGAGTCTTTCTAAGCTTCTCAACAAACGGCAAATTTCCTCTTTTTCTACTATATATTTATATCTTCGGGGGAGAGAAGAGACTACCCAAACTCTAGAAGATGGTTGGAAGTCTTTCTGCAGTATCATTGTAATACGCATTTTGTACACTATGCTTTTGAATGTTATCAAGTGTTATTTCAGGGAAATATTGGATTTATAGTATTCACACTTTACGGACACCAGAGTCAATAGATTCGCCTTAATGCAATAATTTTATTGAAACTTGTTGTGTTTATATCAGAGACCATCTTGTATAAAAATGGACTCCAAAAGGTTCTTTGAATTGTGTAGCACATCAAAACATAGTACCACATCTAGTAATCTGGATTTTTGGTAGTACTTATAAGTAGTAGAAGCCACTACTTGCAAAATGCCCATAATGTTATAGATTTATACTCATTAGGCATAATCACATCATTAAGACTAATTAAGCATGATTAGTGCTAATTACCCGTCACTAGTGATAATTAAGTGTCATTAGCATTGATCACATCATTAAGACTAATTAAGCATGATTAGCGTAATTACCCGTCATTAGTGATAATTAAGCATCATTAGCATAGATTTATACTCATTAGCTATAATCACATCATTAAGACCAATTAAGCATGATTAGTGCTAATTACCAGTCATTAGTGATAATTAAGCATCATTAGCATAGATTGATACTCATTAGCCATAATCACATCATTAAGACTAATTAAGCATGACTAGTGCTAATTACCCGCCATTAGTGTTAATTAAGCGTCATTAGCAAAAGTAGGACACATGGAGTGGAAATCATGGGACACGTGTCGTTTTATAGTCAGGACAAGTGTCAAAACCTCAGTAGTGCCATGTGTCATTAACCTGAGACTAACACATGTCACGGTGTAGTCTTTTGCTTGGGCAACAAGTAAACTCATGGATAAGCCAAGCCTATTACTTAGGCAACAAGTTTTCTTATGATCATGCCATGTGCCATGCCATGTGTCTTCATACATGGTTAAAAAAAACATGTGTCATGAACCTCCCTTACATGTTGACACATGTCACACATGTAAAGGGGGGTGGAGGCCTATAAATACCATGACCCCTCCAAAGTCCTCCTCACTTCATTCACGCCCATCACTCCACCTTAGAGCCGCAAGGCCGCCGAGCTTGCGGGAGGAGCAAGAGAGGAGCACGGCGAAGCCCTGTCGGTGATCGAGAGCATTTTTAAAAGCCGTAACGAAGTTCTGTTCGCATCAGGCCGTAGTAATCAAATCTAGGACGGCTATAGAGGGATATTTTACTAAAGAAGCATTTTCGACCCAAGTTAGACAACAATCAGGTGAGGGATTCTCAAACGCTATTTTAAAGCACTAGTCTTTAGTTTTTATGCGTGGTTTGAATAGTTAGTATGAAATAGTGTTTTTCTAAAAGTTTTTACGCCTGAACTTCAAGTACCATGCTATTGAGATGAAATCAGGGCTTTAGAACATATTTCAGAAGTCGTTTTAGGTGCTTTATCATGATAGCATGTTTTTATGCATTTTGTTCTTGATGGAACACGAGACATGATGTTTCACTATTTAGATATGAGTTTTATGTAAAGAATTATGTTTTGCACGGTTACTATGCATTATGGCTCAGTTTTCAAGTTCTTAAACAAGTTCTAGCTATCAGAATATGTATGTTATGCCAAGAGTGTTTTATGTTCATGATTTAGCTGTTATGAGATTGAATTAGCAAAAGTACAGTTTATTAGTGACAAGAAAAGGATCAGAATCAGAAGATAAGCACCACAGTAGCTCTTTTATACAATTCGTGAACTAGCCATTAGATATGGTGATGTCATTAGATATGACCCTGAAACCGCCATTAGATATGGCAAACCATTAGATATGGTATCAAGAGGACTTTGGGTCCGCATTCTGTATACATATAGGCTTTGGGCCGTATGCAGGGTGTTTTTGATCTTTGGGACCGTCTGCGCGTATGACTTAGCTTTGTTTCAGCGTTCACGAGTCAATAAATTAGCCACAGTGGTGATTAGTACAAACAGCTTGATAGTGATGATTATGTTTCAGTTTATCTGCTTTTGAAGTGATTTCAGCATTCAATAGCAAAACTAGCATGTTTTATATGTAATTTCAGTCATAAAGTCTCTTTCAAGTTATTTCACAGTTTTCAGCATAAATTCTTATCACGATGCTCATATTTCAGATTTTAGTTATATGTAAATAGCTTGAGATCCTTTCACTGGGTCTAAGCTCATAAATGGGTTTAGACTCATCCCTTTATATTATAATTATGTACAGATCAGCAGAATCACGACTAGCAGGAGAAAGGACTGCTTTTACACTAGGAGGAGGTGGCTTTTGCTTTTAGATTGTTTCTGTACTGTCTGTGTTATTTTGTAAGAAGTTGTAATAGATAGAACTTGTGTAATACACTTTTTGGTGTTGTGAACTTGAAATACAAAGATGTTATGTTTTTGAGATTGCCACATGTTTACTTGAGGAAAAAAAAATATAGGAAGAAGAAAGATCTCTGTCGTGGCACGTCCTGGTTAGCGGGACGGGTCGTGACAATCATATCAGTCTGTCTGATAGTAGATTCAGGAATTGATTGAGAACTTCTTGACGAGGTTGTTGTATCAACGAACTATGTCCAAGACTAGACTATTTCGCCTCAGAGACCCTGCTCAGGAAGAGTAGAAAAGCAGTTATTCATCATTTTCCACCTTTTTTCCAAGTCAAAAGTCGACATATTAATATTTAGCAGGAAGTCACCCCTCTAGCATTAGGAGCTACTGAGTGCGTCACATCGCGATATATAGTAGCTTGTAGTTCGTAAGTAGTGTCTCATCGAGTCAAGGACACCATCAACTGATTGATTGTTGCTACCAGTCCTTCTCCCCTTTTGCTCCATCTCTCTTTCTCTACTCCACTGCTTCTACTCTTCTGCTTCTCCCTAATTGACTACTTCACTGAAATCCTTGAGTACCTCGCAGACTTCGTACCAGTGTGACCAGGAAGATCAAGTCCAGAACGAGAAAGGCACGAACTAAAGATAGCCTTGGTAACTAGGACAGAGAAAGACACTATGTAATATCGGTCATCAAATCAAGGCACGCTCAACTTGAACTTCCGCAGGGCAAGAGGCGTCAGCATATAAGAGACAGAGGGAAAAGGTCTCAAAGTCAGCAGACTACTGGATAATCTCATAGTCAAGCTCAAGCAGGGATCAGGGCTTACTAGTTGTGTCTTTCCAAGCCTATTCTATGTAGAACCGCGGTTTGGGATCCTAGGAAGAATACAAGCAAGTAGCAAAGCGATTTTTCAGGATGTAGAATAATATATCGACGATTCCACCACATGATAATAGGCCACGGCGACTTATAGAACTGCCAAAAAATAGATATTTCAGGATTCACAGCTTCCACAGCTCCAACTACTCTATATAGTCGTCCGCTTCCTCGAGCCCAACAGCCTGGCATGGCATCAATGTCTAGATATAATGGAAGGAAACAAGAAAAGCTGTCGGAACTTTTTTTACCTTTGACTGAGATGCTTGGGCTCTTCTTCCTCTTTTCCTTTGATCTCTCCTTCGCTCGACTCCTTATAGGTATACTCATCACGTCTCTACTCTGTGGAGCTGTTATATGTTGAGTTTGCATCTTCCGGAGTGATGATTTCTATACAACCGACAAGCCGACATTTGATATACTAGTTGAAATGAGGGAAGAGCTTTCTTGCTTGGCCTCTGCCCAGGCACAACACGACTGGCAGTCTTGTCTGAGATGAGAGTGTTGTGATGCCACCCACAGGCATTTGGTGGCGAGCTGACATGGGGAGTTTGTTAGCAATGTGATCCTGAGGCGAACCATTCCTGCAATAAATGTTATTGTAATAAATGATTTATCAATAAAAGTTACTGATTTTGTTTCACACCCTTTCTGACATTGAATGAATGAATGCACTATAGGGTCCCTCTGTACAATATGGGTTATGTACCATGGATAACTTGATAATCATACAGTTGTTGATTCATTAATTGAATCATAGAGGTTAATGCTTGGATGAATATCTAAGGAGTTAGATAGAGGACTCATCAAGCATCATCAAATGATTGTCAAGTGATGATTTACAACCTGAGTAGGAGATGGCAATCCTTTCTCGTTAGGCTGATATCCGATCGACCTCTTGATGCAGGTCCTCTGCATGGGAATAGTGATTCGGAGGTATCAGATTAGTTGAGTCAATGGATTGACTTAACGAGATCTAGATAACCAAAGACCTATGATGAATACTGCACATCATAGGCAAACATCCTCTGACCAGAGACAAATGTATTGCTCTATGTCTGAGTTTGTACATTTAGTTGACCATTATGTTGATGACCTAATCAAGGTCTATACACCGACAAGCTGTTGTGCATGCAAGGGCATATGAGTAATATGATCTCTCAAAGGGATCATACAGGTTCACTTATGAACCGGGAGACATGAGCTCACTCATGAGGTATTGGGACTGATCAAATTCCATGCATGGTCATCATGCTTTAGAAGCATGACATGAATTTAAAGGTAAGATATATGTTTTGTGAAAGCATATGATCTGTACCAAATCCCAAGGACCAAGATTGAGAAACTTAGTGATCAAACCCTGAAGATGGCAGTGTAAAAGTGATCTAGATCTTCAGGATGATCATACATCTTCCAATATGCAGGATGTACATGTAGTGGGAATACCTAAGGGTAATTTAATCATAAACGATTGTATAACCATGACGCTTCCATTCCGAGGGAGTGATGAAACAAGTCTGGATTTTAATGACTCCTCTCAGTAGAGAAGTGGCATAATCTTAGTCCATGTGATGGACATTGATCTGAATGATACTCAGATGCAATGAGAAGATTAGGTTTACAGCCTTGATTTAATCAAGCAACTATGAGAGGTCCATGGGATCTGGATTTGAGATGTGATCTCAATATCCAAGTCACTGTACGTGGAACAATACAATCGCCATGTCCTTATCTCCAAGTATATTATGAGAAATAGCATTATTATTGAAAGGTTCAAGAAAAATTCCATAAGATCTAAGCATTAAGAAAATGATAATTAAACGGTCGTCCACCCTATTACATGGGGAGTCAAGTTCTCGATTGAAATCATCTCCTTATTTGATTGGTTTAATTTTAGGATTGATGTATATTTGATTTATCAAATATATTTGATCTAAATTAAATCACAAGTTGTTGGTTTTTACCAACAACAATCTTGACCATTGGATTGACATAATCAATCTCATCCATTGATTTTATATGTCCCATGGATTGAGATCCATGAATCCTAAAACCCTATAAATAGAGATGAATACCATTCTCTCTTGTACATGCTATTGATAGCACATCTCTCTCTCTCTCTTTTCTCCATACACGTCAACCCTCTCTCCCTCTACTTGGTGGCCGACCACCAAACCCTGGGAGAGGTCTTCGTCGTCGCCTACGCCACCGCGCCGCCGCTCCGACGTTCTTCGGTTCTCCATCTTCTTGGAGTGCTGCACTCATGAAGGAGACGTTTGATCTCATACGACGAGATCAGGAGTTCACCGTGCTTGGATCAACTCGTTGGATTGCGAGGACAACGAGATTCATCTCCGCGCTCGCAAGCTTCTTCTCCGACGATCGGACTTGAGACAGGAGGTCTCTTTTCGTAGAGACTCGATCAACCATGCTTCAAGAGGTACTGCATTATACTTATTGTGATTATAGATGAAACGATCCAAGAATCCTTCTTGGATCATGTGGTTTCATCGCATGAAAAATTTTAAATTCCGCTGCACTGAACAACTAGTACTACTAGTCGTTCTTCGTCGTATTCGATACGACGCTCATGCTTCCGTGATACGCTTGAGGATTTTTTCCATATCCTTCAAGTGGTATCAGAGCCTTAGGTCGAAGGTTTTGGGTACGATCTGCAAACCTAGGACGACTTGGGTTCGTGGAAGTCGTGAAAGTTTTTTATCGTATTTGATTTTCGCACTTCTGTTTAGTTAATAAATTAGGCCCCGTTTAAATTATTTAAACGCAAATTAATCCCTTGAATTTTATTCCCCATTAAATAAGGAAACCATAGGATCTGAGTTTACATATTTGGATTCCTATTGCTTGAGATATGGTTGTTTTAATGAACATGTATACACTGTTGCGGGAACTGCAAATCTTAACATGGTTAATGAGTTAATTACTATTTATACATGATTCTAAATGCGTGAAATATCACTTGTATTCTGTACTAAATCAAATTAGCAATCTATGAAAATTTGTTTTGTCTAATTTGGATTTAAAATGATTGAGATATGTTAATTTTAGTAAGTAGGGGTCACTGCTGAAATTACAGTCCTAATCAAGAACCATGTGATTGTCAATTAATGAAATTAATTTTTAATTTCAAAAAATAATTATGGAAAATATTTGAGAAATATTGGAAGATGATTATTTCATTAATTGACTTGTCCTCAACCAATAAATTGATTAGATTTGATCTAGATCAAAATTGGAAACATAATCATCAAACTCCTTGCTTGAATAGGATTGGGAATTTGTCTAGCAAATTTCCTTATAATAAAAAATGTTTTGATTATTACTATATGGTATGATTTCGGTTGAAGAACCGATGATCATCTCAAGTACAAATTGATCTATTTGGCATTATCCTTTCTCGAGGCGGATATGGTGTCTAGTCGGAGATCGCTGGGGTAGCGGGTTGCAACGTATGTGGTCCATCCCACTCTCGTCGGTATTGGCCATGACAACGGGTAGGGACTTGATAATTCCGAAGAAATCAAGTTGTATTTTCTAATTATTAAAATACGAATTAATACGTACTTTGAGAATAATACCATATATATTCAAGTAAAACAATCAAGTTTGATTGATTGAATTGGATTGATAATTAATTTAATATGATTGAATTAATTATGTCCAATTAAAATTACCCTGTTATGAATAGAGTTGATAGTTCCCTTGGAAAAATTAATTATATGAATGTAATTCATGATAATTAATTAAATTTTAATAAGAGGTGGAGGATCACATAAGTGACATCCATGGTCTCCCGTCAAGACGAAGGGTTTCCGTCGCCAGGGATTTTATAAAGGAGGCGCATGTACGAAGTGACAGCTCCTATATGCAAGCGCATCTGGATCAGACTCTTTGCTTCTTGAAAGAGTAAGGCCGTATGCGTAGTGACCCCAATATCGGATTCTCATATTATTGGGGCGATATTGGATTGCGCATAGCGAGTTCTATTCCTGTTGAGGGTTAGTTCAATTAATGACGGTTCAACATCACCTTAGGGGTGGTGGGCCCGGGTATTAAAGATCGAACTGGGAAATGCAAGTTAGACTTGCAAGGCGGAATGTGTTCCCGCTTCTCTTTATTGGAGTTGCAGATTCTCATATTATTGGGATGTAACAAAGATAAAAAGGAGATCCCAGTTCTTGCTTGAGATATAGCGGTAAGTATATCTCTTACTTTGAAAGTTATTAAGGGAATGAACTTTCAAAGTTGACAATGCAAGAATATTTTGATTTAAAAACCTTAATCAAATATCATAAATTTGAATATGTGATTATATGTTCTAATATAGTGCATTCTCAATTTCAGAAAATGAAGTCCATGAACCCACTAAGTAGGCTTCTGAAGGTCAACCAGTTGACCAGACCGAATTACTCGGATTGGATCCGTAATTTGGAGCTTGTACTCTCAGCTGAGCGCATAAGTTATGTGCTCTCAGAAGACAAGCATGAAAACCCTAAATCAAAGGAAGAGAAAGCATACAATGACAAGTATGATGAAGATCATGTCTTGGCTAGATGCTACATCTTGGGTTCTCTCTCCAATGTTCTTCAAAAACAACATGTGGAGATGAGTACTTGCCAGGAGATAATGCAGAATCTAGAAGATATGTTTGGTGACTTTAGCCGCACCCAGCGGTACAACGTTATGAAAGAACTCGTTTGCTGCAAGATGCAGGAAGGGACTTCAGTCCGTGAACATATACTCAAAATTTTTGGGTACTTATCGGAGCTGGAGACTCTAGGGGCAACCATGGATGCAGACATGCAATCTGATTTCATTCTGTTATCATTGCCCAAGTCTTTCAATAACTTTGTGGTATCATTCCACATGAACAAGCTGGAGTTGACAAATGCTGGGCTTCTTGCTGCATTAAAGTCTGCAGAAGACGTGATGAAGAAAGATGGTCCCGCTGGTAGTGCAATGGTTGCACAGGTCAAAGGGAAGCATGGTCGGAAGCATGGTTCTCGGAAGGGCCCGCCCCAGAAGAGAAAGAAGAAGGGACAAAGTGTTGGCTCATCTTCCAATGCATCCACTCTAATGGCGTCAAAGATAACCGACGTATGTCACCACTGCAAGAAGCCAGGGTACTGGAGGCGTAATTGCCCGAATTACCTGAAGTCGGTCGACAAAGGTAAATTGATGTCTCCTCACTTCCAGTATCATCTAGGGCTTCCCCAGTTTCTGTCTGATTATGACTATTGATAAGGGGGCATTCTTACATTCTTACTCGTAGAGTTCGTGGGCTAGGCTTCGTACTGTCGAAAGAGCAGACTTGTTTACGTGAATCAATGAGGGTCCAACTAATTCCAAATTTCATGGATCGATTATATACTAGTCGGAAGGAGGGAGCTTTTAATAGATATATAAGTTCGCCGACTTTGAAAGATTTGCTCTTTCTGCCCGGGCTCAAACCTAGGGCCTAATCCTCTCGATCCGTCCCATAGAATTGCGATGGTGAAGCCCAATCCCTTAACTATAATAATTTTCCTCCGACGAATGCTAAACTAGTCTAGGTAGGACCCATCAATCAAGCACAAAGGAAGCCTAAAGGTGAATGCAAAGGCCACAAAAGATAGTCAACCCCCCGTAATGAAATAGCGATATCTAGAGCGAGTCCTCCTCAGGTGATGTCTAAGCGAAGGCTCACGAAGGAGGCTTTCCTCAAAATATATTATAATTGGCCCTCACAGAAAGGCCCGTCATAGATAGTCAAATAGATACGACTCTTAGCCTCTTGAGAGCAGGGCTCGCACCTCCAGAGAGCAGGCATCTTTCAACTCTCTCTGAAAGTCAGGGAATGCGAGTAAGGCTTGAGTCCTACCTAGCACAGGAAAGGGATAGCAACGAGGGCCAGGGCTAAGTTGGAACATGATTTGAGGCTGATACGGACGTTCTTTCCCCCTAAGCTCAGGGGTGTATCAAGCAGGATAGAACAGAAGCAAATCAATAGTCAAAGCCAAGCTCATCCTCAATTGGTGCACTACTCTGATAAGAAATCGAAAGACTGAATCTATAAACTTTGGACAGTCTTCTGCAACTCTTTCTTCTTTCTCATGGTCTCATCAGTATACGAGTGAAGTCCCTGGCCTCAGATCCAGAAGATGAGAATCGACGAGCCTTTCGAACGCCCTGAACTACATATATAGCTGACGACTGGCTCATCAGGAAAGGACAAGGAAAAAGACATACATAGTCTTCCGCCTCGAGCAATCTTAGTTATTGGAAAGCCGCACATCAGAGCTATATTATGCATGACTTGTGGAAAGATTATTTAAGGGCCAAGAGAAAGAACTCTCTCTTCAGCAAGAATGAGGAGCCATAGCCTTCTGATCAAATAGCTTCACTGGATGAGGGCTCGACGAAACAGCTCTGGAAACGGAGATTGCAGCCGCTTGAACAACCCCCCGGGGAATCCTTTAAGCTAGTTTCCAGAGAGATCTTCCAAGTCAGAGAAGGATGCATGGGAGTTGACGGGCCGGTCATGTGAGTTCACCCCGCCCAGTTGACCCAGACCAAAGAGAGAAGCGAATCTTATCTCTTTCACTGGCAGGGAAAGTCAGATTGAGGATAGTTTCCAGTGGAGTAGAAAGCAAGCGTAGCGCTTCAGTAGACCCCTGGCTTCGGGCCTCTCTTGAAAGCATGAAAGTGCACAACAAAGGGCCTTCGCTTTCCTTTTTCGCTAAAAAGAAGAGCTAATGGAAAGAATTGCAATAGCTCTATGTGTGTATGTAGGTAGGCATTTCTTCGCTTTCTAGCCCAGAATATATAATATAATCGCTAGTCTGCCGAGATTATATATTAGGGCTTAGGCCATTTCCTAATACTGATCCTATTGCCTTTACTCCTAGCACCAAGAGCAGCTCTATATACGGGCTGCTTCGAAAAGAGTACGAAAAGAGCTAAAAGCAGCGAAGAACAGAGCATCAACACTAGTTAGATTGTTCTCCCGGGCAGGGGCAAGGTTAAGAGGACAAATCATGGTTTGCAGTACGCATCAGCCTTCCAATTCGCCAGTTTACGGGAAAGAGATCACATTAGCTCTAGGTAATATGGGCAAGCAAAGCCTTTCGTCAGCCTTTCCTTCCCCCCTGGCCCCTACCCCCTTATCAATAGTTGCATCACAGGACTAGGATAAAAGAAAGACTAGGCATTCTCTCCATTCAAAAGTCAAATCCTGGATCGTCGACTAGGTTATGATTCCTGCCTGGGAAAAGTGAGTTAGCCATGCCGCATTAATTATGGGCGACCGGACTAATTCAAAAGAAGAGTGGCAAGAGGTAAGCATTCAAAGAAAAAGAAGTTCATGAGACATCGATATGATTATATACCTGAATTGAGCTGGACTAGTGGATTATTAGCTAGTAGAGCAGAAGAATTGGCATAATGAATGCAGTTGTAGGCTCATCAGCTCGCTTCCACTCCGAGGGAAACTAAGCCAACCCTAGCGGAGTTCTTGGGACTTTGACTTGTCAAGGGAAGCCGTAAATGAAAGAGTCAATTGCGCTACGAGCTTTCTGCTTGCCGTAGAGAGAGAGAGGTGGAAGGTCCAAGCAAAGTTAGCAAGAGGCGACTCCTTGATCCATTAAGATCTTTCCCAGGAAAGGAGACGTAGAGGCAAGATAGGCCTTTCCCTGCTTTGGTTGTCAGAAGAATCATGCAACTGCCATTTCCAAGCCGACAATCATGGGAAAACCAATCAACCACCACTTGCCATGTCAACTTCATCCTAGCCCTCGATCGAGCAGCCTTCTAAGTCAATAGTTAGCATTTAGGCTGGGTCATTTATTATTTCTTAATGTATAACTCATTGAACCGCAACTATATAAATCTGTATAATGAGGGCTCGGGGGGTGGACACTTAGTCCATTTCTCACCTCCTATAGTGACGTTAGTCTCGAAGACTATTAGGATAGTGGAATCATCGATTTTGATGGCAAGGAGGGGGCTTACAAGAGGGTGGGTCGAGGCATTCTCAAATCAGCTTACTGAATGCGAAACGCGGGGAAAACGGGGATTGAACCCGCGACTTCTGCCGTGACAGACTAGCACTCTAACCAACTGAGTTATTTCCCCTCAAAGGCTAATATATAGGACGTCATTCTAGCTCGCTCCAACTTTACGAGGCTTTGCTCTGGGGCTCGCTTCCCACGACTCATCAAAGGTCTCACTCCTTTCAACCTGCTTATATATAAAGAGAGCTGAAGGAAAGACTTTCAACTGAGGAAGGCGGGAAATAGCTCCTTGAGTCATCGAGACCCTTAATATATACTCAATATATACTAAATATATAGTAGCGTAGCGCTTTCAGAATCAGGCCTTTATTCAAAAGGGAAGTTTCTCAGTCTTCTCCATGTAAATTCAAGCTCTTCGCTTCCTTTCTCTATATAAGTAATTGATCACATCGAACCTACAACCTAACCCCTCTCATCAACCTCTTTGAGTGCCCTCGACTCTGCAAAGCTCCGGTACCGCTCAGTGTCCGTTACCACTACGTTCAGTTCCCCGGAAGAAAGAGGCCCTGGATATATAGTAGAAGCTTTTCATAGGTCTCATCCTAGGATGATACCTGAAAGTACCAATGGATCAATGCCTTTTCTGCCCGATCGGACTTTTCAGGTAGTATGTATGATCTGGAGTGACTTCTCACACATTGAGGTATTTACGTGGGCAGTCCCAGAATCAGCGCATGTAGTCCTTCAGGACTAGTAGTCCTCTTGACTTCTCACCCACTTACCGCCTATTATCTGCCTCTTCTGCTTCTATCAAGGATAGGAAATCAACTACAGGAGACATATCGCATGGGGCTTAGGCAGGGAATCAGGTCCATATTTATAGCTTGGAGAAAGAAAGTCAATGATAAGATGAGAAATGCAATGTCAAATTATTGAGTAGTAGAACTTCCCCCATTTTGTCACTTTCGTCTAGTGGTTAGGACATCGTCTTTTCATATCGAAGACACGGGTGAGATTCCTCTAGGGATAGGTACTGGAATTGAGGAAAAGAATATCACGATTATTAATTTGCTGAGTAATCGCTCTCTTTCTTCTCGACTGCTAGAAAAGGTTGCTTCCTCTCTCTTTGCAAGCCCAGTAAGACCATATGTCATTTGATGGGATTCTCCCATTCTCTGCTTCCCCAATTTCTTTCATGAGGAGGCTTCTGAGACCTCGACTTTGCGCAACATCCCACCGCTTGCTTGCAAGTGGCAAAGATCAGAACAAATAATGAAATAGCCGTTGACAAATAAAGCCCATTAAATACAAGTGAAAAAAGAATAAAAGTTCCAAATAAAGCCAAAGAGAAAAGAAGGTCGATCCGCTGCCGCTTTTTTCTATCGCGATAAACGCGATAAGCCGGGAAGGTCGGCATAGATGTATCTTGCACGCAGCAAGGGGATGTTGTTTGTTGTTGGATGTCATGGTTCCGAGGTGCCATGATCCTTCTCTTCTCTCTGAAACAATCAATCAAGTCGCATCAATCATAGCTCAGTCTTTCTTCCACCAAAGGAGCTTTGCTTGCATGTAAGACGGCAGGGTAGATCCCTCGCGCGCGAGCGAAGGCCCTTCCCGGGGGGTACTGGACAAGCGTCTGGGGGAATAATCTCTTTCTTCTTTCTTCCTTTATTTTCCATGACGACTAGGAGCGGGAAAATCAAAAATTTCACTTTGAGTTCCAGACCTGAACATCTTGATGCTCATGGTGTTTCACGATCAGTATTGGAAATGAACGGAGAAGTGGTGGAACGTGCAGAACCACATATAAGATCACTCCAATGCGACACGAAGCCACTGATGCCGAGGGGGATACCTCGCCTAAATCCCTGCCCCCCAGAAAGGTCCCCTTTTGAAACCCCCTCCCGTTTTGACTTGTGTGTTATGACGGGCAAGAGGCAGGGAGGTTGAGCAACTCAAGCGAACATGGTTGACCTCGTTATCCACACATCAGGTTGGGGAGGACCGACGGGTTTTCACGAGCGTTGGCGGGTCCTGGAGTGCCCGTCGACTTAGCGCATACCCCAGGGTGATTATCACCACCTGCTCCTCACATCTCGGCACAGTGGAACGTATAACCCGCCTACTATCCTAGTCAACCGCTGAATTTCCTGGGAGATAGGGAGCCTTTAAGCGAGAGTTGTGAGGGTGGGACAACCCCACCAATTTATTAGCAGCAGCTGGCCGGGAGGATGACACTACTGGAAAAGACCGTCTGGCAAAAAGGCCGCAGGCGTGAAGCGTGGTAGGCATGCGCTGGGGGAGCATGGAAAAGGGGGAGGAAAGGGAGCCCGGATGGTGGAAGAGACAGGGGAGGCCGGGTCATTTGACGGAAATTCCAGATTAGAGGGGGGGGTTGAGGCGGCTTTTCTTGAACGAGTCAATGGGGGAGGAGTCTAGCAGCCTTGCCTACCATCATTCATGTATCGAGCAGTGGAACCCCCCTCCTTTCCCCCCTGGACCACCTCGAATGGCGTGAGCCGCATGCGGGGAGACCTGCACGTATGGTTTGGAGGGGGATCCGGCTAGCCGGCGCCCACCCGACTAAAGGGACTGAGAAATTAATAGAGTACAAAACTTATCTTCAAGCTTTACCTTATTTTGATCATTTAGAGGGCGATTGTGGAGTCACTGAATGAAGTCCTCCCTTTCTTTCGAAGGCGCTGACCCGCTGCGATGCAGATATGACTAACTGATATATTATATATGGCGACGACAACAGCATGTTGTAGAAGGATACCTGAGGTGGAGCCAATGACCCATGGAGATGAACGTATCTACAACTACATCCCCGAGCGGTAGTTAAAAGGGGGCATGAATGCGAGATGCCAGCGGAATGATCGGTCGGACGGAGGCGGGGGCTGCTTCCTTCCCACCACGTCCTGACTTCTGTGTCGGAGATATAAAGCGAGTGCACTGATGAATCTCGGATTCACCACTCTAAGTCTCATTAATTAAGCTCAAGTCCCTCAAAATCAACTGCATTTCGGCATTTATTTTGCATAATTGGCATTTATGCATGATTTCATAAGAATTGCATTTTAGCATTAATTTCTGCATAAAATAAGAAGCCAAAAATCCAATCCAAAAATGACCTGTAAATAGCCTAACTTTCCCTATTTTTAACTCCATGCTAACACCGCATAACCCAAAACCACCTCTACTGTGTACATATCACTAACAAGAATAAATAAAAAATACAAAAAAATCACTAACCCCGTTAAGTGGACCAAAAATCCAAACCCTAGTTTCAGGATTTTCGGACTAAAAGCCACATATCTTCCCCATCCAGTGTCCGATTTGATCCTACTCACTTTTGAACTAATGCACATTCAATTACCATCAAAACAAGACCAAGTTCAAGTGAATCGGAGCTCGTATGTGAAAGTTGGATTTTGGGCCTCTTTTATACATTGTATATTTTCGCGGCTTTTGACCTTATATTTTATGCATATATTTTCTTAATATATAAAAATCCAAAAAAATAGATTTAGATGTTTTTTATTTATCTTTGAATTTTCCATATTTTTCTGGATTTTTATCTTGTTTAAAAATGACAAAAAAAATTAGAAAACCCAAAAATCAAGGTATTCTATGTACATGGGATACCCCAAAAATTCTCTTTTTACATTTGACTGATTTTGGCTTTGATGTCTTCATGAAAGTTGCAGATCTCATCGAGACGAGCATTTTTCATGAAGAAACATTTTCGATCCGAGGTCATTTACTATTTCTTTTTGATTTTACAAATTCGTTTTCTTTTGATTTTTCTGGTGCAGACACGTGGCAGCTCCAGAGGTCGCCATGTGTCAGTCATTTTCGGGCCTTTTATATTTTAGTTTTCATTAAAAAAATCGACGCACGTGCGTTGCACGTGCCACGCTCTTCCTTCCCTCTCTTTTGACCGCCATGTGACGCGATCTCAGTCGCTCGATCTCGGCCAATCGAACGGCCGTTGATCGTCGTCTTCACAAGGTCCATCTACCTTCCCCAGTCACACCGCCTCAACCCCCTTCTCCGTAACCTCTGCCGCCAATCTCGCCAGCCACGAGCCGCCTCCTTCCGCAACTACCTCGCCGGTTCTCCGCTATCTTCGCCAACGAACCTCCGTCAACCTCGCAACGCCCCGCCTGCTCCCCTACCCTCACCCTATTTAAGAGCCATCGCCCCCTTCTCCCCTATTCATCCGCCGATTCCGCCAGGCAAGGCCCGGTGGTGACAGCACCAAGGCCTTGTCATCGACGAGATCCGAGGGGCTCACCGCCCTCGTTGCATCAGCGTCTTCTTCGACGACGTGCTTCCGCTCTGGTACCTCTTCGACCGCCGTCGAGCCACCGCTTCATCGACAACTTCATCGACAACTTCATCGACAATGCAGCCCCTCTTCACCGTTCTCCTCCCAAGCATCAACGCCAAATGCCCGTCGCCGACTTCACCTCCACCTCGCCTCCGACAACCTTCGCCGCAGCTCTTCCATCGCTCAGCTACTCCAGAGGCTTCGACAACGGCGACCGCCCTACGACATCTCCAGGAGCTTGGAGCTCCTCCGCTTCTGAGCCACGACGGCTTCTTGCCGACGACGCCGCGCCACTTTCCTTGGCTGGGCCCCCCTCGCATGCTCCAGGATCTTCCCCGACCACCGCTGCTCCCTCTGCCGGCCATCACCGATGCGCCAGCCCGCCTCCGACGCTCCGCCCCCGGCGTCACTGCCAAGACCCCGCCACGTGCCGTGCACGTGGGGTGGGGGACGTCATCTGTGCGTCATCCCCCGGGTCACGTGCTCCGCACGTGACCGCGGGGTTATTTGCTGAAGACCCCCGGTCCTCCTTCCATATCACGCATCAGCCCACCGACCAAAGTCACGTGCTTGGCACGTGACTATTGGTAATTTTGCAGAACTACCCCACTATTTACTGGTAATTGCACTTAGGCCCCCGTCTGCATATGTTCTTCTTAATTATTATATTGCATTTTTACCCCTGCATCCCTGTAACTTTGAACTTCTTCATTACATTATTTTATTAATCCAAAAATTGCATGATGTTCATCATTTAATTCTCTACACCTGGACATGCTGTGGATATTTTTTAGATTGATGGTTAATTAAGAATCAATTATTCTGTGGAAAATTAAGAAGTTTACCCAGTTTGTGCTCTAAATTTTGTAATTGATCAACCGTTGCTCTAAAAAATCCCCAAAAATCACATATTGTAGAGTTATTTTTTATTAACATTGTGCCCAAAAATCTTTGCATTTTTATGCATATTTTGCTCTGTAAAAATCATTTTGCATATTTCACTATTTAATTTTTAATAGGTATTAAGCCCCACATTTTTTAGGTTTAGGATTTTTCTAAGATCCATTACCTAGTGATAGATCTTAGATAATTTTATATCTTGAAAATAAGTAGGTTTATTATTTATTATAATTAAATATTGAAAATCATTCTGTTTGCATTTAAAAATTCATAAAAAATTTCATATTGCATCAAAAAATTCCAATAAAATTACAGTGCATTAATTTTGTCATAAATATCATCTCGGCCAAGTTTTGTATTTTTCGGACATTGTTTGATTGAAATTTACATTTTAGTCCTTAAAATAGGCTGAATTTGCATTTTGCATCCCTCATTTGCATTAAAAATTCCAAAAAAAGACCGCCTTGAAAACCGAACACAAAATTGGATAGACATATCTCTAGGTTGTTCCTTTGCCTCCTTGTGATCGACCTTGGGACTTGCCCAAGTAAAATAAACATAAAATCACAAAATTGAAATTGAATAATTATTTGTGGTTATTTTCTTGACTGTTTCCGATCGCCACCTACAACGAACGACTTTAATTATTTTCACTCACGAAGATTAAAAACAACACTTTTACACGCGCGATTCCGGACTCGTCAGATGGCGCCGTTGCCGGGGAGGCAAATGGCTTAGATTTTTGTTTTGACATTTTTCATTCGGTTTTCCGCATTCGGGTAGTCTGAATCATTACGATCGTTGTAATGATTAATTATTGGCGCCGTTACCATTTCCAGATGACGGACCTGGAACACACGAAAAATTCGGGGGTCAGACTACCCGAATTCGGAAAAACGAACGAAAAATTTTCAAAACAAAATCTAAGTCGTTTGCCTCCCCGGCAACTGCGCCATCTGATGGATCCGGAATCACGCGTGTAAAAGAGTTGTTTTTATCTTCGTGTGTGAAAAATAAATGAGACGTTCGATGTAGGCGGCGATCGGAAACAGTCACGAAATAACCACAAATTTTATTCAATTTTAATCAAGTGGTTTTTATGTTTATTTTACTTGGACAAGTTCCAAGGTCAATCACAAGGAGGCAAAGGAACAACCTAGAATTATGCTTATCCAATTTCGTGTTCGGTTTTCAAGGTGGTATTTTTTTGGAATTTTTAATGCAATAAAGGGATGCAAAATGCAAATTCGGCCTATTGTAGGGACTAAAATGTAAATTTCAATCAAACAATGTCCGAAAAATATGAAACTTGGCCGAGATGATAATTACGACAAAATTAGTGCACTGTAATTTTTTTGGAATTTTTGGATGCAATATGAATTTTTTATGAATTTTTAAATGCAAAAAGAATGATTTTCACTATTTAATTATAATAAATATTAAACCTACTTATTTTCAAGAGATAAAACTATATAAGATCTATCACTAGTGATGGATCTCAGAAAAAATCCTAGACCTCGAAAATGTAGGGTTGAATACCTATTAAAAATTAAATACTGAAATATACAAAATGATTTTTACGGAGCAATTTATGTATGCAAATGCACAGATTTTTGAGCACAATGTCAAGCAAAATAATCTCTACAATATATGATTTCTCGGGGATTTTTATAGCAACAGTTAATCAACTATGAATTTTAGAGAGCATGTTGGGTAAACTATGCCAATTTCCACAGAATAAATAATTATTAATTAATCGATCAACACAAAAATACCCACAGTATCTCAAAATGTAGAGAATTAAGCGATGAACAAAGTGCTATTTTTGTATAAATAAAATGATGTCTAGAAGAGGTTCAAAACAAAGGGAGAACACAGGGGGTAAATGCAATAAATATAAATAAAATAAAAAAATGTGCAGACAGGGACCTAGGGGTAATTACCTATACTTTCGTGGGGTTATATGCAAATTTCCCAGAGCGGCACGTGCAAGGCACGTGCCCGCTGGAGGTGGGGACTGCTGCGCAATTTGAGAGACTCCGAGGGTGCTTCTGTAAATAACCCACGGTCACGTGCACTGCACGTAACCTGGGGCTGATGTCACGATGACGTGCCCCTCGGACGCACGTGCCTCGCACGTGCACGAGGGGTCTCGACCCTGGACCCGGCCGGCGGTGCGTAGGCGGAGGCTGTCGCGGCGGAGGCGTACGGCTCCGATGCTGAGGAGGAGGGCCAGGTGTCACGGCCTGGCGAGGAGGATGTCGGTCCTGCGGTGGAGGCGAAGGCGGGCCGGCGATGGCTCTGGAGCGCTGGTGGAGGAGCTCCAGGCGGTTGGCGAGCAGAAGTCTATGGAGGGGGCGGCTGTCGATGAGGGCACAGCTGGAGGAGATGACGGGCGGAGTCGGGGCTGCGGTCGGTGTCGGAGGTCGATGACGGTGGCTAGATGAAGTCGGAGACGTTGGAAGCGACGGCGGAGTTGTGGTTGGCTGACAAACGGCCGGGGGACGTCGGTGAAGAAGGCAACTGCTGTCGATGACGGTGAAGTCGCGGCGGCGCTCTGATGTGAAGTCGGTGAAGAAGGCAGCGTCGGTGGCGAGGTTGCGAAGGCGGAGGGGTATGGTGTTGCTCGGGGCAGAGCGGAAGATCGGAGATGGTGGGTGGTGTGGGTTGAAGCTCTGAGCGGAGCGGAGCTCGTAGCAACGACAGGGAGAGCGAGAGAGAGAGAGATAGAGAGTGGGAGAGATCTTGCGGAGGAAGAAGGGTGTACCTGGAGGAGGGCTCAACGGTGATCGACCGGAGTTGAGTAGCGGCATAGAGCTTCGCTGCGACGAGGGGATCACCTCGGATCACGCCGCAAGAAGGATGACGACGGGCTGTCACCACCGGCGAAGAGGCCCACTTCCAAGAATCGGCGGATGAATCGGGGAGAAGGGGGCGATGGCTCTTAAATAGGGTGAGGGTAGGGGAGCAGACGGGGCGTTGCGAGGTTGATGGAGGTTTGTTGGCGAAGATAACGGAGGACCGGCGAGGCAGTTGCGGAAGGAGGCGGCTGGTGGCTGGCGAGATTGGAGGCGGAGGTTACGGAGAAGGGGGTTGCGGGGGTGGGACTGGGGAAGGTAGATGGACCTGGTGAAGCCGACGATCAACGGCCGTTCGATCGGCCGAGATCGAGCGGCCGAGATCGCGCCACATGGCGGTCAAAAGAGAGGGAAGGAAGAGCGTGGCACGTGCGGAGCACATGCCTGGGGGAACATGCAACGCACGTGCGTTGATTTTTTTATTAAAACTAAAATATAAAAGGCCCGAAAATGACTGAAACGTGGCGGCCTCCGGAGCTGTCACGTGTCAGCACCAGAAAAATCAAAAGAAAAAGAATTTGTAAAATAAAAAAGAAATAGTAAATGACCTCGGATCGAAAAAGTTCCTTCACGAAAAATGCTCGTCTCGATGAGATCTACAACTTTCTTTAGACATCAAAGCCAAAAGCGGTCAAATGTAAAAAGTGAATTTTTGGGGTATCCCATGTACATAGAATACCTTGATTTTTGGGTTTTCTAATTTTTTTGTCATTTTTAAACAAGATAAAAATCCAGAAAAATATGGAAAATTCAAAGATAAATAAAAAACTTCTAAATCTATTTTTTTTTGGATTGTTATAAATTAAGAAAATATATGCGTAAAATATAAGGTCAAAAGCCGCGAAAATATACAATGTACAAAAGAGGCCCAAAACCCAACTTTCACATACGAGCTCCGATTCACTTGAACTTGGTCTTGTTTTGAAGGTAATTGAATGTGCATTAGTTCAAAAGTGAGTAGGATCAAATCAGACACTGGATGGGGAAGATATGTTTCTTTTAGTCCGAAAATCTGAAACTAGGGTTTGGATTTTTGGTCCACTTAACAGGGTTAGTGATTTTTTTGTATTTTTTATTTATTATTTTTAGTGATATGTACACAGTAGAGGTGGTTTTGGGTTATGCGGTGTTAGCTTGAAGGAGTTAAAAATAGGGGAAGTTAGGTTATTTAAAGGTCATTTTTGGCTTGGATTTTTGGCTTCTTATTTTATGCAGAAATTAATGCTAAAATGCAATTCTTATGAAATCATGCATAAATGCCAATTATGCAAAATAAATGCCGAAATGCAGTTGATTTTGAGGGACTTGAGCTTAATTAATGAGACTTAGAGTGGTGAACCCGAGATTCATCATTCCCCTTTACTTAAACCATGCTCGTCCCTGAGCATCAAAAAGAAATGCCATGAAGTGAAATGAGACTGGGTTCCATACCAAGACCATGAGCTGAAGGTGAAAATGAAACTAAACTCGACCTTTGGATTAATAGTGTGGCGGAACTTATGTGAGACTTAGAATATTAAAATCAACAGCCCTCAAGTTCCACACATCATTGTCACAGTTTTGGCTCAGAAGTCATCTTATATCAATCCTCTTCCCAAAGTATACCCTATGAACATTGAATAACCTAGTCATGTGTGTGAAGGGTTTTAGCTCTTCCGATTCAGAATGCCAGACTACCATGCTCCTCTCCTCTCCAGTAACTCATCCTCGGGGAGTCAGGTATTTCCTTCTAAGGTCTGTCGTGCTGTGTTCACAATCGAATGAGGGAGACGATAGAAGAAAGAGAAAAGAACTGGAGGGTGGCCAGTGTAGTCACCTCTCCTTGTGAAGATGGCCAGTGTAGTCGAGTCTCCACCAAGACCTGCAGGTTTCTTGAAGCTTGGACCTTTTTGGTTGGATTTTTATTTGGTAGAATGGTTCTTTGTATTTGGAATTTTTGGTGGTTCTGCTTGGATCTTGTTGTGCCCCTACGGATATAGAATCTTTCTGTTCCGTACATTTTTTGGGGTTTTAGAAAAAATTGTGCTCAGCCGTCCATCCCTTTTCCGAATCTTTATTTCAACCCGTACTCCGGTCTTTAGATTTCCACGCTACCAGAAAAAGAGACTCACACAGTCTTCCAACATCCTGTCTGGGTTGAGCTAAGTGCATAGTGCGAGAGTGTGAATTAATTCTCTATTCCAGAGTTGTACCCAGAATGAAGAGACCAGGTTAGACACTAAGAGTCAAACGTTGTACATTGTCAAGCGGAACTTAAGGAATTAAGTCAAAAAGACCTGAAGCTCTTAAAATTCTATTTCTCGGTGAAGTTCCTCTGAAAATTAGGTGGATTAAGGTCAAGTCCAGACCACTCTCGGTTTCGGCTCATAACTCGGTTTAGAACCCAATGACTTTTCACAGATGCAAATGCATGTGATGTTGGATGAAGTGTAGGTGTGTGCAATGCAGACACATTTTTTTTTGATTTTTTTTGACATTTTATGCAAGGGATTTTTTATGCAGAAAATGGAATAAGAAGCCTTCTTTTTTTTCCAAAAAATTTGGGCGCGGTTAGTGTTAGTAGAAAAACCCTCTTTTTTTGTGCTTGTTTGTTTTATTTGTGTGTGCTTGTTTGTTGTTTTTTTTTCAAGTTAGTACACACCCCGTAAATACATATAGACTTACGCGAAAGTACGAGATATGGGTAAAATATATATAAAGTATATACACAGACCCCCCTATACTTATGTGTCCTCAGAGCACAAGAAGCGGAAAGAAGACATAGCTCGGGCTAAGCGTAAGGGAGTGAAAATATAAAGAAAAATGAAGCGATCGGGATATGTGAATGAGGAGAATATAAACATGTGGATGTCGATTCCCCCTATACTTAGGCTTTGGTCCACCTAAGTATGGAAGAAGGGTGGAGATGGAGCGATCATGAGGAATAGTGTGATCCGGGGAAATGATATATACAGATGGCATCGGTCCCCCCCTATACTTAGTCCTTGGCCTAAGTAGAGGAAGAAGCTGTACAAGGAGACCGATGTGGTCGGGAGGGAGGGTGGGTAGCCGATGATTAAGGCGGTTTTCGACTGATATTTTTGTGAGCCTGTGGTGGGGGATCGTAATGATGAGACGGGGATGAGGCATATGATTCCCAACTATGATCAGTGCCATCCTCAGTAAAATCATGATGGATAATAGATGAAGTGTTTGAGTCAGATGAAAGATATCCATCATCAGAGTTATCCTTAGAGGAGTAGTAATTGAAAGTGGACATACTCCAAGTATTCTGATCTTTTTGTTTCTTAAGTTGTTTCCTCAGACTTCGTTCCTTCTTGGGGTCAATCGGTTTGTCCTCAGATGAATACTCAGAAGCACCGGTCTCAGTCAGCTCATATGAAATAATTCCAGTGTACTTGAAGAGTGCAGGAGCATCAGCTTTGGATGAGTAGTAGTTAGGAACGGGAGTTGTCCAACGAGGATTGAATTTTGGATCCTTACGAAGATATGGCTTTAGGGCTGCCGAACAGACTTCACTCATGTAGACCATCTTTTCCGGACCTGATGAGGGATCATCAACTGATTCCTCTTCCGAAAGGTCAAAGTTGACTCTCTTTTTATTTCGTCGTGAAGGTGTTAGCTCACTTGAGTATCCAGATGAATAGCCATTGAAATTCTCCTTGGTCGGTGTTTGGTCTGTTGCTTGTTCTTAGTCTCCCGAATGTTTGAGCACTCTCGATTTGGGATGATTTGATCAAGATATTCAGAGAATGTTGCTCCAGGGTGTGATCATGCATATGTATCAGGATCGTAGTAGAAAGATTTGTCTATTTTGAGATCCGCGAGAATTGAAATACTGGGGAGAGTCTCTGCATGTTCTTTCTCAATTGATTCGATGTTGGCGCATTCCTGTGTCGAGTTGATATAATCCATGTAATCAGAGTAGGTTGACCCAGGGTGTGCCCATGCATAAGTCTCCGGATCATATGATTCATATACATGATTCTCCATGGTGAGAGCGGCTGGGAATGGAGCAGGGGGGATTTTCTAAACCAATAGTCTCTTCAACAACCGCTATCTCAGGTGTGGTTGCGGGGTAGGGCTCTTCTACCGTTTTATGGTTACGGTTGTCGGGGACTTCGTGGGTTGCCTCAGAAGATCGTGGTTCCTCAAAGACAGGGTCAGATCTAAGTGCTTCCAATGCTGTGAAATTGATTTCCCGAGTTTCACAATCGATACTCGCCTTGGCCAATGCTAAGAATGGCTTTCCGAGAATGATTGGAGATTGGGTGAATTCTCCTTGATGCTCAATATCAATGATCATGAATTCTACTTTGAGCGGAGCACCTTGGAATTTCATGATGACAGAAATAATTCCTCTCGGTCGCTTTATTGATCGGTCCGCCAATTGAATAATCGCTCGTAATTTCCTGATCAGTCCGAGTTTGAGTTCGTGAAATACAGAGGTCGGGAGGATATTGATTGGTGAATCGTCATCAATCCGAGCATGGGTGAAAATTGTGTCCTTGATTTCACAGTCAAATCATCTGGGCAACCGCTTCACTATGCGGCTCTTGGTTTTTCTCCTTAACACCAAGGAGGAGGCCATTGACAAGATATGTCTTTCAGTCTTTGTTCGTATTCTACCCGACTTTTTGTTCATTAATTTATCTGTTATAAACCTTTTCAGGCCGGGGAAGTGTTCAATGGCCTGTATAAAGGGAAGTTCAAACATCAAGCATTTTTCCAGTGCTTCCCGTACAGTCGGATCCAAATTCCGTAGATTGTCTTCAGTTTCAATTTTTATGAAATTTTCAAGATTTTCAATTTTTTTGTGGTTTTCAACTATTTCTATTTTTTTGGTATTTTCTGGGTGGTGTGGGGGTGTGGGGTGTTCTTCAGATGAAAAGGGGCTCTGGTGTTCAGGGTGAGGGTCAACGACATAGTCATTTTCAGAATCGTCCCTAGCTCCCTGAATACCCTCAGAATTTTCAATCTCAGATCCCATTATTTCCTCATTCATTTTACTGTCCGAGCCACCATAGAATGCGATGAATCGATCGGTAAATTTTTGAAATCTCTCCTCTATTGAATTGAATCTTGTTTTTATCCTTGAAATATCATCCTCAAAATTCAATTCATGATCAATCATAGGCGCAGTCGATGTGTGTTCGATAATTTCATCTTCCATTTTCTCGTTTGTGCTGAGAGGAGAATTTCTTGGAATATATAATTTATGATCATTAATTTCAAAAAATATCTCCTCAATAATCATGGAAGGCGGCTGCTCATATGATTCAGACATGTGGAGTCGGTCCGAGTACAGTTTATTCCTATGAGCTTGAGTGGTCGGTTCTTGGTATGGTGGAGTCAGCATACATGGCTCATGTGTTTCTATGTAGTCAGTCCAGTCCTCTGTATGATTGTCATGTCTGAAGAGGGGGTTGTCGTGGTCAATCCAAGATGATGATTGTTCATTAATGTTCCAGGGCAGAGTCGAAGGACAAGATAAAGAAGTGTTCAATTCGATAATGTGGTTGTCATCTCCCAGGAATGATGGATTGATGTTCACCGAATATGATGGATGAATTGCATGATCGGTGTAGAGAGGATTGATATATGAAGAAGTGGAGACCTCAGTCGGTTGTTGATTTGTCAGGTCCGAAAATAGAGGATTGTCATTCATGAAGCAGATCGGATTGGTAAAAAGAGATGGTGGTTGAGAGTCTCTTGGAGGAGGTGTTTTGGGTCTAACCGACACGAATTCGTTTTCATAGTATAGTTCTGATGGATTCTCGGTCATTTCTGAAAGAGTTGAAAGGAATAAGGGGTTGGGTCTGTTTTTGTACAAGAATTCCATTATCAAGAAAAGAGGAGAGATGATTGCACGGGATAGTCAAGAGTAATCAAATGTGTGGCTATTGATCTTGAAATCGGTTCACGCACGCCAATGCAAACACAATTCAAACGCTGGGTTCACCAACGCACACAATGAAGTCGTAAGAGATCGGCTATTATCTTTTCAATTTTAGTTGGTGATAATTAAATCTTAGCAAAGATGTAGCGAGCTGAGATTTCGGATTTGGGCTCTAGCCTTAAGTGTCGTCCCTCGCTCACTCAGAAAAATAAAAATCATCCAAGGTCGGGGTTGCTCTCCCGCAGAAATTCTTGATTTTATGGGTTATTAAGATCGACTAGAGTTAGCAGTCCCAATTTTAATTAGGTGATCACTGAAGAATTTAAATGAGCACAAATACACGTCTACCGTCCAGTCCCTATTTCCTTTAGATTTATGTGATAAAACAAGACGGAGAAATTCGGGAAAAGCCGATGCACGCGAAAAACTATGATGGATGCTCAGTTAGAAGGCTTACAGTGAATCCTCGCTATCTCCATGTGGGATGCTAGACAGATATTGAAAATTATTCTATATGAAATGCAAGCTGATGAAAAACCGGACCTAAGAAGAAAGTTCTATTAGCGGGGAAGAATTGAGTTAAATTTGGCTAAGTTGAACGATCTATGTGCGTCTTGATTAATGTGAAGTGTGGCTTAAGATCCTACGAGCACAATAAAAAAAATAAAAATGCTCTGAGAGCCGTATGTGCAGGTCTATCCTAATCGCCACTCAAGTCGGGCCCCACCCTCATCGGAGAGTAAAACAGGCCACGACACACCACAAATAGAGTTCAATGTCTTTTTACACATGCGAGAGTCCAAACAGACACCGCTATAAATGAGCAGAAATTAAAATTTGCAGGAATTTAAAACCTAGACTCTACGCTCTCTCACAACTCGACTCGATCTTAAATTAATTGCGGTTTCTTCAGATGTCGGTGAAGATGCGTCGGTTTCTTGAAAAACCGCTCCACGTACGCCAGGTACCTCGCAATAAAAATAAGAGAGAGAATGTCAGAGAGTGACTCAAAAAATAATAGAATAAGAAAATAAATGCTAGAAAAATTATGGGATTTACAATGGCAAATTCGGGGGTCAGACTACCCGAATGCGGAAAACCCAACGAAAAAATGTCAAAAAAAAATGTAAGTCGTTTGCCTCCCCGGCAACGACGCCATCTGACGAGTCCGTAAATCACCGGGTTAAGAATGTGTTTTTAATTATCGAGTAAAAAGAAATATGTGTCGTTCGTTGTAGGCGGCGATAGGAAACAATCAAGAAAATAACCACAAATAATTATTCAATTTCAATTTCGTGGTTTTATGTTTATTTTACTTGGGCAAGTCTCAAGGTCGATCACAAGGAGGCAAAGGAACAACCTAGAGATATGTCTATCCAATTTTGTGTTCGGTTTTCAAGGCGGTCTTTTTTGGAATTTTTAATGCAAATGAGGGATGCAAAATGCAAATTCGGCCTATTTTAGGGACTAAAATGTAAATTTCAATCAAACGATGTCTGAAAAATACAAAACTTGGCCGAGATGATATTTACGACAAAATTAATGCACTGTAATTTTTTTGGAATTTTCTGATGCAATATGAATTTTTTTATGAATTTTTAAATGCAAATAGAATGATTTTCAATATTTAATTACAATAAATAATAAACCTATTTATTTTCAAGATATAAAATTATCTAAGATCTATCACTAGGTAATGGATCTTAGAAAAATCCTAGACCTCAAAAATGTGGGGCTTAATACCTATTAAAAATTAAATAGTGAAATATGCAAAATGATTTTTACAGAGCAAAATATGCATGCAAATGCAAAGATTTTTGGGCACAATGTTAATAAAAAATAACTCTACAATATGTGATTTTGGGGGTTTTTTAGATTAACGGTTGATCCATTACAAAATTTAGAGCACAAACTGGGTAAACTTCTTAATTTTCCACAGAATAATTGATTCTTAATTAACCATTAATCTGAAAAATATCCACAGCATGTCCAGGTGTAGAGAATTAAATGATGAACATCATGCAATTTTTGGATTAATAAAATAATGTAATGAAGAAGTTCAAAGTTACAGGGGAATGCATGGGTAAAAATGCAATATAATAATTAAGAAGAAAATATGCAGACAGGGGCCTAAGTGCAATTACGAGTAAATAGTGGGGTAGTTCTGCAAAATGACCAATAGTCATGTGCCAAGCACGTGACTTTAGTCGGTGGGCTGATTCATGATATGGAAGGAGGACCGGGAGTCTTCTGCAAATAACCCCGCGGTCACGTGCGGAGCACGTGACCCAAGGGATGACGCACAGATGACGTCCCCCGCCCTACGTGCGCGGCGCGTGGAGGGGTCTCGGCAGGGAGGCCGGGGGCGGAGCGTCGGAGGCGGGCTGGCGCGTCGGTGATGGCCTGTGGAGGGAGCATCAGTGGTCGGGGAAGATCTTGGAGCATGCGAGGGGGGCCCAGCCAAGGAAAGTGGCGCAGTGTCGTTGGCAAGAAGCCGTCGTGGCTCGGAAGCGGAGGAGCTCCAAGCGCCTGGAGATATCATAGGGCGGTCGCCGGTGTCGAAGCCTCTGGAGTAGCTGGACGATGGAAGAGCTGCGGCGAAGGTTGTCGGAGGCGAGGCGGAGGTGAAGTCGGCGACGGGCGTTTGGCGTTGTTGCTTGGGCGGAGAACGACGAAGAGGGGCTGCGTTGTCGATGAAGTTGTCGATGAAGCGGTGGCTCGACGGCGGTCGAAGAGGTGCCGGAGCAGAAGCACGTCGTCGAAGAAGACGCTGATGCAACGAGGGCGGTATGCCCCTCGGATCTCGTCGACAGCAAGGCCTTGGTGCTGTCACCACAGGGCCTTGCCTGGCGGAATCGGCGGATGAATCGGGGAGAAGGGGGTGATGGCTCTTAAATAGGGTGAGGGTAGGGGAGCAGGCGGCGCGTTGCGAGGTTGACGGAGGTTCGTTGGCGAAGATAGCGGAGGACCGGCGAGGCAGTTGCGGAAGGAGGCAGCTGGTAGCAGGCGAGATTGGCGGCGGAGGTTACGGAGAAGGGGGTTGCGGGGGTGCGACTGGGGAAGGTAGATGGACCTGGTGAAGACGACGATAAACGGTCGTTCGATCGGCCGAGATCGAGCGGCTGAGATCGCGCCACATGGCGGTCAAAAGAGAGGGAAGGAAGAGCGTGGCACGTGCGGAGCACGTGCCTGGGGGCACGTGCAACGCAAGTGCCTCGATTTTTTTTAATGAAAACTAAAATATAAAAGTCCCGAAAATGACTGACACGTGGCGGCCTCTGGAGCTGCCACGTGTCAGCACCCCGAAAAATCAAAAGAAAAAGAATTTGTAAAATCGAAAAGAAATAGTAAATGACCTCGGATCGAAAAAGGTCCTTCACGAAAAATGCTCGTCTCGATGAGATATACAACTTTCATGAAGACATCAAAGCCAAAATCGGTCAAATCTAAAAAGTGAATTTTTGGGGTATCCCATGTACATAGAATACCTTGATTTTTGGGTTTTCTAATTTTTTTTATCAATTTTAAACAAGATAAAAATCCAGAAAAATATGGAAAATTCAAAGATAAATAAAAGACATCTAAATCTATTTTTTTTGGATTTTTATAAATTAAGAAAATATATGCATAAAATATAAGGTCAAAAGCCGCGAAAATATACAATGTACAAAAAAGAGGCCCAAAACCCAACTTTCACATACGAGCTCTGATTCACTTGAACTTGGTCTTGTTTTGAAGATAATTGAATGTGCATTAGTTCAAAAGTGAGTAGGATCAAATCGGACACTGGATGGGGAAGATATGTGGCTTTTAGTCCAAAAATCTTGAAACTAGGGTTTGGATTTTTGGTCCACTTAACAGGGTTAGTGATTTTTTTGTATTTTTTTATTTATTCTTGTTAGTGATATATACACAGTGGAGGTGGTTTTGAGTTATGCGGTGTTAGCATGAAGGAGTTAAAAATAGGGGAAGTTACGCTTTCTTCAGGTCATTTTTGGCTTGGATTTTTGGCTTCTTATTTTATGCAGAAATTAATGCTAAAATGCAATTCTTACGAAATCATGCATAAATGACAATTATACAAAATAAATGCCGAAATGCAGTTGATTTTGAGGGACTTGAGCTTAATTAATGAGAGTTAGAGTGGTGAATCTGAGATTCATCATCCCCCTATACTTAAACCATGCTCGTCCCTGAGCATCAAAAAGAAATGCCATGAAGTGAAATGAGACAGGGTTCCATACCAAGACCATGAGCTGAAGGTGAAAATGAAACTAAACTCGACCTTTGGATTAATAGTGTGGCGGAACTTCTGTGAGACTTAGAATTTTAAATCAACAGCCCTCAAGTTCTACACATCATTGTCACAGTTTTGGCTCAGAAGTCATCTTAGATCAATCCTCTTCCCAAAGTATACCCTATGAACATTGAATAACTGACTCATGTGTGTGAAGGGTTTTAGCTCTTCCCATTCAGAATACCGGACTACCATGCTCCTCTCCTCTCCAGTAACTCGTCCTCGGGGAGTCAGGTATTTCCTTCTAAGGTCTGTCGTGCTGTGTTCACAATCGAATGAGGGAGAAGATAGAAGAAAGAGAAAAGAACTGGAGGGTGGCCAGTGTAGTCACCTCAACTTGTGAAGATGGCCAGTGCAGCCGAGTCTCCACCAAGACCTGCAGGTTTCTTGAAGCTTGGACCTTTTTGGTTGGATTTTTATTTGGTAGAATGCTTCTTTGTATTTGGAATTTTTGGTGGTTCTGCTTGGATCTTGTTGTGCCCCTACGGATATAAAATCTTTTTGTTCCGTACATTTTTTGGGGTCTTAGAAAAAATTGTGCCCAGCCGTCCATCCCTTTTCCGAAGCTTTATTTCAACCCGTACTCCGTTCTTTAGATTTCCACGCTACCAGAAAAGAGACTCACACAGTCTTCCAACATCCTGTCTGGGTTGAGCTAAGTGCATAGTGCGAGAGTGCGAATTAATTCTCTATTCGAGAGTTGTACCCAGAATGAAGAGACCAAGTTAGACACTAAGAGTCAAACGTTGTACATTGTCAAGTGGAACTTAAGGAATTAAGTCAAAAAGACCTGAAGCTCTTAAAATTCTATTTCTCGGTGAAGTTCCTCTGAAAATTATGTGGATTAAGGTCAAGTCCAGACCACTCTCGGTTTCGGCTCATAACTCGGTTTAGAACCCAATGACTTTTCACAGATGCAAATGCATGTGTTTTTGGATGAAGTGCAGGTGTGTGCAATGCAGACACATTTTTTTTTTGAATTTTTTTGATATTTTATGCAAGGGATTTTTTTATGCAGAAAATGGAATAAGAAGCCTTCTTTTTTTTCCAAAAATTTTGGCCGCGGTTAGTGTTAGTAGAAAAACCATCTTTTTTGTGCTTGTTTGTTTTTTTTTGTGTGCTTGTTTGTTTTTTTTTTCAAGTTAGTACACACCCCGTAATTTCATATAGACTTACGCGAAAGTACGAGATATGGGTAAAATATATACAAAGTATATACACAGACCTGGGGGGGTGGGAATGATCAGATAGATCTTCAATGTCCTCGCTCTGCGTGAAATAGATGACCTCTACTTGAACTGTCTGCTCTTTGGGTGATTCAATATATGGCTTCACCAATTGTCCATTTACTGACAAAGGTTGTGCATTATCTTTGAGTTCGAGAATATCCACGCTTCCATTTGTATGCACATCGACGACAATGTAGGGACCCGTCCATTTTTATTTTAGTTTCCCATGAAAAATCTTCAACCGAGCATTAAACAACCACACTTTCTTCCCAGGGACAAAGATTTTATCTCGAATGTGTCTATCATGCCATCTCTTGACCTTGTCCTTATAAATCACACTGTTGTCACATGCCCGATTTCGGATTTAAATTAGCTCATTCAGATTTAAGTCTCGACATAGTTTCCTAAGGTGACAACTCCAATTCAACTTTTTGATCACCCATTTAGATTTGTGAATCAATTCTGCAGGAAGATGATATGGCTTGCCATAGATCATCCTAAAAGGTGAAGTACCGAGTGGAGTCTTATAGGCTGTCCTATAGGTCCATAGAACTTGGTCCAACAGTTTCGACCAATTCTTCCTATCTGGACGAACCAATTTCTGAAGAATACCCTTCACCTCTCTATTAGAAACCTCTGCCATGACATTAGATTGTGGATGGTATGGGTTGGCTATTCTATGCTCAAATTTGTATTACTTAGCCAAAGATCTCATTTCTCTGTTCACAAAGTGGCTACCTCCATCAGAAATCAAAACTTTTGGTATCCCAAACCTCGCAATGATGTTATCTTTGATAAACTTACAAACGACTTTGCTATATGCGGTTCGGGTTGGAATAGCCTCTACCCATCTTGATAAATAGTCAACCACTAACAAGATGTGCTCAAATCCATTGCTGTTGGGAAAAGGACCCATAAAATAATCCCCCATGCATCGAAAACATCACAGAAAATCATTGGTTGCATGGGCATTTTGTCTCTATATCCCATAGTCACTCCCATTCTTTGACAAATCGGGCATGACCGTACAAATTCATTAGCATCCTGAAATAAGGTCCGCCAGTAAAATCCACATTGGAGTACCTTGTGTGCGATTCTCTTTCCCGAATGGTGTCCTCCAGCCTCGAGAGAATGACAGTGTGTGAGGACACTCTGATATTCCTCCTGAGGAATACATCTTCTCCAAACACAATCCGGTCCTTCATAGAAAAGGAAAGGATCGTCCCAATGGTATTTTCTCGAATCTGACTTTAATCGATCAATCATTTTTTTGGTCCAACCATAGGGAACCTTCTTGGAGACAAGATAGTTCACTATGTCGGAATACCATGGGGTTGAATCAATGACGCAAACCGATTCGTCTGGAAAAGTCTCCTTGGTTGGTCTGATATCAGGATGATCGTTTTGCTCGATTCGGGAAAGGTGATCAGCAACAACATTCTTTATTCCAGGTTTATCCTTGATATCCAAATTAAACTCCTGGATTAACAAGATCCATCTCAAAAGTCGTGCCTTAGCATCCTTCTTATCCATGAGATATCTAATTGTTGTGTGATCTGTGAAAATTGTCACCTTGGAGCCCAATATGTATGATCTGAATTTTTCCAGGGCCCAAACAACCGCGAGCATTTCCTTTTCAGTCACTGTATAGTTTCTCTGTGCAGGATCCAACACTTTGCTCGCGTAGTGAATCGCATAAGGTATTCCATCTCTTCTTTGTCCGAGTACCGCTCCGAGAGTAAAATCCGATGCATCAGTCATGATCTCGAAGGGAAGAGACCAGTCGGGAGCTTGTAATATCGGTGATTCACAAGCTTTGATGCAATATGAATTTTTAATCTTCGTAAATCACCGGGTTGTAAAAGTGTTGACTCTCTTTTTGTTTCGTTGTGAAATGCAGACTCCAACGTCTCTGACTTCATCTAGACACCGTCATCGACCTCCAACACCGACCGCAGCCCCGACTCCGCCCGTCATCTCCTCCAATCCTACGCCCAATTTTCCCAACATCCACCCCCACCGACTGAGACAGTCAAGGAAGCCCCACCTCTGACATTTGAAGTAAACGGCATCTGGTACACCTAGGACACTACCCGACAGGGTAATATGGGGGACCGCCAGACTTGTCAGCGTCCACCCATCTTCTATAATGCCACATTTCCTCCACAACACACTACATCTTTCCAGCAACCGAAGCAGCAGCAACCTTACAATCACCAGAACCAACCTCAGCAATACAGTCAGCAATCTCAAGCCCCCAGACAGTCAGCTCAGTCGTCTACACCTCCAGAAGAACCGATCGACATCCAGAGACAAATACTTGAAGAGTTTCGCCACTTCCGAAATGAGCTGCAAGATCTACGGGTTGATGTCAACCGCTTATCCTGTTGGAAGGATGAGCAGACAGCTCCAACCACAACCATTCCCGCCCAAGTTCAAGCTAACCCCAATAGCTTGAACAAATTCCACTCATCTCAACACAATAACCAGGTATACTATTCAGACTTTTCCACATCTGAACATGAGATCCTTTCGTTTGACAAAATCAATGCCATGTCACTCAGGAGCGGAAGGACCGTGGTCGTACCTGACCGGGCAAGGGAATCGGACCATGAAGACTCGGAAGATCAATCGGAGGATGTTTCCGAGGAGGAAGATGAAGGACGCCCGAAGATCCCAGCAGTAGATAAAGGGAAAGCATCTATGGAGTCTACAGAGGACCTTGAACCTCTAGTTGCTGCAAAAATACCTTTGTCACCTTTTCAGCAACCTGATTTTGATTATTATGAGTGTAATAAAAACTCCAAGTCGAATAAAGATGCTCTTATTTATGATTTTGGCCCTCTATCTCCTGTCTCAAATGCTTCCATTCCTTTCCCCCATGCCCTAAAGAAAGGAAAACAAAAGAAAAACATCAAAGATGACCCAGTCATGGAAAAATTCTGCCAACAAAACATCACAGTCAAAGTACCCTTTGATCAGTACGTTGCCGGTAATCCAGCCTTTCAGAAATACTTGAAGGCAAAATGCACTCCCACCAGGACTCGTACAAAGAGAACAAGTCAATTTGTGGAGACTCATATCTTGACAGTTGCCACCACCAAATGCGTCAAAAACCAGCATCTGTCAAGAAAGAAAAGGGATCTGGGCGCCCATTATGTGGAGAGTCGCATTGGCGGCATAGCATTCACACGCACACTTCTCGACAATGGATCTTCCATAAATCTTCTACCCTTAGCCTTATATTATTGATTGGAGTTGGGCCCTCTAAAGAAATCATCATCGTTACTCCAATTTGCTGATAAATCCACTAAAAGACCTAAGGGAGAAGTAAAGAATGTCATCATCATTATCGAGGGTACAGAATACAAAGTGGACTTCACTGTCCTGGACATGGAGACCCCGAACCATTGGAAGGAATCGTAAATCATTCTCGGAAGACCATTCTTAAGAACCGCTAAGGCTGTATTCGATTACGGTTCTGGCATGATGAAATTCCATTCTCCAGGCGGAGAGGTAGACTTGGAGATGAAACAAAGAAAGTGGCAAAGGCTAGACTCCGAATCCACAACTGAAAACCCCACTCTTTCTCTTGTTTGAAAAAGAGGGATGGAAGTTGTTCCTACTCCGTA
>JAZKJV010008021.1:0-51381 GCA_037367405.1 Ottelia alismoides | reverse complement strand
ACATTTTTACATTGACACTCTCATAGGTCTTTCCTAGGTGATTGTTCACCTGCGGATCTCAATGATTTTTCCGCATTTTTATCGCCTTCTAACCTTTCATTCTCCCTATTTTCATCTTATTTTATTTATTTTCCATATTTTACGCTTTTCACCCTTTATTTTTAAATGTGAATCAGCCCTTAGATTTTTCAGACTTGTACCTATAGCTACATTTGTACTTAGATTTGCAAAATACAATACCCAACTTTCACATATGAAATTCGATTCATTAGAACTTGGTCTTGTGTTAAAGGTAATTGAAGGTCAAAAACTGCTAAAATACAATATGTACAAAAGAGGCCCAAAAGCCAACTTTGACATATGAAATTCGATTCATTAGAACTTGGTCTTGTGTTGAAGGTAATTGAATGTACATTAGTTCAAAAGTGAGTATGATAAAATCGGACATTGTATGAGGAAGATATTGATGTTTTAGTCTCATAATCCTAGAATTAGGGTTTGGGTTTTTGGTCCACTTATTCAGGTTAGTGATTTTTTTGTATTTTCATTTATTTTTATTAGTAATATGCACACAGTAGAGGTGGTTTCATGTCAGTTGGATTAGCATAAATTAGTTAAAAATCGGTGAAGTTAGGTTATTTTACAGGTTAATTGGTCTGAGATTTTTGGCTTCTATTTTTTGCAATAACGAGTGATAAAATGCATTTCTTATAAATACATGTATGAATGCTAATTACGCAGAATAAATGAAGAAATACCAATGAATTTTAGGGATTTGAGCTTAATTAATTACTTTTAGAGTGATGAATCTGAGATTCATCATCCCCCTATACTTAAATCATGCTAGTCCCTGAGCATCAAAAGAAATGCAAGGATGTGAAACGAGATTGGGTTCCATACCAAGATCATGAGCAAAAGGTGAAATTGGAACTAGACCTAATCGTTGGATTATTAGTGTGGCGGAACTTCTGTGAGACCTAGAATTTTAAAATCAACAGCCCTCAAGTTCTACACATCATTGTCACAGTTTCTGCTCAGAATTCATCTTAGATCAATCCTCCTCCCAAAGCATACCCCATGAACATTGAACAATCAACTCATGTGTGTGAAAGGTTTTAGCTCTTCCCATCCAGAATATCGGACTACCATGCAAACCCCCTCTCTAGTAACTTGACCTCGGGGAGTCAGGTATTTTCTTCTAAGGTTTGTCGTGATGTACTCACAATCGAAATGGGGGATAAGAGTAGAAGAAGGGGAAAAGAACTGGAGGGTGACCAGTGTAGACACCTCTCCTTGCAAAGCTGGCTAGTGTAGCTGAGTCTCCACCAAGATCTGCAGGTTTTCTTGAAGCTTGGACCTTTATGGTCAAATATTTATTTGGTAATAGGCTTCTTTTTTTGTTTGGATTTTTGGTTGCTTTTGCATGGATCTTATTGTGCCCCTTCGGATATAGAATATTTTTTCCATACATTTTTTGGGATCTTAGAAAAAATTATGCCCAGTCGTCTATCCCTTTTCCAAAACTTTATTTCAACATGTACTCCAGTCTTTCGATGTCCATGCTACCAGAAAAGAAACTCACATAGTCTCCCAACACCCCGTCTGAGTTGAGTTAAGTGCATAGTGCGAGAGTAAAAATTAATTCCCTACTCCAGAGTCGTACCCAGAATGAAGAGACCAGGTTAGACACTAAGAGTCAAGCGCTGCACATTGTCATGCGTAACTTGAACAATTAAGGCAAAGACCCGAAGCTTCTAAAATCCTATTTCTCGGTGAAGTTCCTCTAAAAATTATGTGGATTAACATCAAGTCGAAACCACTCTCGGTTTCTGCTCATAACTCAATTCAGAACCCAAGGGCTTTTCACAAATGCATGAAATGCTTGATGAAGTTTAGGTGTGTGAATGACAGACAAATTTTGTGATTTTTTTATATTTATTTGAGATTTTTTTGCAAGGAATTTTTATTTTTATGCAAAAAAGAATAAGAAGCTATTTTTCAAAAAATTTTGGATGAACACATCCAGGGTTAGTAGCAAAACTTTTTTATTTTTTTATTTTATTTTTTTAGAGTTTGTTACCCACCCCGTAAATACATATAGACTTACATGAAAGTACGAGATATGGGTAAAATATATACACAGTATATATACACACCCCCTATACTTAGCGAGTGTTGTGTCCTCAGAGAACAAGAAGAGTAGAGAAGACATAGCTTGGGATAAGCGTAAGAAAGTGAAAAAGAATTATAAACAATAGAAGTCGGCCTGTCCCCTTATACTTAGGCTATGGACAGTCTAAGTATAGAAGAAGAGTAAAACTGAGGAGAATGGTATGTACAGATGGCATCGGTCCCCCCCATAGTTATTCCTTAGCCTAAGTAGAGGAAGAATATGTACAAGGAGACCGATGTGGTCGGGAGGGAGGGTGGGTAGCCGATGACTAAGGAGGTTTTTGATTGATCTTTTTGTGTGGTTGTGGTGGGAGATCGTAATGATAAGAAGGAGATGAAGCATATGATTCCCAACCATTATTAATGTTATCCGCAGAGAAATCATGCTGGAGAGTAGATGAAGCGTATGAATCATCATCGGAGTTATCCTTAAAGGAATAGTATTGAACCTGGAGAATTCTAGATATTCTTGTTCTTTCGTTGCTTCAGTTGTTTTCGTAGAATTTGTTCCCATCAAACGATTTGTCCTCGTATAATGAATACTCTGAAGCACTAGTCTCAGTCATCTCATAAGAAATTATTATAGTATATTTAATGAGACCAGGAAAATCGAATTTTGATGAATAATAGTGAGGAACAGGATTTGTCCAATGAGAATCAAAATTTGGATCCTTGCAAAGATAGGGCTTTAAAACTGCCGAACAGACCTCACTCATGTATATTACCCTTTCTGGATTTGATGAGGGATCATCAGATAATTCCTCTTTCAAAAGGTCGAAGGTGACTTTCTTTTTAGATGAAGGAGCCACCATTTTGTTTCATTGTCTGTGAAGGTGCTGGTCCTAGGAGTGAGGTGTTGACACTTGAGTCTCCAGATGAATAACCATTGAAATTTTCTCCTTGGTCGATGTATGTCCCGCGTATTTGTTATTAGTTTCCTTAATGTTGTCACACTCCTGCGTTGGATTGATTGGTCAAGGTAGTCAGAGAAGGTTGACTCAGGGTGAGCCCATGCATATGTCTCAGGATCATATAAGAAATACTTTTCCATAGCAATGAGAAATGGAATAGTAGGGAGAGCCTCTACATGTTCGTTCTCAATTAACTTAATGTTGGATCATTCCTGTGTCGAGTTGATTTGATCAAGTTAGTCAGAGAAGGTTTCAGCCGACTCAGGGTGCGCCCATGCATATGTTTCAGGATCATATGAGTCATATATTCGATTTTCCACGGTGAAAGCAGTGGGAAATGGAACAGTATGGAGAGTCTCTAAACCAATAGTCTCATTCAACCATTATATCAGGTGTAGCAATGAGGTAGGGATCATCTACCGCTTGATGGTTACGGCTGTAGAGGGCTTCATGGGTTGCCTCAGAATGTCATGGTTCCTCAAAGACTGGTTGAGATTGAATTACTCCAAATGTTGTAAAATTGATTGCCCGAGTCTCGCACTCAATAATTGCCTTAGTCAATGCCAAGATGCTTTCTGAAAATGATTGGAGACTGGTTGAATTCTCCTTGATGCTCAATATCAATGATCGTGAAGTCCACTTTGAGGGGGGCACCTTGGAATGTAATAATGATGGAAATTATTCCTCTCAATCTCTTTATCGATCGATCAACCATTTGAACAATCTCTCTTATTTTGCTGATAGGTCTGAGTTTGAGTTTGTCAAATACAAAGGTGGGGAGGATATTGATTGGTGAATTGTCATCGATGCAAGCATGGGTAAATATTGCACCTTTGATCCCACAGTCAAATCTGAGCAACCGCTTCACTATGCGGCTCTTGGTTTTTCTTCTCAACACCAAGGAGGTGGACACTGACAAGATATGTCTTTCAGTCTTTGTTATTATCCTGCCCGACTTTTTCATCATTAATTTGTTCATTACAAATCCTTTAAGGTCGGGGAAGTGTTCAATGGCCTGTATCAAGGGAAGTTCAAAAATCAGTCTCTTCTCTAGTGCTTCCCGTAAAGCAGGATCCAAATTCTTCAGATCTTCTTCGGATTCAATTTTTATGTATTTTTTGTATTTTCAAATTTTTGGATGTTTTCGATGTGGTATGTCAATGTGTTGTTTTCCGTAGATGATGAGGGATTTTGATATGCCAAGTTAGAGTGAGAATAAGAGTCATCCATAGAGGAGTAGTAGGCAGAGGTGTCATTGTCATGGTCGTCCCTAGGGTGATCATAGTCTACGGGGTTATGAATATCCTCATGATCCTCATCATTAGATCCAATCATTTCATCATCCACTTTCATTTGCGAGTTTCCATATAATGAAATTACTCGGTTAGTGAAATTTCTAAATTTTTCCTCCATTAATTCTAATCTCTTACTTATCCTTGAAATATTATCCTCTAATGAATTCTCAAGATCAATCATGTGAGATGTTCGTGTAGTTTCATGAGTATTTTTTCATTTTTCAACTTGATATCTGATCATTTTACCTTCCATTTTCCTATATGAAGTGGGAGAAGACTCTCTTGGAACATCCAATGTATGATCTTTATCTTCTGAAAATTTGTCCTCAAAAATCACGGTGGGAGTCTGCTTGATGTAATGGCCACTATCGATGACATACTCAAGATGGTGTGATTTAGGTATGTATAATTGGTTTGAGTAGATTCCATTCCTTTGGTAATGATTGCTCGGACCCTTATACTGTGGAATCAACATACAGGGATTATGTGTGTCAATATTATCAGTCCATTCCTCTGTATGAGGCATGTCTGAAGGTGGGATTGTCACGGTTAATCCATAATGGAAGATTATCAGGTGCGGGCCAATCTTCTTGATATGATCGGACCTCCATTTTATTCCCAATGGTCAAATCTAGGTGTGGATTTGTGAAATATTGACCTGTTCCAACAATATGATGAGGAGGGATTGAAGTTAGTTGGAGTTGTTGTCTCGGTCGATCATTCGTCTTAAAAGTGGTTTGTGTTCAAATGGTTAATGAGTTCCGACGAGTAATGGGCCGATCCAAGATGGTAGTTTCTCATTTGTGTTCAAGGGTGGGAAAGGTGGAAGATGTGAAGAAGTGAAGAAGTTTAAAATCGATCGAATTCATCATGTGGTTAGAATCTCCCATGAATGATGGATTGACATTTAAAGAATATGAAGGATGGAGTATATGATCAGAATATAGAGGATTGACATATGAAGAAATGGAGACCTCCGTCGGTTGGTTGTTTGTATGATCCGAATACAAAGGATTGTCATTCATGAAGTAGGTCAGATTTGTAGAGAGGGTTGGATCTATTTATGGGTGAGAGTCTCCTGTAGAAGTTGGATGATGTCCACTTGGAGGTGGTTTCGAAGCTTTGAGTCTAACTGAGACGAATTCATTTTCATAGTATAGCTCTGATGGATAGTCCGACGAATGTCTCGTCATTTTTAAAAGAGCTGACATAATGAATGATGGTTTGGTTTTGACCGAGAAGAATTTATTTTCATAATACGGATCTGGAGGGTACTTGGACAAAAGTTCCATAATTTTCAAAGGAGGTTTACTGGTTGACATAATAGATCGTAGTTAACAATGTTCAACTTCTTAGGATATTCAACAGAAGAAACCTTAACTGTTTCAGATCAAGAAAAGAGAGTGATGGTACAAGTGTGTGATTTTTGATATTCGAGATCAGATCACGCACCCCAATGCAAATGCAATACAAACTCCAGTTTCACCAACTCACACAATAAAGCCGCAAGAGTTTGACAATTATCTTTTCAATTTTAGTTGGTGATAAGATAATCTTGGAAAATAATTAGCGAGCTATTAGGTGCCAAAAAAATTCTTAAAGACTGGCCCGAATTCTTACGACTAGTTGCACCTACTTTCAACCAGTATAGGTGTAGGTACGGACCGTAAAACAACTACCTGTGTTACTTAAGGAAAGAGCCTTACGCAATGTCTTTTAAACCACCTACTCTGCTAAGGAAATCCAGATCGTTTACTGGCTACTCGTATTCCTCACGGAGAAGTAGATAATTGTTTTTATAGAATCAGTAGTCAATATGAAAATTCAGAGTTGGGCTCTAGCCTTAAGTGTCGTCTCTGGCTCACTCAGAAAAATAAATGCATCCAAGATCGGGGTTGTTCTCCCGCAAAAGTTCTTGATTATTGAGTTGATTTAGTCATCTTTGTTTAGCAGTCCTAATTTTAATTAGGCGATCACTGAAAAAGTAGGTGAGCACAAATATGTGTCTACCATCTAGTCTCAATTTCCTTTAAAACTATATGTCAAAACAGGAGGGAGAAATTTAGGAAAAGTTGATGCATGCGAAAAATGATGATGTATGCTCAGTTAGAAGGCTTGCAGTGATTCCTCGCAATCTCCATGTGGGATGCAATACAAGAATTAAAAATTTAATCTATATGAATGCAAGCCGATGAAAATCGCACCTAGAAGAAATTTCTATTAACCAGGAAGAAATGAGTTAACTTTTTAACTAAATTGAACGATCTAATGTGTGTCTCAATTAAGTGATGTGTGGTCCTAGATTCTACGAGCATAAATAATAAAACTGTTATGGTTCCCAGGTCTATGGATGTTGTCATCTGAAAAATTGGATTTGTCATCCAAAAGGGATTAGCGCCACAACTTGTTTCCCGTCTCCCAACAGTGTATTTGTAATATGTCCTGAATAAAATTTAAATCTCTAATAGATGTATGTGCAGGTCTAACCTACTAGCCACTCAAGTCGAGCCCCACCCTCACCGGAGAGTGAAACATGCCACGAACACTAAAGAAAAAGTTCAAGGTCTTGTTACACACGCGAGAGTCCAAATAGACACCTCTATAAATGAGCAATTGCAATAATTAAAATTGCAGAAAAATAAAAGGGATTTTTACACCCATAACCATGAGTAATTTTGCAATAACAATCAAAACCCTTCATAATCATGAATTACATGAGAAACCATGTGTAGTCACTCCGTCTCATACCCATAACCCTCCGTTAGTTTAAGACGTTAACTCAACCATATGAATGAGTTAATCTAACTCATACTTGATCAACGGTCAGTAAATAAGAAAAAAATCCCTTAATCAATGTAGGAGGGTTGTGCAGGGGGATTCAACCTGCACAAAGATGGTGCCCCAGCATAGAGTGTTCCTGTGGGGGGCTTCGACCTGCACAGAGATTGGTGAAGGAAAAGATGATGAACTTTTCTGGTGGGTCAACGACGGGATTCCAGGAGCATGACAGGGTGGGAAGGAACGCTAATGTGCACTGGGGTGGAAGCTGGAGGGCCTTGGGGCAGAGGAGGGATCGTCGACACTGACTGAGGGGAGAGCCTTTGGCGGAGGAAGCCATGCAGTTCGAATGCGCCCAGAGGGGCCAGGGAACTAACGCTACTGCTATGGCTTCCAATCGGGAGGAGATGTGAGTGAGATGACAGGGAGGGGTGGGTTGTAATTCCATTCAAATTATGAAAATGACGGAATGATGCGTGGACACGCTCGTTAGATCCATTGCTTCGAAAAATGTAGAAATGGCATAAAGGGAGAAAAATTAGTGGATTTTTGTGCAACACACGGGCACGGATTGATTATTAATTGATTATTGTAGGTGCGGGGGTTTGTAGGAGGGTTGCGCGGGGGATTGCAAGGCGGCGGCGGGGGTTTGTAGGAGGGTTGCGCGGGGGGTTGCAAGGCGACGGCGGGGGTTTGTAGGAGGGTTTCACGGGGGCTTCAACCTGCACAAAGATGGTCGCGGTCGACGCGGGGAGGGCTTTGAGGGGTAGGGGAGAGGGGTTGCAGAGGTGACCCCCAGCCGAGGGGGAGGGCGGCGATGGGGGCTTTACAGAGGGTTTTTGAGGGGGCTTCGAGCGTACGAGGGATGGGGGCTGTAGAGGTGGTCACGGTAGGGGGAGCTTCGAGGTGGTCGCGGTAGGGGGCTTCGAGTAGGGGATCAGCGGGGAGCACGGGGGGGGGGGGGTTTCCGAAGAGGATGATCTCGGCAGTAGGGTCGACAGTGATCATGACGGAGGGCTTGCTCGGGTGGGGGTGAGGGTCGTCGATGCATGGTCTGTTGGGGAGGAGGAGGTACTGCTAAATGATGGCATGTCTTGCAAATAAGAATGAACATAAAGGGCATATTTGTCTTTTTCAACAAAAACCGTTAAATATAACGGATATATCAAACGGAACATAACACAGGGTTATACTATGTAAGAGTTAAGCATTACTCAGGGTTTCTCATGTAATTTATGATTATGCAGGGTTATGATTGTTATTGTAAAATTACTCAGGGTTATGGGTGTAAAAATACCAAAATAAAACCTAAACTCTATGCTCTCTCACGACTCGACTCAATCTTAATTTTAATGTAACTTGGCGACCGGTGAAGATGCGTTGATTTCAAGAGAACCGCTCCACGGGTGTTGGGTACCTCACACGAAAAATAAGAGAGAAAGTGTAAGAGAGTGACACAAAAATTAATAAAAAATAAAGATAGAAAATAAATGCTGAAAAATAAATGGAAAATGTACAGTGGCACGTTCGGGGGGTGGACTACCGGAATGTGTGGAAAACAGAGCACGGATTTTCTAAAAAAAATCTAAGCTATTTGCCTCCCTTACAACGGTGCCATCTAATGAGTCCAAGAATACCCTTATTAATTTGCGTGAATTATCGAGCATTTAAATTAATGTTGAATGTGTCGTTGTTGGGCAATCGGAATTGATCAAGAAATTAACCACAATAAATTTAATCATATTTAATCAATATGATTTTATGTTTATTTTACTTGGACAAGTCTCAAGGTTGAATCCAAGGAGGCAAAGAAACAACATAGAAATTTGTCTATCAAAGTTTGCGCATGATTTTCGAGATGATCTTTTTTGGTATTTTTAATGCAATTTTGGGATGCAAAATACAAATGTGGCCAATTTTTAGGACTAAAATGTAAATATCAATCACACGATGTATGACAATTATGAAACTTAGTCGAGATGTTAATTATGATGAAATGAAGGCTCTGTAATTTTTTTTGAATTTTTGGATGCAGGAAAAATAGTTATGAATTTATGAATGCAAACGATGCGAATTTCAATATATAACTATAATAAAGATTAAATCTATTTATTTTCAAGGGATAAAATTATCCAAGATCTATCAATAGGTGATCGATCTCAAAAAAAAATCCTAAACCTCAAGAATACGAGATTTAATACCTATTAACAATTAAAGATCGAAACAGGCAAAATGATTTTTACAGGAAAATCCATGCATGCAAATGTAATTCTTTTTGGGCACAATGTGAAAAATAACTAATTCTACAATCTATGAGTTGTGGTAATTTTTATAACAATGGTTAATTTAATATGAATTTTTTAGCATGGATTGGGTAAAATAAGCCATTTCTCGCAAGAAAATTAATCATTAATTAACCACAGACCAAAAAAATATCAAACATATGCCATAATTTAGAGAATTAATCGTAGAACATCATGCTAATTTTTAAACAGTAAAAATACAATGTAGATATTCAAAATAAAAAGGGGAACACAGGGGTCTCAGTGCAATTATAAGAAATAAATTATACAAAAAAACGCAGAGCAGGGATAAAAAAATGTAAATACCTATACCCTTAGGGGTACTCCTACAAAAATCCCATAGCATCACGTACGGAGCACTTGGCCTCTGTGGTGGGGCTTTTCTGAGAATTGGGGAACTCCGGGAGGCTTCTGCAATTTACCTAAGTGGTCACGTGCTACGCACGTGACCCTGGGTGCTGGAGGACTATTACGCAAATAGGAAGAGTGGTAGGGGGCTTCCGCAATTCTTCCCCCCTCCCCCATGCACGTGGGGTCACATGAGGTGGAGTCCCCCCAACTGCACATGAAATGCACGTGGTGGTGGTCTCGGGTCTGTTGCCCGGCTGTCGAAGGAGGAGGAGGCGGGCAATCTAGCGTGGAGGAAGCGAAGCTCCTGAGAGAGGGACAGAGCCGGCCTGGGGGTGATTGTTGACGAAGAGAAAGGAGCGGTTGGAGGAGCTTCTAGTTGATGAAGATGAAGACGTCGGAAGCGTGGCGATGACGTCGAAGGAGAAAGCCTAGAGACGCGCCAGAGCTGGGGACTGGCCGACACACGGTCGACGGTCGTCGGAGGAGCACGGGCGGCAAATATGCGTATCTCCTATGGACGTCATTGGAGATGAAGTTGATGTTTGAATGTTGTCAGAGAGGAAAGAGGCTGTCGATGAAGAAAGAGCACAAGTTGTCGATGAAGCTAAAGGTGGAGACGTTGTTGGATGAAGGAGCTGCTTGGATGATGAATGAAGATGGTGATGCGTTTGCTCGACGGCCGAAGATCGGAGCAAGGCTGCAACTCGAGGGAGTGCTACAATGACCAAGATGGTTAGACCTCACTGCAGTAGGGAGTGACGGAGCTGTCACCTCTGGTAGGCTCTCTCCCTTCAACTGTGTGGATCAGCGGATGAACTTGAAGAAGGGGACGACACAATGGTTTTATAGAAGAGACAGGTGACACTGTTTTACTAGAATGTGATCCGATGGAATCTTGATTAGCTCGTGATTGACCGGAGATTGATTTGGAGGAGGGGAAATCGTCGGTGGTTGAGATTTAATTGGAGATGGGGATCGGATGTAGGAGGTCGTGCTAATTAAGGAAGGTGATGATGGAGGTGACGGGGATACGCAGGGCGGAGGCGATGAAGGCCGACCATGGATGGAATGAGATGGCGGCTCTTGGGAAAATTGGGAAAGTGGAGGAGGATCAGAGGAAGGAGACGGATCTGGGGCCGTCCGATCAGCCAAGAACAGGCGGGACAGATCATGCCATGTAGCACATTTTTTAGTTAATTAATTTTTTATTTATTTTCTTATTTATTTTTTTGTAATAAAAAAAACGAATAAAGATTAAAAATAGGTGACACATGGAGTCTCCAGAGGCTGCCACATGCTTCACAAATGTTGCTCGCCTCGATGAGATCTAGAGCTTTCATGAACAGACCAAAATCAAAATCGATCAATTGTGCGAAGTGATATTTTTGGGGTATCCCATTTTCATAGAATACCTCAATTTTTGGGTTTTATATTTTTTTTCATTTTTAAGTAGATAAAAAATCCGAAAAAAATATAATAAAAGAAAAGATAAATATTTACATATTAATGCAATTTTTTGGATTTTTAGTAATTAATAAGAAGAAAAAATGAAATAAACCACGAAAATGACAGTTTTTTTACAGACTTTTAGTGAGGACTCAGACTCAGTTAGTTTCTTTGATTTCAAGCTCAGTTTGAATTTGAATTTTTGCACATTTTATTAAAACTTTTATCAAAAAAACAAATGAAAAAGAAATAAATAAAATTAATTAATTATTTACATAAAATAATAGGTCAAAAACTGCTAAAATACAAAATGTACAAAAGAGACCCAAAACCAACTTTCACATATGAACTCTGATTCACTTGAACTTGGTTTTATGTTGAAGGTAATTGAATGTACATTAGTTCAAAAGTGAGTAGGATCAAATCGGACACTGTAAGAGGAAGATACTTATTTTTTAGTCTTAGAATCCTAGAATTAGGTTTGGGTTTTTGGTCCACTTATTTAGGTTAGTGATTTTTTTTTGTATTTTTCATTTATTTTTATTAGTAATATATACAAAGTGGATGTGATTTCAGGTCAATTGGAGTTAGCATGAATAGTTAAAAATCAGGAAAGTTAAGCTATTTTACAGGTTAATTGGTTTAAGATTTTTGACTTCTTATTTTGTGCAATAATGAGTGATAAAATGCAATTCTTATCAATACATGTATGAATGCTAATTATGCAGAATAAATGAAGAACTGTCAATGAATTTTAGGGATTTGAGCTTAATTAATTACTTTTGGAGTGATGAATATGAGATTCATCAACTGTTCGCGAGATCCCTCATCTCCTTCACTCTTCCTCTTTCATCGTCTCTGGATTCTTTTCTTTATCCCGGAGATCTTTCACAAGTCCTTCTTGTGTGAGTATGTTCTTCTCCCGTTAATTCCATAAAGTGAAGTCATTCTTCTCGTTGAAGGGTTCTATGGAGAATGATGCACCCTTCGATGTAAATTTCATCATTTGCTTTGGTATTGTACCTACTTGTATGATCTGAAAAGTCATATTAGAATCCTCTCAATTTGAACCATCCAACTCGTCCGGAGCACAAAAACCCTTATATGGACTCTTGGATCACCTCAATCGAACTCTGGATGCTCCCGATCTCAACGGCTCACCGTAACCATTGATTCTTCATAGCCTCTGAAGAAGGCACATTTGTCGCATCATGTCATCTCATTGATGTCAAATCTCGCTCTGATCTGCCACGTCATATCCCTTATTGTCGTTGAACCAAGCTCTGATATTAATTGTTGGGAAACGATCCGGTATCGTCTCCTCTCTAATACCGACTGATGAGGATACGAACCACCTAATGTGGAAGCATATGCACAATCACCCACTACCACGGAAGCACATGAAAGAAAGAACAATCAGATATAACGGTGGTTGGTCACCTCTCACAACCACCGGAGAAGAAAGATCACAATAAGAAGAATGAGTACAAGTCTCTCTACTACCTCCTCTCTCATCTCTCTCTCTCTCTCTCTCTCTCTCTCTCTCTCTTATGGTATTCCCTCTTGTTGTGGTGTTGAGGCAATGCCTCCACCCCCTCTTTATATAGTCCAAATACAATCACATAGTCTTATTCTCAATAGGAATATAAATAGAATACAACTCAACTACTATTAGGATTAAGAGTCCAATCAAATTAGGATTCCTAATCCTAATTTGATTCTAATCCTAACAAAGTGTCGTGTAAAGATTTTTTCAATATCTAATGATAAGGGAACAAAATAATGGGTTCTTTGCACAGATTTCTCTCGCACATAACTCAACACTTTAGGTGATGCCACCGTGAGGAGGGAGATAGGTTGTAGTTATCGGATGGGGGAACCTCTCTAGGAGGATGTACATAGTTGTTTGCATGGTTTTGCATTGGGGGAGGATTGTGTCTCTCGCTATTGGTGTGTTTGCATGGTTTTGCATTGGGGGAGGATTGTGTCTCTAGCTATTGGTGTGTATATTGCATGTTAATATTGGACAATATTTAGGTCTCTATAGTATGTTTGTAATAGCACGGATCCTTGTGACCAACAGAAACATAACATAACAACATGTCACATCAGATCTGATCGTTACGCATGATATTAAATCCACAATTCAATAAGACAATCACAAAATGTGCAAGCACCAAGAACCACTCAAGATACTTCAAGAAAATGTCCATTACCGAGTAGCTCTGACTTGTTCAAAATCAAAAGTCACACCTCACATAAGAACCTCGATAAAGATAGCCAAATAATAGATAAAAGATGAACCCATAAAATATTTCTTGGGAGCATATAACAATAAGACAAAAAGAAGAAACTAGTACTACTGAGTAGAATTATCTAATCTTTCGTCTGCCATCTAAAAATCCTTCAATTTTTTGTTCCTCTCCCAGAAACTTGTGGCAGGACGAACCACATAAGCGACAAAATGATCGTAAGCAAAAATAGATTGGTATGTAAATAGAAAGGAAATGAAAGAGGAATAGCAAACGGTTTGACACAATTGGAAGGACGTATGTTAATACCATTGTGTCCATAAAGTTATATTGGTTTCGTTTGTTTTAGCATTATATCTTAGAGTTGTGTGCATACACTTGATATAACGCATATAATTAAATTAGTCATTTATTACCCACCGCAGGCACTAGCGGCTTTCCCATTCAATTTCAACCATTCACCAGTATGTGGATTTTCCACTAGATTTTACTGAACCTGACACCCTCGGATGTATCCTTTAAGTCATAGATGTATGTATCAGACTCGATTCGGGGAATCTAGAGGTCGCTCCCATAATGATGTGTAGCACTTACTGTAACGTCCCGTGCTTAGGTCCCCGGTCCGTTATCGAGGAAAACTGGCCCTAACAACTTGTTGGGTTCGGACCCAATTGGATCCGTTAACAACCACCCAAAATACTTAAGCCCAACTTGACAAGTAGTAATGCCCACCACTTATATACCACACCCACACTTTGTGAGTTTTCCACGTGGTACTATGTTTGGGTTTGGGTGTTACAACCTCCACCACTTATATTCGCAACGTCCTCGTTGCGACATGGCCCATCACTTATTCTCAGATATAGTGGCGGCTGCACGCTCCGGGTAGCCATTTCCTCCAACCTCTTTGTAGGGGCGGCTCCACCTCTTAGGTAGCCCTTTCCACTATCAGAGAGAATTTGCTCTGATACCATTTGTAACGGAACGGGTCGAGCTGACCGGCGGAAGCATAAAACATTGAGTCACCCGACCGAACCGTTACCGAACACTTGCATGGTATTCAATGAGCAGATAAAATAATCATTCTAAAAAGTCCATTACACTATAGAGTTCCATTATTACATTCCAACAAGGAAAAATGCGAAATGAACTACGAAATAAAATAACATAACAATGTTCCAGTGGGCATAAAGACATCCTTCCGTAAATAATCCATCAATGGTCTGTACCGGTTCAACTTCACGTGACAATAAGTCTCCTTGATCTGGAAATAATTCAATACTCGTATTCCCCTGAAAAAAACAACACATGTTATGAGCCTAACGCTCAGTATGTGCCGAGTTGGGGTCAAGCCAGCTAGCGCGGAAAAACAAGTCTCCCTAAGCTAACTTTACATCTTTAAAACATAACCTCTTCTATACAATCAGTTATCAACACAACTATACAATTTGTATAATTATCTTATTGCATGTGATACTAACTTGTTCTCATGTACCATCATCACGCGACTCATAATTTCACATAAACATGCATAAGAAAGGTATTCCTTGTGAAAACTTTCGTTAAAGCCATAATTACATATATACCCATAAAGTTTGCCATATTTGCATATATGCCTTAACATTTTCATAATTTTCACTTATACCATCAGAATTTTTCTATAGTTGCATATATGCCCCAGAACAATCATAACATCTGCATAATGCCATTACTTGACCATAGTTGCACATATGTGCCTTAGCAAATTCAGAACTGTACACATACCATTGGTTTGTTTAGTGGTTAAAGTTGTCTTAATTGTTACTTCTTAATGGCTTTGATGGCTTTGCTGGCTTTGATGGCTTTACCGCTGGCACAAGCGGTCCATGAACATGACATACTTGACAGTGTAGCTACAACTGTAGAGGACTTAGCTTTTGCCTATGTGGTTCCTTGCAACCATACGCCCTTTGCGGCGTTGCCCCTTGGGCTAACACGATAATTGGACTCTAGAGGTGGCTCCCACCATTCGGTGTAGCACTTAGCTCCGTTTATCGTTATCATGCCATTACTCATTTTAAGGAAATTGCGATTCTTTTAATATTATTCCCTTTTTCATGCCATAGTGGTTCATGTGAACATAGCAATTTAATATATTATTGTAAATCTTTAATCACTTATCAACTACAATAAGTAACCAAGAAAACATTAAAACATAGTAGAGACTGTACGAGATCCTCCGCATCAACGTTACGGATTGTAGTAAAACTGTTAGACATGCCATAATCCAATTGAGAATCGAGTCTTTATGTTTTGAAAGTGTTACCGTAGTTTCATAATCCAACAAATTTAGAAAGTACAAGCAATTACGTTGACTCGCATTACTTGTCATATTATATTTTGTTTCTATACAAAAACAACCTATCATATAATGGAAACATATTCACAAAATATATGTGTAACAAAATGTAATCTGTATATATATAGAAGTATACTGTAATTCCTTTATTCTCCTAATCCCAAGAGCATATTTATAGTAGGTAAACCACGAGAATTATTTCATTGAAAATAGACGGGTTTTTTAATAAGTACGTATTGATTATTATCACCCCTTTTGTTCAATTTATTTTCTTGCAAAAATATGTGTATTATTACTCAATATTAGGAAATCAACTATTAAGATTCTAAAATCTAGAAATCACGTACACTATGAAAATTAGATTGCACCAATAAAATACATGCAACACACATGGACATTAGACGTGCAAATTAAACAAGTGCATACACAGGTGTATCATATAAGAGAGTGTTCATCGTCTATGACGCATAGGCATGAGGATTATTATTGATCTCACCACAATCTTAACGTACATTATAGAGATTTGATACATAATAAACCAAACATCGAGATGCATGCGTATGTACAGTAATTTATCTAAACCTTAAATACTGTCACGATAAATTTTCAGAAGGAACGTGCAGAGATATATAGGAAATGCACATGTGTATCAAGTACGGATCTTTAAAAAAAACTATATATCCACTTTAAAGTGTTACCGTATCGCACGAGTCCAAGGGGTTCGACACATACATTCAAAAATCGTAATCCTAAATGAATACCTACATTTTGAGATTGTATATTATTCAAACTAAGTAAATACTTATCACAATTATTGACGGATGACATGTACCGATTCATCGCATAATATTCCTAAGGGATCGACACATACATGTAGGTGATCGTTATTTATACGAAAATCTAAGCAGAAACATACATTTATAAATCATATTTCGGGTTTATTCCTACGGTGTTCGACACATACCTCAAGTTGACGGCTTCGTATCTACCGGATTGTTATGCTTTCTTCTTGCTCCCGAACCCATGTTCTCCTCCACCAAGACAGCGCCGATGTTCTCTGCGACGAGAACACTTCTCGGTGAGATCTCTCTCCCTCTCTAGCCCTTACTCTCTCCTTCTCTCTCTTTGAAAATAAGTGACGGCTAGGGGGGATCCCTTGGGATTTTATGCCTCCCACAAGGCCAATTAATGGGATACTAATGCTATTAATTTTTAGAAATAAATCACATCTCTTAATTGGAGAAATACAAGGCAACTATGGCTGGAAAACAAATGGGAAAAAAAGAAGGAAATATGGGTTGGAAAAAAATCAGCCGTTACAATCTACCCTCCTTAAAAAAATTTCGTCCTTGAAATTTCTTAGAAAAAGGGACATACCGAAAAGTTGTGGATGCTTCTTCCGCATTTCGCTCTCCAGCTCCCAAGTGGCTTCCTCCTTCTGGTGATGTTGCCAGAGGACCTTGACCATCGGAACTATACGTCGACGAAGCTGATGGTCTCTACGACCGACTATGCGAACAGGTTTCTCCTCAAAAGTGAGATTGGGCTGAATGTCGAGGACCTCGTGCTCTATAACGTGTGAAGGATCAGGAGTGTACTTCCTTAGCATAGATACATGGAATACGTCATGTAGCTTCGAGTATTGAGGTGGTAATGCAATACGATACGCCACCTCTCCGATTCGTTGTAGAATCTCAAAAGGTCCTATGTATCGAGGAGTAATTTTCCCCTTCTTGCCGAATCGCAATACACCCTTGGTTGGGGAGATCTTTAAGAACACGTGATCTCCAACTGCAAAACTCAACTCCCTTCGATGATGCATAAGACTTCTGCCTACATTGAGCTGCCAACAATCTCTTCTTGATTAGCTCAACACCTTGCTTGGTGATCTCGATTAGTTCCGGTCCCAAAATATGCTTCTCACCAACATCACTCCAACAGGAGGGTGATCTGCAAGTTCTCCCATACAGTGCCTCATAGGGAGCCATCTTGATGCTCGAATGGTAACTGTTATTATAAGCAAACGCTACCAATGGAAGGTGTCTATCCCAGTTGCCTACAAAATCTAGAGCACAAGCTCTCAACATATATTCCAGCGTCTGGATGGTCCTTTCTGATTGACCATCAGTCTGCGGGTGGAATGAAGTGCTGAACTTCAGTTGAGTTCCCATAGCATCTTGAAAACTTTTCCACAACCGAGACGTGAATCTAGTATCCTGATCTGATACAATTGATGTAGGGACGCCATGTAATCTGACGATTTCATTTACGTACAACTCAGCTAGACTGTCTGTCGATTGATCCAAGCGGATAGGTAAGAAGTGAGCCGACTTGGTCAATCGATCAACAATCACCCATATGGTGTCATAACGATGTTTCTTGGTCTTGGGTAGACCTGTAACAAAGTCCATCGTTATGTGTTCCCACTTCCATTCAGGTATATCTAAGGGTTGAACAGGGCCAGCAGGTCTCTGATGTTCAATCTTAATCTGCTGACATACCAAGCATTTTGAAACAAAAGCTACGATGTCATTCTTCATCTTCGGCCACCAGAAATTTCGTTGCAGATCCTTGTACATTTTTGTCGTACCTGGGTGGATGGTGTACATCGACCTGTGGGCTTCGTCGAGAATCTCCTGCCTCAGTTCGACATCGTTGGGAACCCATAATCTGTTTCGGTACCTTATAACTTCATCAATTCCAATTGCGAAATCGGAACCTTCTTTCTTGGATGCCTCTATCAATTTAGGAAGATCAACATCAATTTTCTGTGCTGCCGTGATCTTCCCAATTACTTCGGGTTGGATTCTAAGGCCTGCAAAAGATATCTTCCTCTCCTCACTTAAGAAAGGTTTCTAGTCTTCAAAATCTTTCATCATCTTCCACTGAAGTTTCAACCTATATAGCTTACCTTCCCACTTTAGGCTTAATGCATCAGCAACGACGTTTGCTTTTCCAGGATGGTAATTAATAGAAAAGTCGTAGTCCTTTAGGAACTCCAGCCAGCGTCGCTGCCTTAAATTAAGTTCCTTCTGAGAGAAAATATATTTGAGGCTCTTGTGATCACTGAGCACCTCAAACTGTTCACCATAAAGGTAATGACGCCAAATTTTAAGAGTAAAGACTACCACTGCTAACTCTAAATCATGAGTAGGGTAGTTTCTCTCTTGCGGTTTTAATTGCCGTGAGGCATAGGCAATGACTTTCTCATTCTGCATAAGGATACACCCGAGTCCCGTGCCTGATGCATCTGCATACACCACAAAGCCTCCACTGCCTGATGGTAAAGCCAAGACTGGAGTCGTAGTCAATTTCTGCTTTAATTCCTGAAAACTTCGTTCACACTCCTCAAACCAAACAAACTTCACATCCTTTCGGGTGAGCTTCGTTAATGGTAGCGAGATCCTTGGAAAATTCTGAATGAATCGCCGATAGTATCCGGCCAAGCCGAGGAAGCTACGGATCTCAGAAATATTTTTAGGCTGACTCCAATTCATCACCGCTTCTACCTTAGCTAGATCCACCTCATTGCCATCCTTGGATACCAAATGACCAAGGAATGCAACTTTATTCAGCCAAAAGTCACATTTAGAAAATTTTGCGTAAAGCTGGTGTTGACGCAGGGTTTCAAACACAATCTGCAGGTGCACCCGGTGCTGCTCCGGATTCGATGAGTATATCAAAATGTCATCTACAAATATGATGATGAACTTGTCAAGGTATTCTCGGAATACCCTATTCATTAGTTCCATAAAGGCTGCAGGTGCGTTAGTAAGACCAAATGGCATGACCGAAAATTCATAATGGTCGTACCTCGTTCTGAAAGCAGTCTTTGATATATCCTCCTCTTTTATACGGAGTTGATGGTAACCCGTACGTAAATCGATTTTTGAGAAAACTGTTGCTCCTTGCAACTGATCAAATAAATCGTCAATGCGAGGTAGCGGGTACTTGTTCTTCACCGTTACTTTGTTCAGACCTCGATAATCAATGCAGAGTCTGAGAGATCCATCTTTCTTTTTCACAAAGAGAACAGGTGCTCCCCATGGGGAAACACTGGGACGTAAAAATCCCTTATCCAGTTGCTCTTGTAGCTGCTTCTTTAGCTCCTCAAGTTCTGCAGAGGCCATTCTGTATGGAGCTTTAGATATCGGCGTCGTTCCCGGAATAATATCAATGGAGAAATCCACCTCTCTGTGAGGAGGTAGTCCAGGAAGATCGTCTGGAAATACATCGGCAAAATCTTGGACCACATCTAACTCTTCGAGGCGTGCCTGCGACGATTCAGTGCTAAATATACTAGCTAGGTACGCGGTGCAACCTTCGGCTAGTAGTTGGCTTGCTTGTAGAGAAGAGATAACCAATCGTCCGCTCTTACTAGTGCCTCAGACGACTATCTCCTTATGATTTGGTCTGCTCAGGACCACCTTCTTCTCTCTACAATAAACTGCAGCATAATTCTCCCATAACCAATCCATGCCCAAGATGACATCATAGGTTGTGATGGGCAGTAGGATCAAATTAGCAGTGAGGGAGTCTTCTCCTATCACGACCGGTATGTCCTTTAAATACATACCCGTTGCTCTAATATCACCCATTGGTGAAGAAACGGTAAGTGTGTATGGAAGCTCAACAGCTTCAAAGTTCAGTTTTCTTGCAAAACTACTTGAAATAAATGAGTGCGTGGCTCCAGAATCAAAAAGGACATGGCATAAATGACTTGCAATGAGAAGGGTACCTTCCACAGTTGTGTAAGCATCCTCTGCATCCTCGTGCGTAAGGGCGAACACCCTTCCTGGTATCTTCTTCTTTTGCTCGAATGGTTTCCTCTGATCCTTGAGCTCTTTCTTGCAGTCTTTAATGAAATGACCCTTTTCTCCACACCTCAAGCAAGCTCCTGTCAATTTGTAGCACTCGCCTGGATGTCTTCTGTCACAATGCGGACATACACCCAATACATACACCCAATACATTTTTCTGGTTGGTTGGAGCATCATCAGTCCTTGTCTTCTTGACATTTATCGCATTGTGACGTCTCTTGTCATTGTAGCTTGGCTTGTGAGGGCGCTTTCGAGGTTTCACTTGCTACGTCCTTCGATATGCTGCATCAATTTCTGCACTTGCTGCAACGGCATCAGATAGGGTCGTGGGACCCCTAGTGAGTACTATAAGGCTCAAACCGCCATTCAAACCTTCCACAAACTTCCTCGCTCGCTGCTTTTCATTTGTACAGATTCCCGTGCCATATTTTTCCAACTCCTGAAACCTTGCAGCATACTCGTGTACCGTCATGCTACCCTGGCGAAGATCTATGAACTCCTGGCGTTTAGCATCCCTAGCATGCTCAGGGATGTAACGCTCAGAAAAATGCTCCACAAAGTCACCCCAGCTGATGACCGAAGTCTCGGAAAAGTGAATTCCCTTGCAGGAAGTCCACCGCTCCTTAGCACTATCTCGTAGATGAAAAGTACCAAAAATAACTTTCTTTTCTTCCGGGCACTCGGTCGCTTCAAAAGCCATCTCCATCTCCCGTAGCCAGTGTTCGGCTTTCTCTGGCTCATGCTCACCTTTGAAGGTCGGTGGATCATGTTGGAGGAATGTTTTTAAGGTAAGTCCTCCAGAGCTTGATGGACGGGTCTGCTGCTGCTGAGCCATCAATACCATCAGCTCCAGCATCTGCCTCTGCATGTCCACAATGGTCTCCTGACTCGTTGATGACTCGCGGTCTCTGTTGGCTTCAATCGCACGACGAGGAGTCATCTAAATCAAATCCAAAAGCATCAATGAGTTACTATGTGTGGCTAATTCACTCTAAACGTCTAGATCTATATCATTATAAATTGTGGATATCTAATGCCCAGAGGAACTCTAGCTCTGATATCATTTGTAACGTCCCGGGCTTAGGTCCCCAGTCCGTTATCAAGGAAAACTGGCCCTAACAACTTGTTGGGTTCGGACCCAATTGGATCCGTTAACAACCACCCAAAATACTTAAGCCCAAGTTGACAAGTAGTAATGCCCACCACTTATATACCACACCCACACTTTGTGAGTTTTCCATGTGGTACTATGTTTGAGTTTGGGTGTTACAACCTCCGCCACTTATATTCGCAACATCCTCGTTGCGACATGGCCCATCACTTATTCTCAGTGATAGTGGCGGCTGCATGCTCCGGGTAGCCATTTCCTCCAACCTCATTGTAGGAGCGTCTCCACCTCTCGGGTAGCCCTTTCCACTATCAGAGAGAATTTGCTCTGATACCATTTGTAACGGAACGGGTCGAGCTGACCGGCGGAAGCATAAAATATTGAGTCACCCGACCGAACCGTTACCGAACACTTGCATGGTATTCAATGAGCAGATAAAATAATTCTAAAAAGTCCATTACTCTATAGAGTTCCATTATTACATTCCAACAAGGAAAATGCGAAATGAACTACGAAATAAAATAACATAACAATGTTCCAGTGGGCATAAAGACATCCTTCCGTAAATAATCCATCAATGGTCTGTACCGGTTCAACTTCACGTGACAATAAGTCTCCTTGATCTGGAAATAATTCAATGCTCGTATTCCCCTGAAAAAAAACAACACATGTTATGAGTCTAACGCTCAGTATGTGCCGAGTTGGGGGCAAGTCAGCTAGCGCGGAAAAACAAGTCTCCCTAAGCTAACTTTACATCTTTAAAACATAACCTCTTCTATACAATCAGTTATCAACACAACTATACAATTTGCATAATTATCTTATTGCATGTGATACTAACTTGTTCTCATGTACCATCATCACGCGACTCATAATTTCACATAAACATGCATAATAAAGGTATTCCTTGTGAAAACTTTCGTTAAAGCCATAATTATATATATACCCATAAAGTTTGCCATATTTGCATATATGCCTTAACATTTTCATAATTTTCACTTATACCATCAGAATTTTTCTGTAGTTGCATATATGCCCCTGAACAATCATAACATCTGCATAATGCCATTACTTGACCATAGTTGCACATATGTGCCTTAGCAAATTCAAAACTGTACACATACCATTAGTTTGTTTAGTGGTTAAAGTTGTCTTAATTGTTACTTCTTAATGGCTTTGATGGCTTTGATGGCTTTACCGCTGGCACAAGCGGTCCATGAACATGACATACTTGACAGTGTAGCTACAACTGTAGAGGACTTAGCTTTTGCCTCTGTGGTTCCTTGCAACCATACGCCCTTTGCGGCGTTACCCCTTGGGTTAACACGATAATTGGACTCTAGAGGTGGCTCCCACCATTCGGTGTAGCACTTAGCTCCGTTTATCGTTATCATGCCATTACTCATTTTAAGGAAATTGCGATTCTTTTTATATTATTCTATTTTCATGCCATAGTGGTTCATGTGAACATAGCAATTTAATATATTATTGTAAATCTTTAATCACTTATCAACTACAATAAGTAACCAACAAAACATTAAAACATAGTAGAGACTGTACAAGATCCTCCACATCAACGTTACAGATTGTAGTAAAATTGTTAGACATGCCATAATCCAATTGAGAATCGAGTCTTTATGATTTGAAAGAGTTACCGTAGTTTCATAATCCAACAAATTTAGAAAGTAGAAGCAATTACGTTGACTCGCATTACTTGTCATATTATATTTTGTTTCTATACAAAAACAACCTATCATATAATGGAAACATATTCACAAAATATATGTGTAACAAAACGTAATCTGTATATATATAGAAGTATACTGTAATTCCTTTATTCTCCTAATCCCAAGAGCATATTTATAGTAGGTAAACCACGAGAATTATTTCGTTGAAAATAGACGGTTTTTTTAATAAGTACGTATTGATTATTATCACCCCTTTTGTTCAATTTATTTTCTTGCAAAAATATGTGTATTATTACTCAATATTAGGAAATCAACTATTAAGATTCTAAAATCTAGAAATCACGTACACTATGAAAATTAGATTGCACCAGTAAAATACATGCAACACACATGGACATTAGACATGCAAATTAAACAAGTGCATACACATGTGTATCATATAAGAGAGTGTTCATCGTCTATGACGCATAGGCATGAGGATTATTATTGATCTCACCACAATCTTAACGTACATTATAGAGATTTGATGCATAATAAACCGAACATCGAGATGCATGCGTATGTACAGTAATTTATCTAAACCTTAAATACTGTCACGATAAATTTTCAGAAAGAACGTGCAAAGATATATAGGAAATGCACATGTCTATCAAGTACGGATCTTTAAAAAAAACTATATATTCACTTTAAAGTGTTACCGTATCGCACGAGTCCTAAGGGTTCGACACATACATTCAAAAATCGTAATCCTAAACGAATACCTACATTTTGAGATTGTATATTATTCGAACTAAGTAAATACTTATCACAATTATTGACGGATGACATGTACCGATTCATCGCATAATATTCCTAAGGGACCGACACATACATGTAGGTGATCGTTATTTATACGAAAATCTAAGCAGAAACATACATTTATAAATCATATTTCGGGTTTATTCCTACGGTGTTCGACACATACCTCAAGTTGACGGCTTCGTATCTACCGGATTGTTATGCTTTCTTCTTGCTCCCGAACCCACGTTCTCCTCCACCAAGACGACGCCGATGTTCTCTGCGACGAGAACACTTCTCGGTGAGATCTCTCTCCCTCTCTAGCCCTTACTCTCTCCTTCTCTCTCTTTGAAAATAAGTGACGGCTAGGGGGATCCCTTGGGATTTTATGCCTCCCACACGGCCAATTAATGGGATACTAATGCTATTAATTTTTAGAAATAAATCACCTCTCTTAATTGGAGAAATACAAGGCAACTATGGCTGGAAAACAAATGGGAAAAAAAGAAGGAAATATGGGTTGGAAAAAAATCAGCCGTTACACTTAGCTCCGCTTATCATTATTGTGCCATTGTTATTCGGTGCTACTCATTCATCCGGTAGTGATTATGTAGATTAGGTATACCCAAATGTAGATGTTAACCTAACAAATTGCTTCTTTCTTTTCTCCAGTATACACAACTAATGTGATTCATGCAGATGATTTATATAATAGATTAGATACGGTTTCAACGCCACAAATATGCTCTAGAACCAATTTGGTTTTCTATGTTAATTAGGTTACATGTAACTATATTAATCAGTCAAGTTTGCATTCATCTATGTAGGTTACGCTAATTCATAAGCATCCATGCGTAAGATAGATATGACACACGTGTGCAAGAAATTCCACTTGATTTAATCGATCCAATGTCGGCAAGTCACTATCAATGTGTTGATATTAGTAGTTATCATCATTTAGATGCCCGTATGGATTTGGGTTCAAGCATGCCACTAATGAGACAAGGCAAAGAAAGTTTGTCGAATTTATCCTAGCAATTATGTGGTTGGTATTGTCAGGCGGAGACTAACAAAATGTAATGAATTAAAATATGGTAATGGACTAAGTACCATACTTCTAAGATGATAATGTTGGTTTCTAATTATAGAAATGGAGTGGGGGTTTGTGAACAGTTTTCACCTTACGAGCACCCTCGATAGATCTTCTGTTGTAGTCTTCCTAGTAGCTGTATTGTCTACCTATTCGATTCTGGGTAATCCTCGTATGATACCTCAAATAAACAATGTCTTCTAATTAACAACCAAAAAGGTGAATGTCAGGCCTTACAATCAGGTTTGCAGTGCCCCTTTCAAGGTTATTGATCAATGAGATGAGAAGGATATGAGATAATAAATCAACATAAGATACTAATTTACGGAGTGCCTAACGGAACAGGTAATACAAGTCTTACTCTCAATTTCATCTATCATTATTATCATGAATTTGGAAAGGATAGCAAAATAAATCCAGGATTAGGAGAAAGACACATACTGATCCAAGATAGAAAGTTCGAGTATCTTGAACGATAGAAGACATATCGTGTCACGAAGAATAACTACTATAAGGATCGGGTCGATACTGTGATTCTTCTCCTTCGATCACAACCGGTCCGTAGATGACGAAGCTGATAGATCTATAATATTAACTAAAATTGAATAGATTTAAGATACTTAAGGATTACCGGAAGCCATCGCAACGGAAATGAAGTGATGAAGATGAGATTTCCTTCTCCTTCTCAACTCTTGCCTAATATGCTTGAGTAATGGATCCTTTTGCATTCATTAGTTGAGAGAGGGGGCCGCAAACAATATTTATAATACATGATGGTTACCTATCCATTAAGGTAACCACCAAGAGCAACTTCTCAAAAGATGCACCCTTTCGTAATTAGTCATGAGCCACAAAATAAGAAATTAAAATAAAGTTGACAACTACCACATATGGTAGTTGCATGTATAGAATTTCTTACATTCTCCCACTTGGCTCATGTAGCTAATTTGTTGCTTTACATTTGTCAAGTTAAGCCCTATTAATATGAATCTTGGTGGCAGATACCTTTCAAGCAGATATATCCTTTCATGCATTACAATACTAATAGTTTATTTAACATGACAAATCTTTATGTGTTAATATCCAGATATTAACACGGGTCCTTTCTTTATGTGTGTTCATTAATTGCATGCTATTGAAATATAACAGACAATAAACAAAAGATCATCATACCGAACTTAAGGTGTACACATATGGATGTATTGATATCATAACAAGGTACTAGATAGGCCCATTTCAATTACATGATTGATGAATACACTAGGCGGCAAACCCTTTGTCATAGGATCTGCAATCATGTACTTAGTACCTATATGTTCAATTAATACTAAATAATCTCTAACTTTCTCTTTAACAACAAGATATTTAATATCAATTCTCATTCTGGCACGCGTATACTTGTTGTTGTTAGTGAAAAATACGGCTGCAGAATTATCACAATGAATCTTTAATGGTCTTGAGATTGAATCCACTATCTTGAGACCCGCAATGAAATTCTTTAGCCAAAGTGCTTATGTAGTAGCCTCGTGACATGCTACAAATTCGGCTTCCATAGTACTTGATGTGACAAGTGATTGCTTCACACTTCTCCATGATCTGAATGTATCCAGAGGTAGATTTTATATCCTCCTTACTACCTGCATAATATGAATCCGAATTGCCAATGACTTCTAAGGAATCTGAATGTCGGTAGATTAGCATAAAATCCTTAGTTACTTGCAAATATCGCAAGACGTTCTTTGCCGCTATCCAATGGTCCATGCCTGGTTTGCTTTGATATCTATCCAACATCAAAACATATATCTGGTCTAGTGCATGTTTGGGCATACATTAGACTCCCAATGATAGATATATATGGAATGTCCTTCATATATTCATTTTCTAAATTATTTTGGAGACATTTGAATGAAAAATTTTTATCTCCTTTTACCATAGGTGTTGGGTTAGGAGAACAATATTTCATCCCAAATCTCTTTAATAATTTTTCAATATAGGCCTTTTAATATAATTCAAGTACTCTCTGAGATCCGTCTTTATGAATTTCAATGTCAATGATATATTTAACATCGCCCATATCTTTCATTTCAAAATCATTAGAAAGAAACATCTTTGTATCTCGCAACATCCCAAGGTCATTACAAGCAAGTAAAATATCGTCTACATAAAGAACTATAAAAGCATATTTATTCCCACTCGTCTTAAGATGTATACAAATATCAACAATGTTCTCAACAAAATCAAATGAAGTTATTGCATTATTAAACTTAATATACCATTGACGAGATACTTGTTTTAGTCTATATATAGACTTCCTTAATTTACAAACCAAATGCTTGCTATTATCTAAAATAAAATCCTCAGGTTGTCGCATGTAAACATGTTCATCCAAGTCTCCATTAAGAAAGGTTGTTTTCACATCCATTTGGTGTAACTCTAAGTCAAAATGAGTTACTAATGCCATGATTATTCGTAATGAGTCCTTTCATGATACAGGAGCGAAAGTCTCATGATACTCTATACCCTCCTTTTGAGTGAAACCTTTAGACACAAGTCTGGCTTTATATATCTCTCAATATTACCTAAAGAGTCTTTCTTAGTTTTAAAGACCCATTTACAATCAATAGATTTCGCTCCTTTGGGTAGCTCAAGCAAGTCCCATACTTGGTTTGCACTCATAGAATCCATCTCCTCCGTCATGACATTATACCATTTAATAGAATTAATTCCACTCATGGCTTGTGAAAATGATATTGGGTCCTCTAAAATTCCCGTATCGTAATCACATTCTTGTAGGTATGTTATAAAATCTGATGAGATTGTAGATTTTACTACCCGATCGGATCTTGTTGTAACAACACCTTGTTGAACATTTGGTGGTATTTCAATTTGATTCTCAAGTAGTGGAGGATTTACCATTTGTTCAACCAAAGGAATATCGTGGACTTAAGGGACAACAATATCTTGATATTGTGTCTCATCCAAGATATCATGTTGAATATTTTGCTCCTCCCTTTCTAGTTGTATAACAAGATATGGTAATTCATCAAGTATGATGTCTTTAATTACCACCATGCTCCCACTTTTCTCGTTATTTTCCAAAAATAGCATTCCTTGATTCCACAATACTTGATTCTCTATTTAGACAATAGAATCTATAACCTTTAGAGCCTTCTGGATAATCAATGAAGTATCCACTAGTAGTCTTCATATCCAATTTTTTCTCATGTGGGTTATACATTCTAATCTCAGCTTGACAACCCCAAACGTCTATGTGTTTCAATCTTGGTTTCCATCCCATCCAAAGCTCAATTGGAGTGGATGGAATTGCTTTTGATGGAACTCTATTCAAAATGTACACGGTTGTCTTTAGAGCTTCACTCAAAAGGATAATGGTAATGAGGAGTTACTCATCATACTTCGAACCATATCCATTAATGTGTGATTCCGTCTTTCGACGACACCGTTTTGATCTGGCTCATCGGACGTTGAAAATTGGTGTTCAATACCTTCATCCTTAAGAAATCACGCAAATGGTCCATGTTTTTGTTCTCCTCTTTTAATTTTCCTTTCTAATTGTCTCTCTACTTTTATTTGATAATCCTTAAAAGCATTTATAGCTTCTGATTTTTCAAATAAAAGATAAAGATACATGTAACGTGAGAAATCATCTATGAAGGTGATGAAGTATTTTTGACCACTAAAACATTCTATAGGAAACGGACGACATATGTCAGTATGTATAATTTCTAAAAGACTAGTACTTCTCCTTGCCTTTAGCATGTTTGTTGGTATGTTTACCTTAAATAACCCCACACAAACATTTGAATCCGTAAATTCAAGAGCATCAATTACTCCATCATTTACTAAATTTTAATTCTTTTAATGTAGATGTGACTTAATCTTTTATGTCATAACATTGATGATCGATCATTAATACGTTTTCACTTTTTACCAACAATATTGTAAACAAGGAGATTGCTTTCAAAATGTGAATCTAAATGTATTTCGTACAAACTATCAACCAATTCACCTTTACCAATTAACTTATCATTCTTGAATATTTGGAAAAGTAATTCATCAAATAAAAATTTGTATCCAAGTTTACAAAGTCTAGATATAGAAATCAAATTTCTAGAGAACTTGGGTACATAAAAAATATTTTCCAAATCAAGAACATAGCCAAATTGTAAAATGAGTCTGCGTTCCAATCGTTTCTACATTTGAAGACACGTGATTTCCCATAAATACGCTTTGCTCATTTTCCATTGGTCTCCTTGTGCTTAGAAAGCCCTACATGGAGTTAGAAATATGGATTGAAGTTCCAGAGTTAATCCACCAAGTATTAGAAGGAACATCAATGAAATTAGATTCACGACATACATGACATAGATGTATATGTTTCTTGGCGAGCCATTCCTTAAACTTGATACATTCTTTTTTAACACGCCGAGGTTTCTTGCAAAAGAAGCATTTTACCTTCTTAAATTCATTTGACTTATCTTCTGGATGTTTCACATCCCTTTTCCATTTATTCTCTTTCGTACGAGTGATAAAATGGACACTCTCAACCTTCTTTTGCTTGAGCCTATTTTCCTCTTGTACACATATTACTAACAACTCATTTAGAGTCCAATTATCCTTATGTGTGTTGTAGTAAATCTTAAATGGCCCATATTGTGAAGGTAAAGTGTTGAGAATTAAATGAACAAGTAAGGGCTCAGAGATATCAAGTTTAAGTACTTTAGGTTGAGCAACAATATTGCTCATTTCCATTATATGCTCTCTAATCCCAGTACAACCATTATACTTCATAGGAGATAATTTTGTTAGGAGTATGCTTACCATAGTCTTTTCTGATGTTTTAATCGATTTTTCAACAGACTCTAAAAACTCCTTTGCAATCTTATATTCAGGAATTAAACCCCTGATATTCTTGGCTATGTTAGTTTGCATGATCATTATGCTTAATCGGTTGGATTTCTCCCATCGTTCATACAAATCCTTGACAACTTGATCACTTTCTTCTGTTAGCTTCCTTGGTTCCTCAAATACAAGTGCGTAGTCAAGGTCCATACATCCTAAAGCAAGCAGAATCTTCTCTTTCCATTCAGAAAAATTATTCCCATGTAGAATCGGAACAGAATTTAAGATATTGAATTGAGTACACATGAAAGTTTAACTATCTGCAATAATTTTATAACAAGACTATCACAATAAGTACTAACTCAAGCATAAAACTTAATTCAAAATAATATTTTGAGAAATCTATCATTACAAGATTTGCTGTGGCTAAAGAATTGTAATATACAATTTATTTTCTTTATTAATGAGACAAATAAATTCCAAATGTCCATCAACTATTCTGTACCTATGGGTATTTAGAATAATTGATGAATATATTATTTTCTCATTCCGCCATGTAGTTGTTAATTGAAGTCATTAGTTCGAATAAATAAACTTTACCACTTAATGTAATTATTGACATTGTTATCCTAAATGTCGTGGCTACTCTAAGATAACTAATCAATAATTACCTAGAGTAAAGAATCAATGTGTATAATACGAATCGATCAGATGTTGTGCCTACTCCTCTAGATTCAAATATACAACCCATGACAATAAGAAGAGTTAATCAAATAAATCAAACAAAGTAAGTCCAAACAAATGATTGGTATAACAACGGTATAAACCACATACACTTTATACACTTTATGTGTACCAACCATGTGTATACAGTAACCATATTGTATACACTTCCGTACAAGTCCGTACAAGGGTATATTGTAACTAGTACATACAAAAGTATATACATAAACCACTTATGTCTACGGAAGCCATAAATGTATCCCATATGTGCACTAGTGATAGCAAATACGAAGCATATGACTGAAACAAACTCTTTCCCCTCGCACCTTAATCCGCTGAAGTCTCAGCTGGCTTGATCTGTGACGGGTTGTTCACTTTCGATGCGGGAAGGTCCCACAACAATGACGGAGCACCTCGAATAATCGACTCGTTTACCGCTCACGAAATCTTCCATCTAAAAAGGTTGCAATTAATGGATTAATCATATTTAAGAATAATTTATTCATTTAAAGAATAATCAAATTATATTCCTTTAAGCAAAACAGGAAAGTCAGGCTAAGTTTCAAAACCGTCCAATTGCATCATTAACAATAATATGTAATAAAGTTTGGATTTTAACTATCTTTGAATTCATTGGTTATTCGTAATATAAAGCACAGATCATGTAGATCTAAGATTCCTTGTAATATATTGCTCTTGGATTAATATAAATCCCAACGGTAATATATAACAAACCTTCTAAGGAATCTGGATAGGTAACTCATTACGATAAATATTGCTCTTGGTGATACAGATTCCAAACCGTTTGCATGAGATTATTAGTCGTACGGAGATTAATAAATGAGTTAAAATTTAAACCGTTTGCATGAGATTACTAATCATATAAAGCACATATCACACCAAACTTGTCACTAAACGAGAAACATGTCTCTGATACCGAATGATAGATCTATAATACTAATTAAAATAGAATAGATTTAAGATACTTAAGGATTACCGGAAGCCATCGCACGGAAATTAAGTGACGAAGAGGGGGTTTCCTTCTCCTTCTCAACTCTTGCCTAATTTGCTTGAGTAATGTATCCTCTTGCATTCATTAGTTGAGAGAGAGGAGACCCCAAACAATATTTATAATACATGATAGTTACCTATTCATTAAGGTAACCACCAAGAGCAACTTCCCAAAAGATGCACTCTTTCATAATTAATCATGAGCCACAAACTAAGAAATAAAAATAAAATTGACAACTACCACATATGGTAGTTGCATGTATAGAATTTCTTACAGAAGTTCTTCTCAAAATGGTGGTTAGGGATTGATGCGGATTATCTCGACCAAAGAAGGGGAAGGATCGTTCGTTGGATTCCTCTTCTCTCTCTCTCTCTCGTGTAGAGAGCATTCCCTCTCTAAATCTCTCTCTCTCTCTCTCTCTCTCTCTCTCTCTCTATTCTCTCTCTCTCTTAAGGAAAAATCACAAGATCAAATGTTCCATTCCAAAATGGGTATCCCACCCACAAAGGGAATGAGGGTTGAATTAGCCATCCATAACCACCATCTCTATTTTTCTTTATTCAATGTACTTTTTATGAGATTTTTACCCGACAGACCCTATAAACTCTGCCAATTACCTCTCCGGTCTTTGAAACAACGTCATCCCCCCCTCGACCCCGTAAACTTGTCAACTCTTACCCCATGAACCCTACGGGTAATCTGTTTGAAGCCCGTGGGGGTTCTTAGGGTGATTTATAGGGTCGATGGGGTAATTACATTGTGGAAAAGGTCGTAGATGTAATTTGAAAAGTTTATAGGATCTGTCGGATAAATATTCCTTTTTTATTTTTTTATACCAATGAATGATTATATTATTTGGAAACTATTTCGCTCGTTGTTACATTGTCTAACAAATCATTTATCCTCCCTAGGAATAATGGTTCTTCACCATCATATGGATCATTCAATGATCCATTCATAATCGAAATGGTCTTTGGAACGAACCTCGGTGATAAAAAGCAATTAGTACAAATGCATGTTTAATATGTTGGATAAAACAAAATTATCATAGAAAAAAAATAACGACCATCTGTTGACTTTTCTTTTCATCAGAGTTAAATTAACAATAATTAGAACAAATTTTAACAAAAGGTCAACAGAAAACCATTATCATATAAAACTTCAATAAATGAATATTAAATTATTGCTAATTAGAATGTGAAAAAATAAAACTAGAAATATTCATTGCCGTGAAATTAACATCGAAAGATACGATGACGAAGAATTAAAACGTTTATTATTGTCGGGAAATTTTGTTAGATAATGCCCTAGTATTTTGGGTACTCTTGGGTTGCCATAGCTAACTACACTGTTGTACTATTTAAGTTTACAGTAGGAGTATGCATGGTTAATAGGTTATATATGTACCCTTACCAACCTATACAGGTTGACTATAAACTCATAGATTTCCAACAAGGAATTATGGTATCGGATACCCGTATCATTTTACGTGTAGCATGTGGGGGTACCGACTCTGTCATGAATGAGTGCCCATGATTCGACTCGGAAACCTGAACCATTGCCTAATCTTGTGATGCCCTCCTTTCTCCTAGCCCCACCAATTCAGTAGGCATCTTTAATAGGGGATGTAAATGGTTGGATACAGATACAGAAATGATACTATCATATCTTTATTCATTTTTAAATACAAATACATATGTGGATATAGCCAATAGGAAAACTATGTTATTATATCTTCTAAAAATAGATACTGATGTAAATTAAAGATAACTTTATAACTACTCTATCAGATAATTTAAATATGTATGCATTGGATCAGGGTGGAGCTTTGGTCTTGACTTGACTCAACTCGGCAAAGCTTGACCAGGGCCCATTAATTTTCTCCATGCCTTGGGTCAGGTCATTGTCTACTTTTTTCTACTAAATCGAGAACCTAGGCCAGGGACCCTCGAGACCTGCGAGGTCGGGTCCGGGTTCGGGCTGGGCTTAACCGCCCCTCACTTATTTTCGCAAGGAGTTGCATGCTTAAGATCAGAAATATATGAATATAAAAGCAGCAATAATGTATATTTTCATGAATATTTCGAACATTATCAGTATATAACTCAACGAATCTGTGTATAAGTAAAAAAATATTCATTATAATAAAATTTGTGAATAATGATTTATTTGTTATTTAATTGCAGAAGAATAGTATTAAAATTTATGGACAATAATATTTTTGTTATCTAATTGCATGCAACAAAATTTTTTTATTAAACTTCGGCAATATGGGGGTGTAGGTCGTCCCGTATCTACATTGGATTCGAGCAAGGCCCATCCTTTTACCTTTGTTCATGAGTATAACATGTGACCAAATCGTGTGTTCATTGGAATTGGTCAGATAAATCTGTATTTGGACTATGGCTTTCTTTATGAAAAACTGCGAGATTTGTCAGGTTGAACATAATAGATGGAATCACACCGTACATTATGTTCCGTGGATATTAAGATATCAGTGATTAGTTCTAATGATTCGAGTACCCATTGAAATGGATTGACCATTGAAATGGTGTGGATGACCCATGACCTTGTAATTTCGGATTGGGGTGGCTCACAAATGAACGAGTTGGATATCCGACCCATGAAGACCCCCTAGTTTATAGTGCTTAAATTGCATCAGTTGCACTAACTTACTCATGGATTAGATAAAGTTGTTTCATTCTTTTATAGCGTACTAGATGGTTGACCCACTTAAAAGATATAGTGCCTCTAAAAAATCCTACACTAGTTTGTCAAGCTAAGATGCATCCAAACTAAGTTTTTAATCATTCTTCTTGAACTGATTATATATTAGAAACATCAAGTCACAAAGGCTAAGGCTGCTTCCTAATAAAACCCTACAAGATATATATATATATATATATATATATATATATATATATATATATATATTCATATAGGATGCCGTCCTTCCTGAGTTAAGGAAGGCCGCCCCTTTTTTGTATAAAACAGGGCACTTTAGTAGAATACGTATATAGTTTGTATTATAGGTGCACGTTATAAATACAAAGCCGCATACAAAACTGTGCATTATAATACAAACATAAAAACTGCACATTATAATACAAAACTGTATATGTATTATACTAAAGTCATCCCGTTTTATACAAAAAGGGGGTTGGCCTTCCATAGCTTAGGAAGGACTGCGTCCTATTTGAAAGAAATCCATATATATATATATATATATATATATATATATATATGGCATAACCCATGAAAATTTATATAGGATAATATATTCCATAGTCATTAGAAGTCAACCTAGATATAAAAAAATAAACATATCTATATTATGCTTAGGTCGATTAAACTTAAACCCCTAAACATCCAACTCATCGGTAAGTCCCACAAATATATAAGTATAATATCAGTCACTGAATGGATACGAAAGGTCCGGCAATCTCAAAGGTGATTTCGATGGCGATGCGACTGGACTTCTCCGTCGGGCTCCAGGGATGCTTCTTACCACCCATCATCCTTTCTCTCTCCCAGGTATCACATTTGCCTTTAATCTACCGGACTCCCGAAGTGTTCCTCTCAAGTGTCCTCCACATGGGGTAGCCTTGACCCATCGATAAACTCTACCTTCCCTATGTTATCCCCCAATTGGATATTATTCTGCCAGCTATTGAATTAGATCATAATGTTCTCAATATTAAAATCCATTCTTGTCGTGCTACCTATAAGAACCCCAAGTTCTATTCTTTTTCAATGATTCAAGCAATGGAAAGGGACTAGTCTTATCCAAGAACTCCTCCAAAATTGGAACCGCAAAGAAAAAACCCCATTCAGACATCCAAAAAACTCTTGCGGACGAGATCCATGCTTATGAACATAGACATGATAAACAATGGACAAAATTTTTCGTCTATCGTAAAAACTTCGCCCTGACTGAACTCCCAACCTGTTAAGCATGTGAATTCATTGGAGATCTCCTCAACTGTGTTGAACCCTATTATTAGCAATTTATCTATTGGAAAATCATGTAACTATGCACGAATAGTTTCAAAGGGGATGCATAGTGCGAGTACTCATAAACCAGATCCTCCAGAAAATCCTCCCGAATATTACTGATAATTTGATTGTGCCAAAGAACCAAGGTTTGGACATGGAGGACTTGCGGTGTCCGACAAGTCGGATCCACCAATCGTTGTATCGGCCGCTCTCTCAGCGCATGACTCCCAACCCAATTGAATCGTCAACAATTAACCCACAAATTATAAGCAATGCAGATGTGTGTGAGCTAACATTTATTATAATTCTACAAAAATATCCATAGATGCAAGTATGTAGAGTGTCGAATCACTGAGAGCACATAAAGTAGAGAAATAATGAATATGGTACTTAGAGATTTTTCCTTTTTCTAGTTTTTGAAATATTTTTGTGGGTTTTAATTTATATATATGTCCTTTATATTATATTTTTTTAATTTTTTAATCTTACTTTTAATTTAAAAAATAAAAATATAATAGAGATGATAGATATACTATATAGAGAATGTATATAGAAAAGATATTTTTGGATTTTTCAAATATAATAATTAAAACCAAAATTGATGACATAAAATATTTTTGGATTTTATAAAAATTGTCTCTATTTTGATTATTTTTGAGGTAATTCTGAAGTATTCTATGCGCTTTAAAATAAAAATATGCACAAAATAAAGCTAACAAAAAATGTAGGAGATTAAAACATGACTAATAAATATCTATCAAGTTATATTATGCCCTAGATAAATTTTCCTTGATATTAAAAAATATAAGGAAATTTAAATAACTTAAAACATGTTTTTGTGATTTTTCTATGATTTTAGATTTTTCTTTGATTTTGTAGAATTTCTATAAGATTTTCTATGTTTATAATTTTTAATTTTTTATATTATAATTTTTCAAAAATATTTGGCCAAAAGATAAAATACAGCTAAATAAGCTTACAATATTTTTTGGAATTTTTCAAAACATTTTAATTTTTTTCTAGATTTTTAAATGATATATAATAGAAAATGCAATGTTTTTAAATTTTTTTAAATAGAAAAATAATTATAATTGCCTTACAGAAAATATATATGATAAAATATGGTTCCAAGCACCTAATATAATTTTTCTACAAATTTTAGATGCAAAATGGTATTTTTAATAATTAGAATACAAGAACAGATTTAAATCAACAATACAAGGACGTGTTTGCAATATCTAAGAAGTTACAGAGTATTTAATAACACATGTGTAAAGAATAGGGCATACTATTCACGAATTGGAATACCATATCTATAAATGTAAATAAAATAAACGACATTTCCAAGTTTGAAATTTATCTAAAACATTTTATATTAATATTCAAAGTTCTAGGACCAAATAATAACACATAACCCGGAGAGGTCCACATAAAATGCCCATCAACTCATGAGCACGAGCACATGAGCTTACCTAGCATTGGACTAAAGTATAATAAAAGGAAAAGTTCAGGTCCAAAGTAAAAACATTACAGAATTATTACAACTGCAAATGAAAGTTTGAATACTAAATATTAAAAACAAAAAGGCATGTAGTGAATACAAAATACCCCCTAAGGTGCACGGACAGATGGCTATGATCGCCTTACTTATCCACGTGGCATGCAGACAATAGTGGATGATGCTTCGGTTGCTAGTACGCCTGGCGATTATTCTTCATCCAACGGCTCCGAGCTGATATAGAAGAATAGCTCAAGAAAAACCGCATGATGAGCTTCAATCACACCTCATGCACGATCCTAATGCCTATCATTGTTTTCGAGATGCTCTACATGTTCTTGTTGTGATTCAGCAGCTAGTAGATGCTCTGGGAAGGTCCAGACCTCAACGATGGAGACCTGGAGCATCGAGGAACCTAGATGACCTACAAGTCCTTATTCTGGGCTCCAGATGGAGTTTTAGGGATCTTTGATCTACGTTAAAACGATCAAGGGTTGAGGATGATGCTCCTCTGCTTGGTTTGGGTTCAAAATCAAAGGAGAAGTGACTAGCAAAGGTTCCCCGATGTGCGGCAAAGGAAGAACACCTTATTCCCATATCTGTGCAAGATTTGGGTTGATAGAGGACTCAGGGTGATAGAAAACATTAAGGCAATGATGTGAGGGTGGTCAAGGTGGCATCTAGTGGTCGAAGACATTCGGGGATAATTTCCAAAGCCTAGAGCTTCAACGAGATATATTTTTGGATTTTAAGCTAAGAGAAACATAATCAAACAAAATAAAATGAGGCTCTACCTTATTGATTACCCTATGGATTAAAAATTCTAAGATAAAATAGCTCACCTGGTCGGAGGAGATATGAGCTGATGAACCACCGAAGGTACTCCGACGTAGGGTGAATTATGCCCGAGTCTCCTTCTCCTCAACTCAAATGAGGGGCATTCCTTCTTCTCACAAAGGGGGCACTCCAGTGGTCGATGCAAGGGGTTACTAGATCCATGATGGATTAAAATTTCAAAAATGGGTGAAGGTGATTATATATACAAGTTGCCTCAAAGGGTCTTCGCCTAGGGTTTTTACGCAAATCAATGGTTAAATTAGGTCGATCTTTGATTTGTGTGAAAATAGTTCATATAACAAAGAGCTTTTCCGAAGAAATTAGGGGCCTACGAGATTTGTGGCTATCTAGGAAAATTGGTGAAATGGGATAAAAAATGTTTGGACCGGTCCATAGAGGGGATGAGACAATTGACTGGGGTCAAAAGTCACCAGTCCCTCATTGGTCCAGGTAGGACACTAGAGGACAAAACATTATAAAACTATAATAAAATAGAAAATAAAATTAAGTGATTTTATTAAATAAATCTCAAAACATAAAAGTTGTTTCTTATTTCATGTATTATTTTAGGTGATTTTTTAAATATTTGTATCGACTTATTTATTATAGGTTAATTTTTACAAGTGTAATTATACCTATAAACATATATTTTATGTATTATATTATTTTGTATTTTAATATTTATTATCCTATTTTCATATTTAATTTATTTACAATATAACTATATATATATATTTACATATTTTTATGATTTTATTTACACACATAGATAATTGTGTATATAAATACTTTAGAGGTATAGTTTTCCTATGTATTTTAATACATTATTTATTTTAATGTATTTTTAATGGTTTTATTTTGAGTTTATATTTTTATTATATTTATAAAAATATATACAATCATTTAAAATTATGAGAAGAGTAAAAACCTAAGGAATCAAATATATGAATAAAATAAATAGATACATTGTACAATGGAAACCTAGAAAGCATGCTTTTGTATCTTAACTCTATTATTAATGAAACACTTCATTAGATAGATATTTAATTTACAATATAATGGAGGTGATTTTGTTCAATCTTGAGTTCATATGGAGAAGATATTGATATGTGAAGTTTGTTTATGGCTTTTTCATCTGTGCGTCACAGTTGCACACTACATTATTTTTATCAGCAATTATTTTGTATTTTTCTATAAATTATATATACATGGTTTATGTTGAAATATCCTTATTTTATGTGTGTATGAGTGTGTATAAATTAGTGTAAGTTTTGGCGATATGTAGTGTATCGAGCACCTAGGATTTCTAGATATCTCTGCCATGTTGTCTGTACTATTTTGTCTTTATCTCCTCCTTCTTTATTCCTTGTAGACCAAGTAAATATTGACTTCGTCTCAGTGTTTAGGGTCAATAAGTATCTAGAATACTTCCTTTAGTTTTCTTTTCTTTTCTTTTCTTCATTCATTTATTTTAGATTTAAATACATGTATTATGTATTATTAATATACAATAGGTAATATCTTAATTTGTATAAGCTTGATGTAATTACATGTATTTACTTAGGGATTGGAAGATAAAATAAGGTAATAAAGGTGAATGAATGGGTATTCATCACCCCCAACTCCATACTTACCATTGTTAGCCCCTAGCAAACTCTTAAAAGTGATGAAAATAAAAATAAAGAAAAGATAATAAAGAAATTAGAATAATGATGATTCTCAAACTTATCTTCATAAATTCAAAGTATGGAGCTTGGTAAAGACCCTTGGATTATTAATATGTTGGAACCTTATTGGGAATTGGCGATTTATTTGATTCTTGTTTAACACATTTGGACCGAGTTCTTCAAAGGTGTAGGCAGGTTAATCTGGTACTCTCTCAGGAAAAGAGTCATTTTATGGTTAAGGAGGGCATCATGTCAAGGCATGTCATCTACAAAAAGGGAATGGAGGTTGACTCTTCCAAGGTGGATGTGATCAAGAAACTTGGTCCACCAACCAACATTAAGTCAGTTCGGTCATTTCTGGGGCATGTTGGATTTTATAAACAGTCTATCCAGAATTTTTCCTAAGATTCCCAACCATTGATTGAGCTCTTAGGAAAAGAAACCAAGTTCATTGTAGATCACAAGTTTATAGAGATCTTAAAGAGAAAGATTTATGACTCATCGATTCTGCAGGCTTTTTGATTGGTCTCTTCCCTTAAGATCGTGATCAATGCTTCTGATTTTGCTATAGGAGTTGTATTAGGGCAGCGATGAGATCAGATCCCATTTGTTATCCACTATGTGAGCAAAGTTTAAACCTTCCATAGAAAAAATACACAGTGACTGAAAAGGAAATGCTCATCGTAGTTTGGGATCTTGAGAAATTTAGGTCTCACATTTTAGGTTCTAAGGTGACACACTATACCTAGTATTCAGCCATTAGGTATCTCATGGAAAAGACGGACATGAAGTCACATCATCTTAGGTGGATTTTATTGCTCAAGGAGTTTGAGTTGGAGATTAATGATAAACTAGGAGTTATGAATGTAGTGGCTTATCATTTCACCCAATTAAGCTGGAGGATTCTCCTGATTCAGAACCTATCAGAGAGACCTTTCTAGATGATTCGATTTGTGTTGTCGATTCTCTCCTGTGCTATGCAAACATGGTGGACTTTCTTGTCTCCAAGAAAGTTCATCAGAGTTGGACTAGGAGCAGTATTGATCGACTGTAGTCGGATTCGAGGAAAGACCATTGGGAGGATCTGTTCCTTTTTTAGGGGCTGGATGGTGTCTAGAGAAGATGATTCCTCAAGAGGAATATCAAAGTGTCCTCACAAAAGGACATCATTCGGAAAAAAGAACCACACACAAGATGCTTCAATGTGGACTGTTTTGGCCGACTTTGTTTAGAGATGCCACTGATTTTGTATGGTCGTGCCCAATTTTTCAAAAGGATGGAGGGACGATTTATTTTAGATATGAGATGACATGCAACATGTGATTTTCTATGATGTATTTGATGTGTGGGCATATATTTCTTGCGTCCCTTCCCTAATAGTCATGGTTTTGAATACATCTTGTTAACGATTGACTACCTTTCTAGATGGGTGGAGGGCTATTCCAACCTAAGCCACAGATAGGAGGATTAAGTTCATAAAAGATAATATTATTTCAAGTTCAGAATCCCAAAAGTTTTGATATCTGATGGGGGTACCCACTATGTGAACAGAGAGATGAAATCGTTAACTAAGGACTACAAGTTTGAGCATAGAGTGACTAGTCCTTACCACCCTCAATCAATCAAATAACACGACATATGCTTCAAATAGGGAGGTGAAGAGTCTTTTACAAAATTAAATTTATCCTAATAAGAGAAATTTGTCCCAGTTGTTGGATCAAGTTTTGTGGGCCTACAGGACGGCCTACAAGATCCCTCTTGGAACTTCACTTTTAGAATGATCTATGCAAGTCATGTCATTTGGCCACTGAATTGATTAACAACTTGAGTGGTCAATAAAGAAGATTAATTGAAGTTTTCACCTGCAAAAGCTTTGTAGAGACCTAAACCTCGATGAGCTAGTGGAAATCTGCAACCGAGTATATGACAATAGTCCGATCTATAAGGAAAAAGCTAAGAAGTGGCATGATTTGCATAATAGATGCAAGAACTTTATCTTGGCATAAAAGGTATGGTTGTTCAATTCGAAGTTAAATATTTTCCATGGGAAACTGAAATTCAAATGGATAGGTCCTTATATAGCTAAGGAAATTCATAGTAATGTCAATGTAGAGATAGCATATCTCACATATAATGCACATTCCTTCTTGGTCAATGGACAACTGTTGAAGCATTTTGTCAAATCCAAAGAACGGCCGACTCCAGTTGAGGTGACTGACTTCATGCCGATTGAGTCACTTACAGATTTTTCAGATACCACATGAAGTCACAGCTTAAAGATTCATATCTAATAGATTCAGCATCCTTTAGATTCATATATTCTTTTAAAACTAACTCTCTTCTTTTTAGGATAAGGATTCTTCTCTTTGTGCTTTCTTACTCCTAACTTAGACTAGTGAGAGCCTTAGCATAGGGGGAATCCCAACCTTATTTGTGTATGTTCTTCTCAGTTGTTTTTCATCTTCCTTGGTCCTTCTATTCATTATTCATTCTATATTATAGGATATTTTCAGCTTAAGTATAGGATGAACGATTCCGTGTTATTCTTATATCTATTTTCCTATTCTTTTTGTACCATCTTCAGTATCTTTCTGCCCTAAACTTATGTCTTTTTAAAGCCTATGTATAGGGAATCTGACCAGTTTTCTTGTCTAGTATTATTTTTTCTCTTTATGTTTAGTACGAGATATGTCTTTCATTCCACTTTGTGCCATGAGGACATAACACAACTAAGTATAGGAGGGGTGTATATGCATATATACTTTTATCATATCTCGTACTTTCACATATTTTTATTTATTTAAAATTGGCTAGCTATGTGTGTGTGATGAATATGCATTTCATTATCTTTATTCATTCATTTTAGCTTAAAATCCCTTATAAAACAAATGTATATATTAATAAATCCATGTTCTTACTAACTTGCATCAATGTCTAAATATTGTACATATATTACAATTTAAAACTAAAATACATATAGAAATAAATAAAAGAAAATAAAAAAAATAAAAAATAGTATCTATATAATAGATATAGGTTGATCCGAACCTGACAGAAGGTCAAGTCTTGACCCAATCGACCAAGAATAAAGTAGGGGGAGATAGGGTCTTTAATCAAAAAATCAAAAAAATGTTTTATAATACTTTTCATTTATTCTGTGTATATTTGTTAAAAAACTTACATTATTTTATTTGTCCATAAATTGACCTCAAATTAACTAATTTTCGAAAACAAAGTTTTAAATAAAAATGGTTTCTAAATAATAAAAATTATTGCAAAATAAAATTATGCAGAGAATAAAAGTAACCACACTCGAAAAAAGTCGTAAAGGAATAATTGAAAGATAAATTCTGACTCCATATGAATCGAATTGACAAACTCACTTCCATTGTATTCTAAATTATATTATCTTTACAATAGCAATGGTTTCATAATTTTTGGAGTTACGGTTGAAAGGCGATTTTTGGAGTTGGTTTTTGAATTTTTACCATTTATTTATGGTATATATTTATTTTTATACATATATATTTTTAAATAATTGTAAATATTTTTAATTAATTATTTAAAATAAACATAGTAATTTTTTTTAAAACATAAAATAAATTAATTTCTTTACTTAGGCTTATGCTTATAATGTACCACACGTATATAGTATATGTATATAATAAATTTCCTTAAATAATAACACCAAAAAACTAAATAATTAACATTTAATATTTAATTTGATAAAATTGTTGAAAATAATTTAATTAATTAATTATGCAAGTAATGCAAATAATTCCACTACTAGCTCCATTCCTTCTTTTGCTCTCCTTTCAAATTTTGAAATTCAAATTCATTGTTTGTTCTATTTAATTGGATCATCCTCCCTCATTGTCAGTTGATCAATCTTTTGGTGAGAGGAGCCTATTCTCCAAGATCCATCTTGTCGGACAGAGGTTCGTAGCTTCCGAGTCGTCCGTTGATAGAGAGTCAATCCTCGTCGAGGCCATCACGGCATTATCCGCTCCCATTCGGTGAGATCAATTTTTTTTCTTGTTTTTAATCAAATTAATCGTAGTTTTATTTTTTATTTTTAAATTGTGTTGTCATTTTTTCTAGATCTTAATTAATTTACTTCATCATCATGATTTGACCCGATCCTGAATCTAATGTTTCATCTCATTTTTTTGATCTCATCGCTTTATGTTCTACCTCACACAATCTTTCAACTCGGTGACACATGGTGGTCAAAATTCAGATCCATCTCCCATTTCACCGGATCCAAAACCATTTAATTTCTCTTTTTATTTTATTTATCTCATTGACCGAGCTGTCGTGCTCGAGTCGAGTTATCTTATTCTGTTGCAGGTTCACAAGAATTCCGAAAAAACATTATTACAAAAAAATTGTAACTATTGTTTACAAAAAAAGGAAAAAAGGGAAAAATAAAGCTGATGTACAATAAAAAATAAAAAATATAAAAAAGATAAAAATCCTACAAAAACCAAAATAGTTTGCATTTGTGATTCCCCTTTTCTTTTAATTGAATTTTTCAATTATTTGAATAACCCTCGAAATTGTAGCCTCCCTGAGTTTGATCTTATTGCTATACAGGTTAATTAAAAAGAAAAAAAATTCTCTTGCTATACTTTCTGTAATTATTGGCTTAAGAAAAAAATAATTTTTTATTGAGGGATATTTGGGTTGCAAAGACATTACACATTTATTTCATCTAAAAAACCCACAGAAAAACCTGCTCAACAGTACGTGTATTTGAAATTGTAAAAATTAGTTTGTAAAATATTTGGATAATTTTATATTGATTTTACATGGTTTGCAAAAATATTTCACAAACTATTTTGAAAAGTGTACAAGTTATTTTAACATTTTACACATTCTTTCTATGTATATGGAGGAACCTACACCTTTTCTTGAGGAAAATCAGTTACCTGATTGTCGGCTTACTCATAAGTTAGGTCATCCTCCTATGTCTAGTTTATCTCTTTTAAGAAAACCCAGAAGTCTATTGCAAGAACCAAGGGTTGGATATGACTTCCCTCTATTTTATAGAATTGTAGTTCTTCCCATGTTGATATGGATATTACCTTTAAGGAAGAATGGCATCATTCTAAGAGATTCGTTTCCAAGTCGATGAGGATTTTTCATATTCAGATTATGAGGTTGGCTCTGTGAGGAGAAAACAATTGAAGCATAAGGCAGTAGGTGATTTCAAACCCTGAAGATTCAAATCTGATTTTTGATATTGAAAAATTGGAGTTTGTAGTATTGTGTAGGTATCCTTCTAATGTTCTTGTAAGAGTCAGTAGTTTTGTAGTCTATTTGTTTTGTCTTTGTTCCTAAAGGGTACCTATTCTTTTGTTCTTTTAATAAAAACTTCTTCAAAAAATCCGTAAATAATTAACTTGATAACTTTTTTATTTAGTGTTCTTCCCTGATACTTTCACTTTGCACTCAAAGCTTGTTGAGATTCGTAATACTTAGTTTATGAGGTCCATAGATTTAGAGTTAACATTTCTTAATCATTAGGGTTTTAGACTTAACCATTCATACTTGTCTAGTTTGAAAGATATATATGTTATATTTGCATGCTTAGTCCCCCTTTAAGAATATGACCAACACTCACTTGCACGAATGCATTCACAATGAGATGAGATGAGGTTTCACTTTAGGAACTAGACTTTAGATTTAAGTTTGGCCTAATTTTATGATACTCAAGGATGGGATAAAAATAATGAAAGCTTTATGAAACCTGAGTGTCAGAATCTTAGCTAGTATGAGAACATGGTTTTATACTAATCTTGTGATATTTACCTAAGTGACAGGGTGTGATAAAATGAAATTAAATTGTTGATCAATGTACACCAATTATTGGTAAAAGCAGCGGAGCTAGCTAAAAAGAAAAGAAAAAAGATGAAGAGAAAAAAAATCATACATTACAAAGTCAAAATTTAAAGATCTTATACTAGTGGCGAGCGCTCCCAACCTTTTAAGTATACATTTATACCTTTCTAAAAAAAGTATCCATTTAGACCAAATCTTAGGCTTTTATTAGATGGACTAGTACCTCAAAAAGGGCTCGGCATCATATAGTGATACAAGTCTGGGTGTAGAAGGTGTCTTAAATGTTTAAAGAGACACACCCTCTGTGCATTCCTGTGAAAACAAGTACAAACAACTCGATTTCTTTTGACGGGCACACTGGTTAACAACAAAAATATAATGTGTCGAGTTAGTAAGGCACTTGAGAGAATCCTTGTTCCAATGAGAGGGAAAGAAGAAATGACACCATATTGTTACCTCCATTATCTAGCATGTCATCTACACTTTGAAGCCTGACAAACTAAAGATACAGTGGAATGAAAGCAAGACTAGATTTAACCCTTGTGTTGAGGAGTGAATCTGTAGGAGAGTCTCTTGGACTGAACTTCATGTTACATATTAACTCTACTCTAATGGTTGCAACCAACACATATTGTCATATCTCTTATATCATGTATACATGGAGAGTCTGATGATTAGAGGAGTTGAGTTCCTTTTGATTAGGACCTGATTCAGCTTAGAGTCTTAGGATCTCTAAAACTAAGTGTTCTGAATTGATCAAGCCTTGTCTTTTCACTTGCACATGATAAGGAATTCACTAATTCGCTAACTCTCTAATTCATTCTGTATTTATTAGCTCGAGGATGAGATTATCTTAAGTGTATGTGGGTGATGAATCCCATATTCATCTACATTATTTATCCACATTATCTCTCTAGCTTAAGAATATGACTAACATTCATTAACAATTAACACTAATTAATTTATATTGTGTTCTAAATAAATAACCTTAATTATTGCGTATTAAAAACCATATTAGTGTGCCTATATTTTGTGTGTTTTTATTAAAAATCAAATAAAAACCATTTTATATTGTACATAATTAATTTAACATAAAATATAAAATAAAATCCAAAAAATAAGAAAGAAATTAAAATAAGTAATTTTATTACTTGAATTTACTTACAAAAATTATTTTCTATGTATATATGATGTATTCTCTCTTTGATTTCTCATGAAAGTTGTATATATCTTCATGTTGAACATTTTTCTATCTGACACATGTAAGTAATTTTTATTTAATTTATTGCAATTTCTTCGATTTCTAATATCCCTATTGGGTCAGTGGCTCATTCTGATCTAGCCACGTGGCTGACTCTTTATTCTTTAATGTCTAATTTTTCTGATGTTGGATCATTCCTACCTTCCCATCATGGCCATTCATCAGTGTCATTCTCCTAGTCGGCTGATGCATGTGATCAGGTGCATCCTGATCCTCCACGAGCACCTAAATCTAGGTCGTTGGATTCCAATCCAATGGTCGAGGTGCCATCTTCTGCCTCACACTTCTTCATGCCTCATCTCTTCTATCTACTCAACCACCAGACTTCTACCCATTTCCTTAGCTCCTTCGGCAACCTCCCAATTCAATTCAACCACCATTCTCTTACCCAACTCCCAAGATCTACACCATCTCAACTTCCCTAAATCCTAACTCCTCTAATTTCTTGTGGTGGTTGAAACCACCACCTAGAAACCGATGACCGGCACCTTCCTCCTCCTCAAATGCACCTCTAACGTCACACACAACCGCTATCTGAGTAAGGTTTCTCCAAGCCCAAGTATTCTCCAAGTAACATTTAGAGACTTCATCGGTGAGTGAAGAAGGGGTATACCTTCAGCAAAATTCTTGGTGTCTGATGCCAAGTTTCAGCACCTCAGGTGGCTGCTCGAGCTTCTATTCCTTTCTATAATCGTCAAGCAAAGACCCTTGGAGTATCATTAATGCCCATCTTAGGCAATGCTTCACTCTAGTTTATCATCTTTTTCCTTTCATTCCTTAGTTTGTTTTTCTCCTTGTTTCTTTAAATTTCTATATGCACGCACATAAATCCATCTGACCATCTAAATACCTCTTCATCTTCGTCGTAGTTCACCTTCCTTCGTGGAACCCCTACTTCGTCCAATCCATCTCCATATCATCATATCAACTCTCATTCACCTTCTTCCTTCTTCTCATCCCCAAAAATGTTGGTATGCTTCGTCTATACTCTAACACCTACATGCTTCATTGGACTGAAATTGCGAGTAGCATCGTTCATCTTCTCTGCCTCTGATGACATACCTTCAATTCAACAATACATTCCTTCCTCAAGATTTGTTGTGGCATCAGCATATTCGCTAGGATGTTACGAAGGTTACCAGATGCTTGGATCACCAAGAGGAGCAAGGTGGAAGGAGGAGGGTCTCGCCAAGGCTCAGCCTCCTCTGTCGCTCGCGGAGGAGTTCATCGAAGGTAGAGTAGCAAATGCCATTAGATAATCCCAATTAGGTAAAGATCAAACAACCTTTAGAATCCCACGTATAGCTATCAAAGTAATGTTTCAGACCAGTGGTTTGGGTGCCTCGAACATGAGCTGAGGCGTCACCTTTCTCCATGTGGCCCGAGCTTGTGCCCCGTCCCAAGAATGACTGATGAATCTCCATTTCATCACTTTATTCTTTCATTTTGGTACTTAAACCCTAGATTAATCTATGTATATATCATTATTTTGAATAAATTAACATTCATTATTTATTATATAAATATTGTATAAAATACATAGTTTAAAGCCAGAATAAAAGAATAAAGAAAATAAAATAAAAATAAATAAAATGAAAAAGTATTTTATGATCATAAACCCTGACACCTAGTCATTATGATGACTGGGTTGATAAACAATAAAGTGGGGGATAAGGGCTAAAAACATCAATAAAAGCCTTATTTTTATCCTTCAATAATGCATTTTTGGGACCCATTTATTCTTTATTATTTATTTATCAAATAAATAAGCTTTGTACATGAAAGTTATATATAAAAATAAAGGAAATATAAAATTTATTCACACAAAAATAATATACAGTGTACATTTTATACTCAGAATAAAATTCCAAAACCCAAACTTCCTAGACCCATATATTCTCCATATGAACTCAAAATGTACCAAAATCACATTCAGTTGTATTTAACTTTTATTATCTATTTAATGAAGGTGGTTTTTTTTAATTTGGAGTTAAGATACAAAATTTAGGTTTTGGACCCTTATTGTACTATATAACTAAATAAAATATTCATTTTATTTATTCTTTGCATTTTTGAAAATTTTATAATTTTATAATGTTATAAAATATTATTTATAACTTCTCTGCAAACTTAGAATAAAATAAAACCATAAAGAAAATAATAAAATAAAATATCATATAAAAATACCCAATGAATATACAATACTTATACATATAAGTACAAAATACATCAAAAAAAATAGTAAAAATATATTTATGTGTATTTAAATAAGCTATATTAAAATTGTGTTTGTAACGAAATAAAATATAAAATACAAAATAAAAAAAATATGCAAAACATAGGAAATTATACAAATGAACCCTCAAAAGTAACTTGTAATAAATTAAGTTGTAAAAAAATTAAAAATCATAAATACTAAAAAAATACTAAACATATTTATTTTATAACCTAAAATCAATAAATTAATTTACTATTATTCTTTATTTTGCAAGGCATTTTTTCCTTGTATTTTTCTTGTTGGTCCACGTGGACCAACCAGAGCTCTTCATTCGTTGATCTCGGTCAACTACCCCTTTGGTGTCTCTGACCGTTTTCAAAACATCAAATTCACATTTCCTTAATTTTTCCAAGCCGCTCTCATCACGAAAATGCCTCGAGTCCTTCTTTGATTCCATTCCCATCATAACCGTCTTTCCCAAGCCACCATTAGATCATATTGATGTCCATTGAGACCATTATCTATAAATTAACCATTCTTCCTCCAAGCTCAGTTTGATCCCTCTTCAAGCCTCGTTTCTGCTCCAGCCCTATCTGTGTGCATGTATGTGTGTCTGGTGACGAAGGAGCATCCCCATGGTGTTGGAGCACAAGAGGAGTAGGAAAGGAGGTTCACGAGGGAGCTCCCGGCACGTCCTTCTCCCTAATCAAACATCAGGTATGAATTGTGAGTTTTTAATTCCTATGTAGATTTCTTATCGTCATTTCAATTACGTGTTTAGTATAGTAATTAGATCAGTAGATTAGTAGAATAAAAACTCTGCTCATCGGAGATCTAAGATCTGGCCTTTTTCTGCCATGTTTCCGACTATGACCGACCCCTTTTACCACCTCACTTACCCCCCCCCCCCCCATCATTTCCCCCTTCATTCACCCATCACCAGCCACCCATATCATCCCTTGATCTGGAGATCGGTGCTCCCTCAACCACACTCCCCAGAGCACCTCCATATCCCTTCATCCACCTTCGATATTCCTCGAATAACAGCTCAAACCAGCACCAACCTTCACTATCATGCTTTTGAGCTCATGTAGAGGTCTAGAAGGGAGCATCTGAGCTCCACTTTAAGTCCAAAAGCACCTCCTGGAAGACCAAGACTCCAGTCCCTCTCTAATGGGGTCCGAACAATTCTGAACCTTCTATATTGCAGAGGAAGACCAAGACTATCGTGCTTTTGAGCTCATGTACAGGTCTAGAAGGGAGCATCTGAGCTCCACTTTAAGTCCAAAAGCACCTCCTAGAAGACCAAGACTCCAGTCCCTCCTCTAATGGGGTTCAGACAATTCTGAACCTTCTATATGCGGAGGAAGACCTTGGAGCATCTACTGGGCACCCTAGCAGCAGATTTGAAGGTTAGAGGAGGAAGACAAAGATGATTGAGGGAGCCCAGGTTGCACCTTCATTCATGTTCTTCCAGGGTCCCTTCTAGTCGTCCAATCATGCCTCATCGCCCATGTTTACAAGAGGCGTAGGATCAGTACAAGCATAACTGTCAGATCCTTTCCAGGAATCTAAACACAACCGCTGATGCCCAACCGAACCATGCAATCATGTGTCGCCATGCATCAAGTTAGAGGTTCTCGGTTGCACGATGAAGCGCATTAGGGGGAAATTTACATATCCTCCACTGCATTTTTGGGTTTATTTAGGATTAGTCCCATAAATATGATATGTAGTATAAATAAATGAGTAAAAGTTGCATAAAAACCCTCACCGTTTGGATATTTCTATTTATATTCATGCCAGCTCACCTCACATGCCCCCCACGTGAGATGGGTATTTTGCAAAGGCACCCTTGCAAGAATTCGTATTTATATTTAATCCAGAAATTTGTATAACTAGTGTTTATTTTGTGGAAATTTGCACAGTGGAACGTAAAAGTCTCTAATATTACAAATATGCCACCGGTAGATTTTTAAATAAATATGCATGGAGGAATTACACAATAGCCCTTGGACTTTTATTTTAGGTTATAAAATGCATGAAAATTTATTGATATTTGCGTCCTTACCAGTATTTAATTGTTGAGATTATTTTCTTAATTTTATAAATATCATCCATGCTCCAAAAATA